>RPOG01000609.1:31510-131510 GCA_008086565.1 Thalassoma bifasciatum | reverse complement strand
CTCCAAGAAGTTATGAGAGTGTACTGATGAAATGCGTTATATGTTATGAAATATCATCTCAAATGTATCAAAACAAACTGTTAAAATCCTGTTTACAGTAATTTTTTGCATGATATAACATTTTTAAGGTTGCATCAATTTTCAAAGGTAAACATTGCACACTGTCAAAACTTGCAAAGAATCTCTGTTTACTAACAACTGTTTAGAGCAGATCGAACAGAGATTCTTTGCAAGTTTGACAGTGTGTGGGTGTTAACCTCATTGCTAGATACCTGCTTGCTGATGCACCTGTCCATAAAATAGACGTGCAAAGTTACCTCCTTTTCAGGTTGCACTAATTGACATTTATTGGTTTCACCAACTGATCACATCTTTAACCCACAAGTAGCTAATGCACAGTCCAAATGTAGTTTAGTGACCAACGTGACCAGATAGACTTTGGGTTTTGTGGATGTAAATGTATATATGATTCAGATCACGATTCAGTTCATTGAAATTATTATTGGACTGTAATATGAAGCTGGCTGGAGGCTAGGAGAGAGGCAAAAGAAATCTTGAACATTTCTTACAAAACCAATAGAATCATGCAAACAACACACTCCTCCTGCTGCTTCACAGAGATGAATCAACCCTGGAGCTGCTCAACATGAGGCAGTATATTAAGAGGCGTCTCTTCCTCCCACATGAGCTCTCTTCCATCTTTTCTGCTTCTCTGTTACATGTAATAAACAATCCGTCCCATCCTCCCTGTCAGATTTGGTGAAATATAAAACTTGTCAAACTGATAAACAGATAACTTCCTTTTACAAACACTGACTCACTTTGCTGCAGTTGCATTTGGTCCTTTTTATGAAATCACAGCAAAGGTTAGAAACTGCTGAACAGACTTGAAGCTAAAAAAAACAGTCTGCACTGAGCTTTCATATGCAAATCATCATCCTGGCAAACATCACCTTTTGTGTCAGACGGTAGTCGCCTTCATGCATTCATCTCAGCACATTGTCATCTCTCTGTATTATTAATCGGAAGCATCTGGACACTAAATTGCTGCCAAACATGTGTAAGCTCTTCTCTTCCACTTTAACGAGACAGATTTTCCCAAAGGTCATTTTTAATACATTTAAAGTTTTGGTTTGTGGAAATAGAAGCATTAATGATGTTTATTAACCCTTTGTACAGTAAAGGGATGGAGTGTGTGCTCCTGTAACAAAATGTGGGTAAATATGGTCAGATTTGAAACAGACTGGTCAGTCATCGGTCATGAGAGCTTGTTGCCTTAGTGCCCCCCCACCACCACCACCACACACACACACACACACACACACACACACACACACAGAGGAACCCTGCCACTGCATCCCAGCAGCTCACAGTGAGAGCCAGGCTTGGTCCAAGGCCCGGGTAACTACCACAGCTAAGTGTGGTTTGGCTTTGGTGCGGTTGACTAAGCCTGGCCTCTAGGCCTATAAATAAACTCCATTCATTTTGTACCATTATGTGTTGAGGAGGACAAGGTTGAACTCCACATCTTACACTACTTCAGGAAGCCAGTGAGTGAAGGCCTTACATCTCTGACCAGAATCAAACTAAAAGCATCCAGTCTGCCCAGTTTTTATTGAACTTGCCTGCAGCACAGTATCACCATCCTGAACCGTAACACATCTGGAAGGAAAGTCTCACTCCAGCATTCCTGGGGAAAATTGTCTGAAATATTTCCTGGCTGAGGGAGACCAAGAATAGTTTAAGAAGAGCTAACTGGGAGCAGGTTGTGTTTGGAATATTCTGTCAGGAACTTCACAGGCAGATACAAAGGAGCAGGGCAAAGAGTCACAGCTGTTTTCCCCTAAATCATCCTGGCTGACCCTTTGTTATCTTATTATTCACTTTGATCCGCTTCATCAATTCACGTATCTGTATTTTCCCTTTTTCATTCACCAGATCTTTGCTGTTTACACATCTCACGGCTGAAGAAGCCCAGACAGAAGTGTGGTTTTTCCTCTCATCCATCCATCATTCTGGTCCTGGCAGAAGAACGGGGATATTGAAGCACTTGCCTGTGGCCCCGCTGGGATGTTTGGCTAAAAAACTACAACAACAGTCAAAGCAGCTCCAGAATGAAGTCCAGGTACAGATAGAATCCTATTTTTCCAACTTTCCTCTTAACTTTATCAGCCTTCAGAGGGACATTAAAAGAAGTAACAGTTTAATACAAATGATAGCAGCTTCTTGACATTTACCCACATGATGCAACAAAGAAAACACTTTAAAACTGGGAATGTCCCTGTCGGCATGTTTTGCCCCAGATACGATCTGATTTTTTAGTGTCCAATTCTTTGGTTTGCAGAGTTGCACTTTGGCAAAGTGTAAGAAAGTATAAGAAAGTAAGGACATGAAGCTGCACACTCTTTTGTTTTGTGTTTTAACAACAATGAATAGTAAAGAAAATAATGAGTAAAATATGTCTTGAGCTTATAACTCTGTTTAATTTCGTCAAGCTTGTAGCGCCAGATATGTAATAAAACCCGAAATGTAATAACTGGGCGATAATATAACAAATGCTGATCCCAAAATGCAATAATCATTTTTCAGTTATTACATTTTGGGTTTTACTACAGTGTTATGTTACATCTCCTGCACAGCACTTTTGTTACTTCATCATACATTTTTGGGTTTTATCACATTTTTTCAGTTACATTTCAGGTTGTTGTTACATTTCGGGTCATTGTCCCAATCCAGGGCTGTCATGAGACAGTGCAAAACCATGAACGTAAATATTAGACACTGACACAACCGTCTCTTTTTCTTCCCTTTCAGTGAAATGTTCACTTTACCTTAAACTAGGTTACAACTGAAGTCACCTGAATCATCCTGAACCGTCAAGCAAAGGAATCAAACTAGACTGTGTAAGGCTCAGTAGAAACACAAACGTCTGTCCATGTAAAACGAATCCTGTTTAAATCACCTCACGTTGTCATAGACTGTGCTGTACAGCTGCAGTGATGCAGGATGGGGGACCAAGTGTCTGATCTTACCATTATGCAGACATAAATCTGCGCCCCACTTTGATCCCTGAGATTTCTCTCCTTTTATGGGTGTTTGTCCACATAGAGAGGTTCGGAGAACTCAGTGCGCTCGACCAGGGTTGTCCCAATCTGACATTTATATTGGATATTGGTTTGATATCAGTAAAACATGAATATTGGCCAACCAGTCTATTCCAGACTGTGCTCTAGCTCTTCTATCCAGCACACAGAGCCTACGTGATCACAATGTCAGTGTTTGCTAAGGTGCTAGCAAAGTAGCAAAGAGTGGGAGCTATGTGGGCAGTATTTTTTGTTCAAGCCTGAAAAAGACGCTGCAGCTGAGTGCAGAACTTGTCATGTACAAGTTTCCCGTGGTGGCACAGAACTGGAGAAGAACTTAATCAAGCCTTGAAGGTCTACAGATGGAGCTGAAGGTCACACCATTTGTGCCAATATTGATATTGGTGATGATATTGGATCAAATATTGGTATCTTCCGATAGGGCCTTCCTCAAGGTCACAATATATGTTTTGTATTGTGGTTGTTTTGGGACACCCCCACCTGTCATACTAATGCATTACAGATCAGCAGCAAATTGTGCTCAATGACAGCTAATGTGAATGATTCAGATGAGAACATTTGCTAATATGCTGCCCAGCGATGATCAGAAAATGCCATAATCAGCCCTGATCTGAACATTGACGGTTCAGCTTCAACTTTCTGCACGCTCATTGTATTTTACTGAAACACTTTGTTTGATGGCGTGATGCTGACAACCCAATTCTGAATATTCATATTCAGGGGAACCCACAGGCCAATCACAGGACCCAGTATCAGACGTTGTTAATGTGACAGCTGAAACATTTTAAATAACACCCCCTCAAGGATTCACGGTCCAGCTGCCCGTACCCACAGAATTTAGGACATGGAGGACTGTTCGGCACTGAGAGGAAAAACTGCCCTGGAGATCCCCACGATTGCAACAGAGGCAGAAAGGAGTTAAACTATGTTGTCTGGCAGCCTGACAAGTGGCTTTAAAGGGAGTCTGAAAAAAAGATGTCTGGAAGGAAATCACTGCAGCAGTTAGCAGGGTGAGTGCTGGAAACTGAAATCCTGTTGAGGTTTGAATAATTCATAAGTGCTACCTTGACTTTCCGGTGTCCTGGCGATAGAGTTTTTTTAAGATAAGAGCCGTCTCTGGGAAGAATTTTGCTATGAGCTGAGAGCTAAAATTCAGGTAACCAACCAGCTTCAGCTACCCCACTAATGGTTGGCGGAGCAAACGCCACAGTCAACGCCCCATCACCCACCCAGTATTCCCTGTCTCAATCATTCACTTTAATTGGTTGGCTCTCAGAGTCTCCAAGCCGTCTAATCCTCAAGGTAAACGCAGAACATTACACTTAATGAAACCAGTGTATTACAGTTTGTTCCACTGCATTGTATTTTCATACAATAATCCTTATTTATTTGTACTTTTTCATAACTTAAGAACATGCACCAAAGTAGTGTTTTTTTAGTGGGTCTTGAATGGATTGATGGCATTTTACTTCGTTTTTAAATGGGGAATGATGGCGAGTTCTTTGGACCAATTTTTATAGCCCTCAATATGATTTATTGTTTACATTTAGGTACAAAAAAGGGCTAAGAACTTCAAATCTCTACCAAAAAATGTGTGGTGACTCCCAAGAGAAGGCACAGCCAGACCAGAGGAGGCCAGTCAGACCCCCGGCCTGAGGCTGTCAAAACATATTTACAGGCACATTAATAAAAAGATGAGGAGGGAAAATGTTGTTGAGGAAGATGCGTGAGCAACAGTGATAACCACAGCCTGGAGGGGATGGTCAGAAAAATTTATTTAAAGAGTCTGGAGTCAGAGCATCCAGAGCACCAGGCTCAGAGGAGTCAAGTCCTCTGAGGAGCCCTCTGCACGGGGAGGTGGTCGACTGTGGTCATGGGGCACCTGTCACTTAGGTACCTGGTGGAGGTTAGCGCCTGCTACCTCTCCACTTGGGCCCTGTGTTGGTGTCCTGTGGCCGCCGTCAGCTCTCTGCTCCTGGTGCAGACGGCTCCTCTGATGGTGCTTCCTCAACTGGTCCATCTGTGCTCAGCCTCATGTACATCCATGCATTTGAGCATGGTCGGTGCCGGTGTGTGTGTGTGTGTGTGTGTGTGTGTGTGTGTGTGTGTGTGTGTGTGTGTNTAATGAAACCAGTGTAATACAGTTTGTTCCACTTCATTGTATTTTTATGCAATAATCCTTATTTATTTGTACTTTTTCATAACTGAAGAACATGCAACAAAGTAGTGTTTTTTTGTGGGTCTTGAATGGATTGATTTTAATTCATTTTAGATGGGGAATGATGGTGAGTCAGGGCACCATGGAACCTCTTTCTTTGGACCAATTTTTATAGCCCTCAATATGATTTATAGTTTACATTTAGGTACAAAAAAGGGCTAAGAACTTCAAATCTCTACCAAAAAATGGGCCTTTGTGGGAATGTTTTTAACTGGATGTACAGCACTTTGTGCTACATTTTACTCAATGAAAAGTGCTTTATAAATTAAGTTTGATTTATAAATAAAGTTTGAAAGAGGTGAACTACAGCTGCTTCAGTCCTCCATCACAACACTCCTCCACCACAGAGCACTCCTCCACCACAGAGCACTCCTCCACCACAGAGCACTCCTCAACCACTCCTCAACCACAGAGCACTCCTCAACCACTCCTCAACCACAGAGCACTCCTCAACCACAGAGCACTCCTCAACCACAGAGCACTCCTCAACAACAGAGCACCTCAGGAGAGTCTGACTTGGACTAAGCAGGATCAGAACTGGACTGAGCTCAGTGAATCAAAGTTCTCTTTTCAGATGAAAGTCATGTTTCAGTTTATTAGTGAATGAAGGAACCTGGTGGAAGAGAGGCTCAAATCTAAGCTGCTTCAAGTCCAGAGTCAAGTTTCCACACTCACTGATGGTTTGGGGGGTGTCAGGTCATCTGCTTCTGTTGGTCCACTCTGGTTTCTGAAGTCCAGAGTCAACACAGACGTTTAACAGGAAACTTTAGAGCACATCACTCTTCATCTGCTGAGCATCTTTATGGAGAGGCTGCTTTCTTGGCTCCTGCCCACAGTACCAAAACTACCAGAAGCTGCTTCAATGACCAGCATAATACTGAAATACTGGTTAGATTTAACATGTCAGGAAAAACTGTCCTGGCTGCCTGAAAAATTGAAGCTGATTCAATAAAACGCCTTGATGACACTTTACTAACATTTTTGTCATGTTTGTACAAGCATAAATTTTGAAATTATCCAACGAGATGCTTAGTTCAGGCAAGTCATATTTTCATGTTGCTTCTACTAAAATTTAGGTTTCAGAAACTTGAAATCACTTGTTGATCTCAATATAAAAGACTGTTAATTAAACTTAAAGTATGGAGTTGTTAGAACTAACCTTTCAGCACTGTCTGTCTGACCACAACTAACATAAGTAAGTTTAAGAAACTAAAACAAAAGTGGAAACAACTTATATATCTTTGCTCACTCTACTTAAATTTTCAATTCAGCCAGGATACAAACTATTTAAGTTGGACGGGCTGATTTTTTTACAGGGGAATTAGACATCACTGATCAAAACTCTGCACCTTACTGAGTATGCCCGTTTTTACCACACTTAGCAGCATCTAACATTTTGAGCCAAAAATGATGCAGATATGTGTTATATCTGAGAACTATTGTTCCTCAAGTAGCAGCATGACATTTCCTGTGGCCACCAGTGGGGGCTATATGCATTCAATCAGAATAAATTTCAACTCCCAGACATCAGGGGTCTTCAAACTGTCTGTTCTTTGTGTTCGCACCAAATTTAGGAAAAGAGCTTTTAGTTTTGCTGCTCCCACTGCAAGGAACTCTCTCCAAAGGGACTTAAAAATGGTGGATCAAATTTTGCTTGGAGCTTTCAGCTAGGTCTTAAGACAGAGAATACACGAGTCAATTAGACAATGTCAATGTTTCTGATTTACAATCTGTAAGCCAGATCCTGCAGTTTATTCTGAAAATCAATTTGCAATTTGTAATCTGTTGTTTTCTTTGAAAGGTGGAGTATGCAGAAATTTTCGATAGGTTTAGCTTCTCTGTTTACAAACAGCATCCAAACTCGTCTCCTCCTCCGTGACTCAGCAGCAGCAGCAGCACATGCTCACTGCCCTGCGAGCACCTGCAGCATCACGTGAGAGGTAAATGAGACAGGCTGTAGATATAGAATCATTCTCTGTGTTACAGCCACTATCATAGCTGCTATAAACAATACACAAAATCACATGCACAATGGGCACACTGTGATTGCCTGATCATCACCCATAAAAACTCCTGCTCTTTACCCAGAAGCGACCCAAGTCTGGTGCAATATTAACGAAACAGGCGAGGAGGGGGTCTATATTTTATCAGTCACTATAATGATTCAATCCTTGTGACACTCATCTCAATCTGGTGAACCATTCAGGATTTAATTTGTTTTGTCACAAGTAACTCTGGGCTAACTGGAGAGCAGAAAAAAACTAGCGTTACCTGGTTGTGCAGGTGTGTAAACTTGAAGCCAATGAGGACCCAGGACTCAAGACTATGGTACTTCAATGGTACTCGATATCAGAGAAGCCAGAATGAATCAGTACTTGTTGGTAGTTTTAAGTATACTGTGTGTGTGTGTGTGTGTCTGTGTGTGCGTGTTTGTGCATGTTTGTGTGTGTTTGTGCGTGTGTGTGTCTGTGTGTGTGGCTTTGAAGCGCCCCCATCAAGAAAACACACCTGTGTCTTTGTTTCCTGTTATTACCTACAGGAAATGTTTTCCATGTATGTACACAGGGCAAAAAGTGTGTGTTTTGCAACATGATAGGATTTGAAAACTGCATGTTTGTATACACTGGATTATAGTGAAATTCTGAGTCTGTGAAATAGAGTTTATCTGGGATTTCTTCCTGCTGAGATAATCCAGGTACTTAACCCGAGAGAAGTGTGAAACCCCACAGACGTCCAATTAACATTTTCAACTCAGCTCCTGGACACCTGGCACTTGTCCAAAGGTGGAAACATGCACACAGACCACAGTCACCCCTGACAGAACAACTGGTAGACAGACTTGGAGCCTTAATACATGCATAGTCTGACATTTCTGAGTATGTTTCAGTTTAGGTATAAGCTATATATCCTGGCTGTGCATGGATTAATATGTCACTTTAAATGGATCCACTCCTCTCAGACACCTTGATACTTATAATCCTCCAGACACCAGCCAAGGTGGCAGAGAGGCAGCGTTTTAATTTATTCTAGTCCTCTAATCCTTCAAAGAGCCAAACTGAATTATAGCTCACTTCAAAGTCTGCTTTTAACACCCAGCTACAAAAACTCTACAACCACATTTGCTTTGTTTGTGTGTTGTTGTTTTTTTTCCAGGTACAGATAATAAACTCTAACATTTATGATTTAATAGCAATAGCTTTAGCATTGTATTTGAGTGCTTTTGGACTTGAGTTGCATCACTGAGCATATACAATCACTTCTGTCAGCTAGAAAACGGATGTACTCTGTGTAACTTGGTTTTCAGAGTAGAGATAAAACTATCCTTCAAATAAGTGGAGCAGCTCAATTTAAAAAAATCTGGAGGTGAATTGTTTATAATGGTGACTGCTGTGGACAGCTATTTAAAGTCTTGTTCTCCTTAATGGTCTCTATACACTGACAAAAATTTTCAGTTAGATCTACTCAAGAAAATTGAGGCAACTTTTTGTATAACTTATCCTTGTTGCTGAAACAAGATTGCTTTTTGTCTAAACCACTTTTTTTCCAAGAAAAATAAAATTCAAGTGAAGTGAACCTAATTTTGTCAAGTAAGTTAAGAAAAACTAAACTTAGCATAAATCGCCCATTTTTTTCAATGCGGTAAATGAACTTTTCCAGTCAAACCAACCAGAGTTTTTCATGCAGATAGAAAAAAAACTAGTCTTTCTTAATCTTTTGATGTTTTTAATGATGCTTTGAGTAATATCAGCCTAATTACATATTAACAAGAAGCATAAGGGGTTGCCGGTCTACACTGTTGGGCGTAGCCTATCTACGCCATGTAGCATAGACAGCAGGTCAACACTGTTTAGTGTAGGCATCCAGTCCACACCGGCATGATCAGCCAGTATGGACAGCTTGTGCCGCCTGTGTGATTCATCCATGTACAGCAGGTGCTCATGTCCACTGCGCACCCTCCTTACTCATGGTAACAAGGTATGGTGAGGAATTAAGTTCAGTTCCCAGTCCCAGAGATACCAAATGAAACAGTAAAGATAACAAGATTGTCTCTTGTTGTGTGGATGAACTCAAAAAGATTACCTCACATTACTTAAATTATTCATGTAAAAAAAAATCACACTATCTTGTATTTTGAACAACTATTTCTGACTTCAATAAAAGACATATTTGTGTGAAAACACTAACTTTAACTTTTATTGTTGATTTCAGGGATTCAATTAAGTTAAATTTACTTCTACCAAGATTAATTTTTTTCACTGTCATTGAACTGCATATCAGAGCCTGCTTAGAGTGCTCTCTGCTGCCACACTCCAATGAGCTGCATTCAGTGGTCAGTTGTTGTAACTGCAAGTCCATTTTCTCTGACTCCAAGATGACAACCAGACAGACACACCTGTGGACTCCTGGAAGATCCTGTCACTTTTTCAAATCCAAAAACAAAAACTCAAAAGATTAAAAAAATGATGATATACTGTTACGGTATAATTCTACCCTATTTTGTTTGAAAATTTGTTTCAAATAAGCAGTAAATGACAATCAACCATGTATTTACTGTGGACATCGTGCAAAACCAAGTGCATTTCCAACACAAAGTCAAAATGTGTGAAAACATTAAGATAGTTTTCAAGCATAACAAGAAGTATTATACATGGAGTTACCAAAAAACACAGTGAATTCATTTTTACATTGAGTTCATTCTGTTTAAGTCCACCACATGTTGGCGACTGGAGTGAACGTGTCTGTTCACTTTTTCATGCTTTTAAAAGAAATGTAACACTTCAGGTAAAATTCTTGATACAGGCTTTTGTATTTCATGCATCAGTGGTTTAAAGCCTGATGCAGCCTGGTCATGGAGAGAGGCCGGCACACACACACCTGGCTCCCCTGAAAAGACAGACGGTGCCACACTGCACACAAGGGGCAGGTGGTCAGGAAGTGACCACCTGCCCCTTGAACCAGGACCTCAGAGACACCTTCTCCCCACTGATCACACACACACACACACACACACACTCACACACACACACAGAAACCACCATGAACCCCGAGCAGAAGGACAGACCAGGCCCGGGACCAGAGCCAGGACCGGGACCCTCATTGACAGTGAGTGAGGTGTGTGCCCAGGCTTTTGACTGGTCCTGTATATGTGTATATTGAAATAAAACTCTGTACACTGTCATTTTATTTCTAGTGCTTAAAGTTAACTGTTTTAATTTTGCAACTACATTACACATATATGTACTTAGTTTATCTTTATTCTCACATGGATTCTTACTTTTTAATCTAGTCGTGTCTTATTCCTGTTATGATGCATTCTTGCTGAACATCTGTAGAGCGTCTAACTGTTTGTACATTTGTTTTATGTCACATTTGCTTTGGCAATGCAAAAGTGTGTTTTTCATGCCGACAAAGCTTTTTTTTTTTTAACTGAATTACAGTAGACTAAACAGACTGCATTCTGCACTGTGGACAGCACACCAGCCATAGAGAAACTATCAGACATATTAATCTAACATTGCCAAACAAATTCAATTGGAATCTCTTAAGTGCTTTAAGAGTGTGAGGTAGTGTTGTGACGTTCACGAACGAACCGGTTCTTTTGAGCGGCTCGTTAATATGAACGATGGGAACCGAGTCGCAGCTGGGATCCGTTCAGAGCAACAAAATGCGTTTTAATCGTTTCACTAAAATCTGTTTTGCACAGAAATTCATTGTAGCCTGCTTTGTTTTTTAATGTTTATATGCGTTCAAGTCATGGTTTACACCTGTATAAAATACACAGAATTTGTACAAGGGGTAATTCAAAATAGTGACGTCACTGTCAAAGCAGAGTGATATGGCGCCACCCTGTGGAATATTTACAATGAATCCAGATCAGACTTTAAAATCTAATCCACACCTGTCAATAAAGTTAAAATCAATATTCAGAATAATTCAAACTCATATTGGTGGGATATCTAAATTTGTTCCTCCCAGTGATTATTTCCAAGATGAAATGAGTTAAGGCCAGGCCGGCTTCTTAAAACTTAATAAATATAAAAATGAGTCAACGGAGCCAGTTTTTTGAACGGCTCTTTGAAAGGAACGGCTCACCAAGATCCCCATAAAATCCCATCTCTAGTGTGAGGACTTTCTAAGTGATCTTGAAATAGTGTGATATCTAGTTATATGCCTGATCATAATCCTCAATTTAAAATGAGGTTGTTAGCACTAAAATAGGTTATTTCTAAATGCTAATGCCTGGCTCCCCTGTCAGGCCAAACTGAATCAGATTGCTTTGCAGCAAGTTGATGTCTCTATGATAAAACGTGGCGGTTGATAAAGTTTGGCAGTGAGAAGAAAGATCTGTGTTCTTCTCTGCTGAAAACAATTTCTGTGATTTATTTAGTAGTTATTGTGGAAATAGGAGCTGGACTTTCCGACAGAAAAGGGACAGAAGAGCAGAGGAAAGATAAGCAAGAGAGTGATCGAGCATGGGCCAAAGGCTAAAACACAAGCTAAAGGCTAAAACACAGGACAAGGGTTAAAGCAGGGGCTAAGCTGTTTTCTATAATGTTCATCCCAACAGCAATGTGCATTCATGCAGCAGTTACTCTGCAGTGATCTGTTCAAACCTGAGAGTCTATCAATAAAATGAAGAGCCAGGTTACGTTTGCTCTGCTTGGTGAGGTTGGAGTTGGTAGATGAGCACTGGTAGGACACAACCAGGATCCACTAACGTTACAGACACGTCTCAGAGCACCGGGCTGTGAGTAACGCTAAATGTAGCCAGCTACTAAACTACACCAGAAACTTACATTTTTGCTTGTTGTCATATTTCAAACAACAGCGTTACATAACTGTTGATAAATACATTACCTCATCCCATTAGATCCTGTAAAAAGTTATCTTGAGCAAAGAAAGGTAGTGGTAGTAAACCCCAATTATTTAAAAGTGTTTACAGACCATAGACTACATAATACATGGATGCAGTGTATCACATCACCCATCTGTTTCCAATACAGAGTTTTGGAGCCTATTGTTATCAGATGCTAACGTAAAAAACCTGACTCAACTTAACTTTGGTCAAGGTAAAGTGAAGTAAAGGAGCGAAGGTGAGGCCACACAGATTGTGTCTTGAGTGAACCAGCTATTCAGACTGGTGTCTATGTTGTTTCCTGTGCTTTTGGATCCAGCTTCAAGTGGACACTCGAGGTACTGCAGATATGAACACCTCTACACCAGCTACTGATGGACACTTCCAGCAGGTTAATGCTCCAGGTCATAAAGCTCAAATCATCCCAAAGTGCTTTCTTGAACATGGCAATGGGTTTTCTGTACTCCAACGACCTCCACAGTCACCAGATCTCAGTCCAATGGAGAATTAAGAAGGGGGGGTCCACCCAGGTAGAAGCAAGGTGGACCTAATAAAGTGCCCACAGTTTATGGTGACAGAAACATTAAGTATGAGTGTCACAAGTTCACTGTGAGTTATTCTTGCCTTGGTCGCTCTTGAAACCCACGAGCTGAAACAAATATCTAAAAAACTTGAAAGAATGTTTCTCTCCACCAAAACAGCTGAATCTTGTTGACTCTGTCGTCTCAATAAATATAGAAAGGCCCTGCAGCATGCTGGAGCTGAGACAGAGAGAAAAAGAGTAAAAACAAACTCAGACACCTTTTCAGCACTTCAGCTGGGCTGACAGACGCTCATGGAAGGATCATGTCAGGAGACTCCCTGCACAATATGCCAGTTAAGGATGACATGACTGAGTGCTATTTGAAAGAAAGAGCAAACAACTCTCCTCTTCAGGGAAATGGCATTTAGATCAGGAGCCTTTAAAGCCAGAGCAGGAACAGCAGATGGACCACATCAGATCAAGATGTGTGCAAGGCTTCAGTGAGAAGAGGAATGTTATCCTCTTTAAGATGAAACTGTGCACACCATGTGACTCACACACGCATCAGTTCTCCAACAAGCTGTGGATGAAAGGTGAGAACATTAACTCGTGTGATTCTCTCTCTGGCTTTGCCGTCAGGAGACAGCTTCATTTCTCTGCTTCTACCCCATAAATCATCTTTCTCTTCAACTTCCTTTGCATCAGCACTGACTGAAAACATGCCATCCTTCTTCTCATCACAGTTATTCACTCCTTCCCAGCCAACATTATGTCATTACTGAAGATGAAAAGGAAACAGGAAGCAGCAGACACCCACATGGCATCACCCATCCATCAGTCCAAGCACAGATCCCCGCTCAGCCACACAGCGTCACCACAAACAGAGATGCTATTCATGGTTCAGCCTCAGGTTCTTCTGCCAGATATAATGGACTTTAGAAGTTCTTTACATGATATTAATTTGCCTGTCGTTATTTAAAGCTGTTAGACAGAAAGCCTTGTAGAGTTTTAAAGTTTATCTCCAGCAGTCAAGGCAGAAACTCATGGTCACACTATTCTGAGACAAAATCCTTCTTTTTGATTGAAAAGCCTTTCATGAATGTAAAAATACAAGAAAAGTATGTGAAGCCTTTGGAGTGAGCTGCATAAATTGGTCATAAAATGTGTTCTAAACTTCATCTAAGGGTGTTTTCACTCCTGAAAGTCTGAAGCCCCTGTTTTGTTACATGGTATACATTTGGTACAGCCTGTTGTGGTTTCACACTGACATTACTGCAAACAGACCTTACGCATCAAACCTACGTGATGTCATCAGCAACTACATCTCTGAAGTTTACAGTAATTGGTAGAGCTGGACCGATCTATTGGTAGGGGCCGATTAATGGGGCCGATTATAGCATGTCACTGTTTAATCGACATTGACCATTACGTAGCCAACGTATACGTTTTGTTTTGTTTTTTTCTATGTGGAGATCATGTTGTTCCTGCTCCTGTGTCTGTGTCAGGTTGATGCTGCACTCTGCTAATGATAAATGCTACTGTTAATTCACACGTCCACCATTACCTAATATATGACTACACTACGGCGTTCTAAAGTCGTGTAAGATGTGTTTTTCAGAAATGAACAGAGACAAATGCTCTTGTCTATACACACATGCACCCTTTTATAATAAAAGACTATGATACGGCACCTCAGCATCCCTGTGTCATACCCACAATCATATTTTGGGTATTATAACAATATGTGTCCATGTACAGTACATATACTGTGTATATCAATGCTCTTGTTTTATGTATCAGCAGATATGTAGGATGTCGGCCAATATATCGAATACTGACTTTCTCTTGTCCCCAGTATCGGTATCAGCAACAGCCCCAAAAATCCCATACCGGTTGGGCTCTAGTGATTGGTCATTTGGCCGGTTGGGCATCTGACTTAAGCGCGTTGAATAAATGACCCGTTCTTGGGAAACCCCAGTTCAACATAATATAGGTCTCTTTTACTCTTTGTGTAAAGCAAAGCAGCTGATGTTAGCCCACCCTGTCCAGGCTGCAGGTTTCAGTAGCGTGAGATTCAATGTCGTGCAACGATAGTAAATATTTATATATAAATATTCTTTTTATAAATATTTATTCAGTATTTTGTCTCCTCCTCTCCCCATGTGCTCCCGCAGCTCATTTTGTTTTGGTGATGGATTTCCTTTTCCAGTAGGCTTGTTTTAATTTCCTGTCAAAGGTCCAACCTCTTCAAAATAAAGCTTTCACACTGATCATGAACCAAAACGTGGTCCAATTTGGTCAAGACTGAGACCGCTCTTTTTGGTCGGACCAAGGTCCAGATGTTTGGTCCAGACTAAGGTCAGAGGGAGGCTTCACTCCTATCATTTTAGTTGGGACAGAAAATTCCAAAGTTTGGACCAAACAACATAAGTGTGAAAGCCTCCTAAGTCACAAAAACACACAAACAGTCTGGATTCAGCCAACCTGGAGTCCAATGGATGAGACCACATTGGAGTTATTGGTTAAAGTCACTTTGCTCCAGAAAAAAAAATCCCACAGTGGGTTTGAGTTTGGTATTCTCAGGAAGCAATACCTGAGTTGATAGTGCAGGCAAAGTTGAGGTTGGTTCACTCTGTGCGCTCAAGGCCTGGCATTCCTTTATCTTCTTCTACCTGTTCAACCTACTTTCCCTTGTAACACTGCTACCTACTGAGCTTTAGTGTGAAATGGGAAGTTGGAAGTTTCAGCCTTTGCAGCTACTCAAATAACTCAAGCACATTTTGCTCAAATCAAGAGTAAAATGGCTTTCTTCATTATCTAGGTAACTGTTTATGTAACTTCAGAAAAAATAGTAAGAACTGCTGATTTTATTAACTCAGTGATGGTAACTCATAATTTTGAGTCAAGGAATACTGTGAGGACAGGGTGGATGAGTGGAAGAAAAACAGGCACAGCAAACCAACTTCAAAACCTACAGGGCCATAATGCTCCCATGCTAGAAAAAAAACATAACAGTGTCACGTTATTGTCACATTGGTGTGACTCTAAATTATCATGTTATTACTTTGTACTGAGTTACAAAAATTATTACATGATAAGTTCTTGATGGTGTTGGACTGCTAATATCTATGGAGCCTTTTGTATCCCTCCAGCTCCATAATAAGTGAAGGCGCCGCTAGAGGGTCTGACTGTTTTTTCCGACTGTAGAGCCCCATTCATTACAAGAGCCACCTTAGACTAAACACATATGTCTTTATATCAGCTTCTGTGCTCAATAACACCAGTATCTCCCTGTAGCAGGAGAACTCAAAGCCTCAAGCTCAACAGAAAGTGGGTGATGCAAACAACAAATAAACAACAGAAGAAAATGTGCCCTCTGGAGTGGCCCAATCAGAGTCCTGACCTCAGCCAGACTGAGAGGCTGTAACATGACCCAAGAGAGCGATTCAGACATCAAAGGAATACTGATGACCTCCTGACAGTTATTCAGATCTGATATGTTTGACTGAGATTATTGCTGCCACATGGAGGCTCCAAGAATTCCCCTTCTTTTCCCAACCTTGTACTGGGATTTTTTAAATTCTTATCATTTAAACTTTTTTTTTTTTATTGACACCATGAAGTGAAACACAAATTGAAAAATTGAAAAATGATATTTTTATATTTAAAAGTGGGGAAAGAAATGAGTCTGACCCACTATCTCTCAGATTCTGGGTTTGTCCATGGTGTTTGAGGACCACACTAACCCCACAGACAGATGAAGGTCCACTAACCTACTGTCAGAGGACTGATGTGAGTGTGCTGTTTCCTGTAGGAGCCAAACATCTGCACCTAACTACAGCTGGACCTTCACATCCTCCAGAGAGCCCTGCAAACCTGCGCACTGATGCTGGATGCAGAATGTGAAATCTGACTCCAGAAAAACACTTTTTTATGTCTTTGTTCAAATCCACAACCTCAAATACTCGAGTTATTTATAGACACTTCAGTCCATACACGTGGCTGTGTTCAGCCTCTAAAACAGAGTTCTAGCAGCATCTCGTGGTGAGCTCGAACACAGCATCTCTGCTCTGTTCAGTGTTTGGTGAAAAATGCGCTTCTTGGCAAATCAAAGCAGAAGAAACACTCCATCACTAACTCTGTCATTCCTGAGAGCACTTTCCACTGCAAGTACACTGTGTGCTGGACCCCGAACAGGGGGACACTGTCCTCCCCACTGGAGTCGTGACAGGTCACTTTGTGTGCGTGGAACCCTGGATCCACGAAGAGCGCTACTCTGCTCGCGTTAGAGTCACATCTGCCGCCTGCACGCACAGCAGCCCCGTGGGCTCAGCAAACACAGGTCCCAGCAGCACACCTGTGGCTCCATGTGGACACATCACAGCCTGTGATACCCGCTCTGTGGGCACGACACTATCAACAAACACACATCAAACCCACAACCCGGAGTCCACGGAGACCTACCGAGCTGTAGCAGAGAGTCCACAGAGTCCACAGAGTCCACAGAGTCCAGTTCCGGAGCTGGTGGTGCGCGCTGCTCGGAGCTGTGCATTGATGGAGGGAGGTGCAGCTTATTTATCAGCCGGTAGATGCGCACACAGACACAGCAGATCCATTACTGAGGCTCCGTGCAGCGCCGCCTCCATCTACTCCAGCTGGAGGAAAAAACACGCCCCCCACCCCCCACCACCCCCCACCCCTCCTCCGCGCGCGAGGGAGTGTGTGTGAGCGCGTGCGTTCTCTGTTTTTCTAAATAACATTTCATGTGCAGAGGCGCAGAGAGGCTTTAAGAGTGACTTTGAGCGCAGTAAAAACAGAATCAATCAGCTGTGAACCCAAAATAACAACAGACAGAGGAAAGAAAACAACATGATCATGGATGACATGAGTCTGACAGAAGGAAAAAGGGAACCAGCAAAAACAATCCATCAATGCACCAATGAGAAGTGACCACATCATTATGTGGTCATTTACCTCTGTAAGAATCTCAGCACTGCAGTGATATAGATTTACAGCAGAATCCCAGCAATAATGTAGTGTATTTTGAAACAACAGTTGAATACTGCAATAAGCAATGCATTCTGGGAATTCTAATTCTCACCTATGATCCCAATGGTCAAATACTCCTGCTTGCAGTAACTGACTGTTTTCTGTAGAGGATCACAGTCAGAGGTCTGCTGCTGAGCCATGTTCAGCTGTGAGCTGCAGCTCTGCCAAACAGCTGGGAGGGGATGAGGTGCACCAAGAGGTTATACCCAGAATGCCTATGATGTGAATTGTAACCAAACTGTGAGTGAGGAGGGAACAGATAGTATGCAGGGGGGGCCTTTGGTGGTATTTAATGGCCAAAAACAAAACTTACAATTATGATGGTGCATGAAAATGTTGGGCCGTGAAGAACATCACAGATGGTTTATTGTGCACACTAGTCAAACAAAAAGTACTATGTAGATCATTCACTTAACAGATAAGTTATTATAAACATTGTGTCTTCAGTATATGACTGTACATTTAGACAATAAATTCCTGTATGTCCACAGAGTGTGTACTGTAAATATCCAGCAGAGTACTACTGGTAAAACTGCTGCCAGTAAAATACTGTTCTTGCAGTTATGCAGCAATATTTATTGTAAATTCAAATACAATTACTTACTGTATTTGTTTTTTTCAGTAAGAAACTGTAGAGTACTGTACAGTAAGTTACAGGCAGCAGTTTTTCCAGTAAAGCAATGTATTTTTACTCTAAATTGTTCAACAGTGTAGATTTAAATGCTGATTCAAAGTTTCCCTCTCTAAATTTACTTGACCTACAAGCAGTTTTGTCCACGTTTCGTGCCATCATCACATGTGTAAGTCTTCAAGCTTGTGAGCCGCTCTTTGACAGGGCAGAAAAATAGTACTGTGCAGTGACTAAACCATGTGAAGCGTTGAGTTAATGTGGCGTTTGGAGCACCCACCCATCCATCCACTCAGAGGTCTGCACCACAGGCAGCAGCAGCAGCAGCAGCAGCAGCAGGGCCTGTGTGGTGGTATAACCCCAGGCTTTAAAGATGGCAATTTTAGGATTTAAATGTGGGCCACAGTAAGTGATGCTGCACATCAGCTACTCCTTACAAGCTCTTTTCATCTGTGCTTCACCTGTACAAAGCAGCACACACTGAGCTGTTCGCTGTTCACGCTCCTGTTCCAAGCTCCTGTGGGAGACACTGTCACTGTTTTCAAAATGAGATGTATTCATCGTGCTTCATTCCACATTCCAGTTGAGTAGGGTGAACATATTCTAAAAACCCTGAAAAAGGAGCCCCTTTGGAGATACTGCAAAAATACACAAAGATGCTCAAAGATTACTAAGAAGCTACATAATCCACAGCTTTGGTTAAAACACTTTGTTTGAAGTGACAGTTTCTTTAACATTTACATAAATAATGGAAGAAAATTGTTTGTCAGCACTTCAAAATGTGAAAATAATAAACTGACTTTGTTGAAATGTTTTTGCCTTTATTTTGAGATAAATGTCAAGTTGATTAAATGAAAAGTCAAAATTTCAACTTTTATCCAAAAATGTTGACTTTTTCTCAATAATTTTGACTTTTGTTCTCATAATTTTAACTTCATTATCCAAACTTTTGATTTTCTTTCCTCCTAATTTTGACTTTTTTTTCTCATAATTTTGACTATCCCAAAAGTCTACATTGTTGATCTAAAGGAAGGTGAGTGTTATTCTAGAATTTTGACTTTTTACCTCAAAATTTCTACTTTTATCTAAAAAAAAAAAAGACTTAATACAACTACCGAAAATTCTCAACAAAGTCAAGTTTTCATTTTAATTTTATTTTTTTTTCAAGCAGAAGTGGGCTTCCATAAAAGGCCTCACCATCTTCCTGAGTAACAAGAAAGGAATTTTTATTTTGTCAGAATACAAATATAAAAAAAAGTTGCCAGCTTGGCAGACAGTTCACAGTGCCTCCAAGCGACCAGGACCACAAGGAAAAGAGGAACTACTGTATATATGCAGTTGGTCTATCAAAGTGCATTTCCACTTCAGCATTTTCTGTCTGAGAGTGCAGCATAAACAGTCATAGTTTCATGTTTTCCTGCCCAACATCTGGACAGATTGGTGCATCAGCTGTAAACCNTGCTGTCATATAATAATGTCGCCAGAATTCCTTGGCTCCAGACGGACAAAACTCTTAATCACTGTGGCTGCTACTGAGAGCTGTCAGTTAAACCTAAACCAACAGTGCATTTTTGGGGATTTGCTGGAATGACTGTCAGAGGACAGTCACAAAATCTGCCATACATATTTAGATTTAAAGAAGTGGAGAAACCCCAGCCCACTCTCATTATAGGACTTCAGATCCCACCAGCCTCAGCCTTCTCACACATAAACACAAGGTACCAGCCAACCTCTTATTAACTCCACTGCAGCACAGTCACACACTCAGAGCAGCTGATCCCTCTCTGATACCATTATTTCACAGATCTGTGCTGTTTTATTATAAATAAGGTGGAAAAAATCATCCAAGAGACATCTTTGGCTCATTTTTTAAACTGTCTACTGTTGTGTTCTGATCAAATTTGGCTGATTTTGATATTTGTAATAATTAATTTCTGTTGATTTGATTTGTTGATCTTGAGAAAAAGGGTTTGGATATGCTGTAAATAGAAAAAGAAGCAAGAGCAGACAAATTCTCATAATGATAAAAACTGTAATTACATGTAGAGGCGTGGCCAAAAGTTTTAAGAGTGGCACAAACTTTGGTTCTCACATAGTTTACTGCCTCAGTAGTTGTGATGGTAATTTGTATTAACTCTAGATTGTAAAGAGTAGCTGGATGAATTAAAATTAAATGCAAAGTTAATCCCTGCCATGAAAAAAGACTTTTGTGAAACCCAAAATATATGTAATCCTCAAAACATTTGGCCATGACTGCATATACACAAACACATATGTATTCATATACACATATTAGATAAGTTACAAATTTGATCAATTTATTTGTTTCCTTTCTAAAAGGTGCAGTGATTCATCTGTTTGTCCTGAGGCTTCATGGTTGTATTCACTCTTGGCATTTGAGCATGAAATTAACTGGAGATATTTTCATGAAAATGTATTTGGGTTACAAGAAGTTGCATACATCCAATTCAAAACAACCAGTTATTGAATGGATGAATGGATGAGATCACAATCAGTGTACACAGAGAGTAAACTGACCTCAACCACACCTGAATAGACCTACACCTCAACATGCAGGTATCTGAGCAGAAACACATGTGGGTATGTGGATATATTTGCAGAGATGATGGAGTGATCTCAGTGTAATGCACATCAGTTATGAGACAACAACACTGAGGAGCACTGGGAGCACTGGGTGCACTGGGAGCACTGGGGGCACTGTCCTCTCAGGGTTATAAAATGTAGATGTCTTCATGCTGTGTATGGTTCAAGCATTAATTGTGTAGTAGTTCTTTATTTCCTCTGTATGTTTAAACTTCCTTTTTCAATGGAAGCATCAAACAGTTTTGCAAACAGGTGGGAGGAGCACGAGGCCTGCAGCACTTACGCTGCAAATACAAGTTCAAAACCTGTTTACAGCAGCTGAGATTGATTAACAAACATCTGATATAATATCATTGTGAATTTATAGGGCAATAAATTGATTATTTCAAAAGTGACTGCAATCACTGTACATGAAAAAAATAAGTGGGGGTTTAAAACAGTAGAATTCATAAAATAATGTGTATGCCCCGCATGTTGAAGAAGCTGACAGTTAGGATTGGTGATAAATAGTGATGATAGTTGACTCCTACCTCCCTGGGCTGAGCTGACTGTGACACTTCAGACCCAGAACCAATTAATGCATTGGATCTGAAGTACCTCACCTCAGCATTCAGTTTAAATGCAGCATCTGTGATGGTATGGGGGTATGTTAGTGCCCATGGCATCATGGGTAACTGTCCCAGTATCTGTGAAGGCAGCATTAATGCTGAAAGGTACAAACAGGTTTTGGAGCAACATCTGCTGCCATCCAAGACACTTTGTCTTTTTCAGGGACGTCCCTGATTATTTCAACAAGACAATGAAACCAAGACACATTCTGCTCCTGTTACAACAGTGTGGCTTTGTAGTGACAGAGTGCGGGTACTAGACTGACCTGCCTGCAGTCCAGACCTGTCTCTCATTGAAAATGTGTGGAACACAATGAAGCACAAAATAGGACAAAGGAGACCTTGGGCTGTTGATCATTTGAAGTTGTTCATCAACAAGAATGTGAAAGAATTCCAGCTCCAAACTTCAACAATTAGTGTCCTCAGTTCACAAACACTGAACCAGTGTAGTTAAAGGAAAGGTGATGTAACACAGTGGAAATATAAACCAGTTTTAGCTTTTAGAAACCTGTTGCTGCCATCAAGTTCAAAATGGGTGAATATTTGCAAAAATACATTAAGGTTTATCGATTTGAACAATAGATATCTTGTCTTTGTTGTGTGTTCAATTTTATATAAGCCAAACAGGATTTGAAAAATCATTGTATTCTGTTTTTATTTACATTTTACACAATGTCCCAACTTCATTGGGATTGGAGTTGTAATTCATACATGACAAGAAAACAGACAAAGCCATCATAATTCTCCACATGAAGATTTAACACAAAGAGGAAGGAAACATTAAAGTTAAGGCTTTCAGGAAACACACACACACACACACACACACACAGATCAATATCTGTTTAGGAGATCAGCTCACCCAATAGCCCACAGACTTTGTGTAGTAAGGACACTATATGACTTGGCAAACAGAACAACTGAGGAGATGGACAGACAAGAGGAACATGCACACACATACACACACATACACACACATACACACACTCATTCATGGTCTGTACCTGTGATGGACCAAACAGGTGAAACAGGAAGGATGTTTGGCACAAGAAAAAGCAAACCCGGAAAAAACTGTTAGAAATAAACATCTGGGGCACGCACACGGGCAATAAAGCAGAGAGTGGAAAAGAAAACTTCAACTCAGCCATCTTAGACCGGTGAAAGAGAGGGAACCTCCGAGGTCATCACTGAGAGCAGCAGATACCTGACTGTCAGACAACAGGGGGCGCTAATTCATGAGATGGTTTAATTATAGGGAGGTTTGTTTTTGATACTTCACACCTGCAGCACCTGTACACTAACAAGAAGGAGTAATAAGGTGAATGAACCCATGTCCCTTCTGATACACTCCATGGCTACTCTCTGAGAAACTGAGAGTTATTTTGGTTTCCTAACGCCTGACAAGTGACAAAGTGTCACAACCAACAAGTTCCTCAACCCTTTCTTTTTTTACTGCACTTAGTTCCAGTTAACTGTGTAAAAATGAAACCATCTCTTCATCACGAATGAACCATTCTACAGAGGCTGGCCAAATTGCAGTCCCGTAATGATAATCATATTCCAAAAAAACAATGAAGTGTTCAGACTTTGCATACACACAATTATCATGTCATGATGTATTTTATTACCATAAATTAGCTGAGATTCAATCAAACTGAATGTATAAAAATCATGTTTCATATATCACTTTCTATTGAAAGGTGTCTGTCCCAACCTCTAACACCTAAATTTCAATTCAGGGAAAATAACATTCATATGATTTTTGCCAATTCTGATAGATCTTTTTGATTTCTTTTCAAGGGAAGTTGAAAGATTGAGAGGGATTTTGTTGATATTTTTTAACGTAAAATGTTTTACGTAAAAATTCCATGAAACTGAAACAAAGAGTTTTAGTCTGTAGGCAGGGTCTAGTTTTATCAAGTCCTCCAGAAATTATAACATAACCTTCCTGATCATCCATAGCCACATGGTGAGAAGTTAGTTTAAAACATTATTGAGTTCATGCTTTCCAAAGTCTGAAAATCAGTGTGTAGTTTTCAGGATTGTCACTACCAAAACATAATTTCTGCAGTGAAAGAAGGGCTTTTGATTTTTATGCTAAATGGTGTTTTTTGTCTCAACATTTGAGTTTAATCGTGTTTTGGAGCCTCGTTGTGCCTAGCATTGTTATGCCAACAAATAGCATAAAATGTCATTACCAAAACAGATGGAAATGCTTCAGTAGTGATAATATATGATAATAATATATGATTTTTATTTTTGATTAAAATAGGTCTTACATAAGATAATGCATACTTCAAACAAAATGTAATACATAGATAGTTTTGTTTGATTTGGCCTACTTCTATAGAATGGCCCATATACAGTCAGTTCACATGACAGCACTAAGAGTCCCCACATCAAATCAATTTGCTGTTTCAACTTATTTTACCCTTTGCTTAACACGCTAGTGACAACAATTGTTTCCATTTGCGTGCTAAACCAGCAGGCTCTTCAGTGGTATCTTAAAAATCACATCCTGTCCTGCAATCCAGGCACAGCAGCGGATCTGGTGAAAGCGTCTTTAAGCTGCACATCTCCACAGAATCACTTTATCCAGAAAAGGGAAGTGATAACAGAAACAATGTTCAAAGCTGAGACTCATTTCTCTTTAAAGGTGAGTCAGCATCAGAGCTCTGAGAAGAAGGAGAGCTGGGTGAGGACAGGAAGATATTTCTGCTAATCCTGTTGGACCTCCTCTTCAATGGAAGTGAAAATCTGTTGAAATCTGTTTATTTATCATTTCTGATAACAATAACTTAATGGTCTTCAAATGCTTTCTTGCACTCTGTTTAAGAGTTTGATCAATAGTTGGGAAATAAGCAGGATAGTTGATGGGTAAAAGACTCTTCTTTAGCTCTGCAGCTGCTGTCTGGATTAACATCTTTCATTATCCTTAGGGTTGAGATTTTTGACCAATCAGAATCTAGTATTCAAACTGGCAGGTTTGTACAGGAGGTGTGGAAGAATCAGAATGTGGACCAAAGAGATGTGAGGAAAAAGGCTTGAATAGTCTTAACAACATGAATGAGACATGAATACAAAAGAAACAAGACAGAGCAAAATGAAATGTTACAAATATTCAGTGGTGGCCAAAATGATTGTGACGTGGTGTGTTTCAGAGACCTCGCTTGTTTCATTAAATATTAAAAGACCAATAAAATGAATGGTGTAGCTCTATAAACCATAATCCAGAGCCATCATGAGAGATAATAAAAAAAAAAAAAAAACAAGCTCCGCCTGTTTCACCAGCTATGTCATCTCAACATGGTCCTTCACAGTTCTTTCCAGAAGAAGCACAATAACCTGTGTAATCATTGTCAGCTGGTTGAATAGATGGTGGTGAGTCTGGGGACACAGCTGTGTGACTCTTTTGAATTGATGGGCTCGACCCTGCTCATTCAGTGATGGCTGACATCAGGGATCTGTCCCTGAATGGTAGAAATTCAAAGCCTCAAGAACGTGTCTAGAGTGCATGTTAAAAAGAGGCTAAAAAGTCAACAGCAAGTGTTAATAAAAGCCCTTTTTGGTGCTGGATAGAGTTACCACCACAGAGCAAAGGAAACGAGATGCAGACTCAGCACTGTAAAGAACTTTCTACACTGATGCCACCAAGTCACACTGGACTGAAACAGAGGCAGAATGAGAGCTTCTCAAATTCTCAGTCATGAGGACCAAAGAAAGACATCACCAGACCTGCGTGACAAAGTCAACAACAATGACTCAACAGTGCCTGCAAAAGCTGTGCTTCAAAAACTGGAGGAAGATAAACTGGTCAGCAGAATAGCAGAAAAGAAACCATTACAGGGAGAAAAATAGACGGAAACTTGTGAAATTTGTGAAAGAACACAAGAAAGGGACAAAGGAGGATTGATATGAAATGTTATAGACCAATAAGTTAGAATTTGAACAGTTTGGCAAAAAGTCAAGAGTGTGTGTTGGATGAAGGGAGAGAGAGAGAGATAAAAGTGTTATAAAAGTCCAACAGTTAAACACATAGAAAGTAGTATTATGGTGTGGAGGGCAAATCAGCGACAGAAGCAGACAAGTGAAAATTGATATGAAAGTATATCACAACATTATGATGAGGTATAGGATACCACCTGTCAGACCTACCTGCAACAGAAAGAACCTGCTGACACAGAAAATGATGATCTGACCCCTCAAAGTTCAGACTTCAACCCCATCCAGCAGGTTTGGTGGAGTTGTGAAATAAAGTGAACAGATCTGTTGAACATTCAGATGAAATCCTTTACTGAGCTGCAGAAGTCACAGGAAAACAATAGTGCTGAAGTTCTCAGGAAATACATATATCAACACTATGTCAGAGACATTTGCTGCTGTAAGTGCTGCCAAAGGTGAAGAAACCTAATATTAAAGTCAAAGTTGATCAACACAGGAGAAGTGACTTCATCTGAGATTTGCTGAGCTCAGAAAAAAACATCTGAATATTTTGTGATCTAGATTTGGAGGAAGAAAGGTCAGTATTGTCAGGTTTTCTGACAGTTCTGGTATTAAAATAAATGTAAAACAATACAATCCAAGAAGTTTGACATCCTGGATTGGTTCTACACTGACCTGGGAAAAGGGAAAGTGAAACAGCAAAAACATCAAAATAAAAACAAAGAACAATTAAAGAAAGGAATAACAGCATGATCTAAACATTAGTCTGTACCAGGTTTGTCAAAGGCCTGTTTAAATAAATGTCTCTTAGAGCTTCTTTTTTTTTTTAAGCGACAACAGAAACAGCTGAACAAATATTTACAGGAAGATTGTTCCACAGTGTTGGAGCCATCACTCAAAAGTACAGCCACCCTTTGTCCACAGATGAGCTCGAAGGACAACCAGCAAGTTCTGGTCAGAGGACCTGAGAGATAGACTGCTGAGGTAAGAAACGTTGTGCAGCCTGTGAGCACCACAGATGAGGGATGGAAGTCAGTTTTATGAGAAAAAAACAAATTCAGGCACTTTTTTTCTTTTTTGGGATTTTTAGCCGTCTTGTAATGATCAGTAATTAATTTCAAATGTAACAAATGTCTCTTTAATCGCAGAAAAAGAAAAAAAAAGAAATCATATTGCATAATGTATCTTTACCACTGGGGGGAGCCAGTGCCAGATATTTTTAGGCAAACTTGTTTTAAAAGCTGAATGGAGATTGGATCTTCCTTATAACTCTACTTGTCTTTGTTCAAGACAATTTTTCACCGGCTACATTGCAACAAGGTAAAGTATGAATCAACAGTCACATTGTTCTGTGGTTTGAAATGTAACAACATGCAAACTTTATGAGTTTAACCCATAGTTTAGTATCCGGCTACATTCAACCACACTCACAGCCTGGTGCTCTGATATGTGTCTGTAACGTGTAACGTTAGTAAATCCTAGTCATGTCATCCCAGTGCTCATCTACCAACTCCAACCTCACCAAGCAGAGCAAACATAACCTGGCTCTTCATTTTATTGATAGACTCTCAGGTTTGAACAGATAACTGCAGAATAACTGCTGCATGAATGAACACTAGCACGAACAGTTTAGCCTGTGTTTTAGCCCTTAGCTTTTAGCTGATGTTTTAGCCTTTAGCGCTATTACTCTCCTGTTCCTTTTATATCACACAGAACAGCTCCTGTGTCCCCTTTTATTACTGGATAAATCACAGAAATTGTTTTCAGCAGAGAAAAACTCAGATTTCTCTTCTCACTGATAAACTTTGTCAGCTGGCGTGGTGTTGTCATAGAGACCCTCAGCATGCCATAGATAAATCTGGTCTACTTGGACCCTTCCAGTTCCAAGTGAGAAGCTAGGAATTAGCATTTAGAAATAATCTATTTTAGTGCTGATGACCTTATTTTAAATTGTGGATTATGATCAGGTATGTGTCCCGATATTAAACTTGTCCAAGATCACTTAGAAAGTCCTCACAGTCCCTTTAAGCCTCTTTGAAGCTAGTTTTTAGATGTAAGACTTATTCTTTTCATTTCCATGCTAAATCATTTAAAAATGTATGTCCCTTCAGTGCACTTTTTGATTGTAATTAAAATTAATCTAGAAGAATGTAAAAGAGAATATTTTTCCCACTAGTGTTGCCACCTGCTGTTTATTTTTGGTTTACTATTAAACTTTTTTTTGTGTGTAGGCATATTCAGTCATATTCTGTGTCTGAGGTTCAAAGCTCTTATTTTTTTTTTCAATTCGAGGAGTAGAAACATTTTCCTGGATCTGGGTCACATCTTATCCTTTGAGGGTGATGCTGCGTTGTTTGTTTTATTATTATTACTTAAAATTTAGTCGTTAGTGTTAAATACACTTATTTCATTAAAAAAGAATGGATTTTTTTTTCCCATTTCTCTACTGTGAGAGCTGTTGGAGAAGCCTTTTTCAGATATTCCCCCCATCTTGTTTTCTCTGAAATGGGTGTAAAGTTGTGATGTCACCAAAAGATGAGGTGGGCAGTGTCCCTAAATGTAGCTAATTACTCAAAGTTTTAAGAAATGAGGTATCGTGGGTGTGAGAGGCAGAAATGTGATGTCCTCATATGAGTATGCAGGCTCTCATGAGGTTAAAGCATCAAAGAGGAGAAGACAAGGGTTCAAGAATCTCCCAACAGCCACCAGACTGACCAAAACAAAGATGGCAGCTTCACATATTTATCTATAAATCATCACAGATAGATTCTGGAGTGACAGGGTCTGAGAGAACATCAATAAAAATCCTCTGAACGTCACAGAAACAAACAGACTTCATCCCTATATTTAGAGACGACTATGTAAACAAAGTGAGTTGATGTCACATGGGAGAACTCTAACGAGGTTAATATTAATCTTCATTGCTCTGTGTGTACAACTGTGGGATTGTTGGGTAGTATCCATGGAGACAGTGGTACTGCTTCACTTCATCTGATAGAAAAACAAGGAATAAGAGAAAAACAGATTCTAAAGTGAAGACATGACAGATGGGGTTAACACAACTTCTTTTAGTCAAATGTGTCCTTTCTCTTTACTGCTGAGTTTTCCAGCTGTGCAGACAGAGAGACATCTATATGTAGGAATTTCTCCGTCTTATAGAAAGTATTCAAAAAATAAAAAGTGTGTGCAGTGTGTGGAGCACAGACATAAGTTCACAGACAGGTTTCATGCAGCCTTTATTCCGTCATGAAAGTTTTAAAACATCCATAATGCCGCTCTCTCACAGAACACCATAACAATCTGTTTCACGGCATGTTTAAGGCTTCATTCATTTTGCACATTGACAAAGACTCTACAAGCTTCTGTTACCTTTATTAGTTGATCATGATTCCAGTGTTTATAATCAATGAGACGAGAGCGCCCCCTGTACGGGCTTCAATGTATACACATAATGTTGAATTATAGCATTACAAAGGATTATCATATAAACCAGCTCCAGAGACAGTGTAAATCTATCAACAAGAAGACTTGAAAACTGTGTACAAACTTCAGTATCAAAACAACAACTAAAGAAAGTCCTTCATTTCCTTTAAAAAAGAGGAGCCAGAGGAAATTAAGTCGGGGAAGTTTGAGGGCTTGTTATTCAAAAGACATGAGCCCAACGTTAGCTATAATCAGAGAACATCAATACCCAATCGACAATCACTTCACAGCAATACACTGATCAAACAACATGTCAAGCTGCTGAGCAAACCTCCCCAAACTCTAGTTCTACTTCAGTCATTACTTCTAGCAGCTACTGTGCAGCAGTCTTCAGTCAGTTTCTTTCAGTGGCATCAAACCGTGACTTCAGGTTTTCACGGGGCAAAGATACAGATCATAAAATGTCCTCAAAAAAGAAAAATGTCAGCATCAGTACTTCACAGGACTCTCTTCTTCTCTGTGAACACAAAACTTGTTTGATCTCCTTCCTCCTGTAGGCTGATGGAGGCATGACAGCGGTGAGGAGGGTCAGTTTGGTTGGATGAACTTGCTGTGGGTTCAGTGGGCGATCACAGTGATTGACTGATCTGTTCCTCTAAAGAATAGCAGCAGTGATCAGTCCTCCTGAGGAACATAAGGGCCCTGCTGCAGTCCACAGGACTGGCTGAAATGTCTGTAAACATAAGGCTTTGTCTCCAGATATGATCAAGAAATGAAGTCAAACTGAGCGAACAACAGCAGGAGCCGCGCTGCTGGCTTTAGTTTACGGCACAGAGTCAAGTCTCCTCACCACAGGATACTGAGTCAGGCCTGATACCTGCTGCTCTCCCTCTGCTCAGGTGAGCTCTAAACCACACTCAGGCTCTTCACCTGTCAGTCTGGATGGCACACTTACACATCAGCTCATCAGGAGGGGGGGGTTCTTAGAATGATTCAAAAGCACAGTACAGGGCCCACTTACACTCGTGAAAACAGAAATAAAATGAAAAACTGGCTTTGGTGAGATTTCTTTTCCCCCATATAAAGTCAACATTTTGCATTTAAAAGTGTCAAAATTTCCCCTTTTATCTAAAAACTGGACTTTTCATCACAAATTTTAGCTTAATTCATTACTTTGATTTTTTTCAAAATGTCAGCTTCAAATCTCTAAATTTATTTGACTTTATTTGAACCTAAATCTCAAAAGTTCAACTTCTTCCTCATAATTTAGACTTTATTCTCTTAAATTTGCCTTCATTGTGTTGAATTTTTACTTTTGTCTCCTAATATGAACTATTTGTTTCATAACTTTGACTATTTATCTCAAAGTTTCAACTTAATTCCCCAAAATGTGACTTTTTTTCCTCATTTTTTTGACTTCATTATCTTAAATTTTGACCTTGTAGCATCATTTTTTTCCCAATAACTTGCATTTATCACTCAAATTGACTTCTTTTAAGTATTTTCAGAAATGTATCTCAAATTTCAACATTAAATCTCTAAATTTTGACTTTTTCTCATCAATATAAATTTATTTCAAAATTTTAATGTTTTCTCATGAGTTTGAGATTATCTCAAAATAGTGCCTACATGACAAATTTCTATATTTATCTCAACATTTTAACTTTTTCTCATGTTAGACTTCTAAAAAGTTCTGCCTATATGGTGTTAATTTTCAACATTTTATCTCATAAGTTTAACTTTTTATCTTGTTTTTGACTTTTTTTTTTAACAAATTTTTGACCTCGTAGTCCAGATTTCTTTTCTTTTCTCCCACTCTATTGATTTCATTATTCCAAATGTTGATGTTTTTTCCTCAAAATTTTAATTCTTTATCTTAAGCTTGACTTGATCTCATTATTCTGACTTTCTAGCTCAAAATTTTGACTTTTTCTCATTATCTAAAGTTTACCTCAAATGACTGCAAAAAAAACCCCAAATCCTCAAAGAAGCCGAGTTTTCTCTTTCTTTCTTTTCAATTGGTGGAAATGGGCTTAGAGCACAGAGACTACAGCGTGAAAATCTTCTTGTCTGAATATAAGCTCTGATGCTGAGGTGTAATGGTTGCCAGGATCTTTCCTCCTCAAAACTGTTCTTCCTGCACTGTGCAGCAGAGAACAACTCTCAGGACTAGGTCCGACCTCAGACAGAAAGTCTCTCATGTTTGTGTTTTCTACAATGTTTTGATGTGTCCAGGCACATGTCAGTGATGTTGACCAATGAGAGCGCAGAGCAGCCTGCAGATGATGCAATGATGAAGCTAGTGCTGAGGTGAAACTAGGAGGTGAAGGAGGAGTTTGAGGAGCTGAGCTGAAACCTCCCTGACGCTCTGATGCTTGGACGGGAGCTTTAACAGTCTGCAGTGTCATTGAGGATGGGTTGCTCTGTAAGGCAGACTGTGGTTGGGGATGTAGCTGTCCGGTCAAAGTCAGCTTACAAATGCTTTTTATACTCAAAAGTTCGGACAAACTTCTGTGCCACAAAATCATAGAACCAGAAAAAAGAAGACGAACAGATCACGAGACCAAAACTTCATTGTTCCACAGATGTAGCTCAAGTGTCCACTGGTTTTGCTACGTTTCTTAAAAACAGATTTTTGTCAGCAGCAGCTTAAGAGCTCATGACTGCCCACAAGGTTCCAGCAATGACTGAAGTAAGCTCACAATGCATTTCATCACTCACTCGGACTTACTTTTGGTCTTGTATAACTTGTCTTTACTGATCAGGTGTTTTAAAAATAGTCTCAGTTCTATTCTATTATCATATTCTTACACAGATTGCCAATCAAAACACATTTCAGAAGATTTTTCTGATTGATTAGTTAGATTTCTACACCAGTTGAGATTAGGCAGAGCAGTTTTGGAAGAAAGCTGATGAAACTGAAAGTGATTCTTAAGTTGTTTTGAAATGACTCAGGGACAGAGGTCATTGCTCTCCTGTATAATCTGGATTATTAGCAGTTTCAGCTGTTGTTTTTTCTGTGGTTAGAGCCTCGTTTGAGAGAGTAACAGGCATCAGGACAACAAAGATCACACTGTCCAGGTGTACAGGACTACACCTGGGTTAACATCTTTGTGACAAACATAGCCACTTTAAATTTCTTTACCTGAATTAAAAGAAAACATGGAATGATAAAAAAATACACTGATTACATTTCCAAATAAATACCTGAAGATATCTGCACATGTTAAGTGCATCTGTAAGATCAACCCTGCAAGTTAACTTACAATTACAGAAAAAGTAAAAAAAACAAAAAGTTTGTATCTTGAAAAGTAAAATTGATTCTTCTTTAGCTAATAAAAAAAGAATTGAAAATAAGCAAGCTTGAAAAGTAAAGGAGGGTGTGTTGAAAGGTCAGGTAGAAGAATAGGTGGAGGTGATAGGCTGAAGTCTTCAGTGATGGACACTGAAGAGAAAAGGCTGGAGCTGTGGAGAAAAGGAGGTGAAGAATGGAGTGCAAACAGTCTCCAGGCTGAGGCTCTGGATAAACATTTAAGAGGAGCAGCCAGGTTTCAGAGACACTACATGTTCCACCGAATGGGAGACGACGCAAATCTGTTAGCAGGTAGTGTAGGAAGTCAGACGCAGCGTGGAAGTTTACCGAGTCCCCTCTCCTTTACTGGTCATCCTGGTCAATTGAGTTCAGTACGGGTCTACGATTCTCTCCTTGAACTTCTACTATTTCTCTCTCTACCGAAGTGTCCTAACAAGGCGAGTTAGGACCGGAGTCACGGGAGCTCCCCTCAGGAGGTGGGGAGCTCAAAGGAGATAAACTGCTTCAGTCTCTCCAGGTACTGGGCGTACAGTTCAATGTCGTTGTGGCCCGCTCCCTCCAGGGTGTCGCCGAGGTGCCGTGCCCCCGTCGCGAGCATGTACCGGTCTGGCACCCTCTTCAGCTATTGGAGCAGAAGACAGGGTACTTAGTGGTCGTGACCCCTGCGTTGGAACCTGTGAAATAGATACGACTCCTCCACTTGGTCTGTGTTCTTTGAGTAATTGTTGTCACAAGGAAAATAAGTTCGTACGAAGGTTTTTAAGCTGAATAAAATGATAATCAGCAAAAAGTAGGAAATGTGTATTTCTGCAAAGGTTAAGTGTTGGAAAGGCTCATTTAGATCTTCTTGCCAGGAAAAACAAAACAGAACAGGTCATATTTAACACTCTGTTTTATTTATCAACGCTCTGTTTATGTTTAGAAACTTAGTATGAGAGCATCAATATTTTTCTCAGCAAGTGTACACTGCCTGACCAAATAACGTTGCCACCAAAAAAAGGGTCACATAAGAATATTTCATTGAACCGCCTTCAGCTTTGATTGCAGCCACATCCACTGTGGCATTGTTTAGAAAAGCTCAGATAATCAACCCCAGATCAGAGCACTGCCCCCACAGGCTTGTACAGTAGGCACCAGGCCTAATCAGGTATCATTTCACCTGCCTCTCTTCTCACCCTGATGCACCCATCACTCTGGAACAGGGTAAATCTGGACTCATCAGACCACATGACCTTCTTCCATTGCTCCAGAGTCCAATCTTTATGCTCCCTAACAAACTGAAGCGTTATTTTACAGTTAGCCTCACTGATAAGTGGTTTTCTTAAGGCTACACAGCTGTTCAGTCCCAATCCCTTGAGTTCCCTTTGCATTGTGCGTGTGGAAATGCTCTTACTTTCAATATTAAACATACTCCTGAGTTCTACTGTTGTTGTTCTTTGATTTGATTTGGTTGAACATTTAAGTGATCACGATCATTCAGGATTTTTTCTGGCCAAGTTTCTTCCGAGAAGAAGATGGTTCCCCACCATCCTTCCAGTTTTTAACAACCATTTCTGCTGATATTGCATCAGGTCTTGTTCATGCCACTGTCTTTTTTGTATTTCTTTGACGGGATGAAACTAAAATGTAATTTTGCTGCTGTGTGATGAAATTAAGTAACTTCTAATCTTATCAGTATCTTCTAATATTCAAGGCTGTGAGATCAGCATCTTATCACCGGTGAAAAGGTTGTATCAGGACACCTCTAGTTTCTGACAGAGGGGTCAAAGGGATAATCAGAAGAGTTGGTGGAAAATCGAGGGCCACTGAAGGAAAGCTTCATTAAGACCTGGAACTAGCAGAACAAAAAGCAATGCACTCAATCATCATGGCTTTTATGCTTACTCTCCATACAAGACACCACTGCTGAAGAACAAGGTGATGTACAACATTCGAGCAATCTGATAAAATACTAGTAGACTATCATCTGTCAGTCGGAGAAAATTTGAATTCTATTCACGTCATAGCATGCACCATATCTGGAGGAGAAATGGGACAGCACATCAGCCTAAAAACACCAAACCAACAGTGAGGCTTGAAGATGGGAACATCAGGGTGTGGAGCTGTACTTCATCTATGGTGCTGGCAGGGATCATATCTCTGAAGAAGGAGTGAACTGAAAAATGTTGTGAGCCATTCTTTGTAAAGTCTGCTGCCGTTTACCAGGATGCTTCAGATGAAACAAGTGGATCCACACACAGCAGAGGACGCACTCATTCAACTTCACAGGAAGAGAATGAAGCTGTTGAATGGCTTAAATCCAACTGAAAAGTCCAAATTCAGAGACCGCCAGAGCTTTCAAGACTGTAGTAGATTGTGTGGAAGAAAAGGCATAAAACACACCTGAGTGGTTTCTTTAGACAGGAGATGTCTCGAAGCTGACATCACTGACAAAATCTTTTCTGCCAAGTGTTAATATATGGGTCGATGACGTGACGTCCCTTTTTTGTGTCTGAGTGTAATATTTCCTTCCATCATGAATTGAGTATTTCATCACATGTATTTCTTTATTCTATGAAACCTGTGTTATTTGAACACATCTTTAAACTATTAAAATATAACATGTTTTTTTGTGTTTTGGTTCCTCAAACCCCCAAAATGTCAGGTGGTGCAACCGTCCTGACAAGTATCCACAGTAATTAAACTCTAAAAATTGAATGTCAGTTATTGTAAATGGAAATTAAAAACACAGTGGCATTATTTTATGCTTGACCCTTTTNTAAAACAGGAAACAGGAAACTGCATCAGCCAGAGGAGCCCAAATGACATTTGTGACCAAGTGGAAAAGTTTGTAGATTTCTCTGAAATACTGATAAAAAAGGTTTTTTCACTTCATTGGTGACTGGAACAATTTCCATGTCAGGTGGTACAACCAATGTAATAATGTGAAATGTTATTTTAACATCAAATTATTTATCTTATTCACAAATAAAACAAATGAAACACACTAAATGAAAATGTATGAGTCACTACAGACACTTGAGAGATACTTGCCAATAATTTCACACAGAAAAAATAACAGGAACATATAAATATATTTTCATATATTTGGTTGCACCACCTGACATTTTTGGGTGCTCAAATTAAAGATACTAAAAAATAATGAACCTAAAAACTTTGAAATGTTGGTCAACTACTGAAATCTGTTAGAAANATTTGTGACCAAGTGGAAAAGTTTGTAGATTTCTCTGAAATACTGATAAAAAAGGTTTTTTCACTTCATTGGTGACTGGAACAATTTCCATGTCAGGTGGTACAACCAATGTAATAATGTGAAATGTTATTTTAACATCAAATTATTTATCTTATTCACAAATAAAACAAATGAAACACACTAAATGAAAATGTATGAGTCACTACAGACACTTGAGAGATACTTGCCAATAATTTCACACAGAAAAAATAACAGGAACATATAAATATATTTTCATATATTTGGTTGCACCACCTGACATTTTTGGGTGCTCAAATTAAAAATACTAAAAAATTATGAACCTTAAAACTTTAAAATGTTGGTCAACTACTGAAATCTGTTAGAAAACATAATTCTTCTCTCAGAAATGTGTTTTTTATCCACTTTCAAAGAACCTTTTAAAAAATACGTTTTTAGACCCTCTTTTTGTCAATGACCCATATAACCCTTTTTTGGGTTGTTACAGACATGTGGTCAAAAATTCACGTCAAGATCCCCATCAGAAAAATATTTACTGAGAAAAATGTTGATGCTTTCAATACTTATTTCCCCACAGAAAGTTACAAGGGAACCTCAGTGAGGCCCTCCAAATCTTAAATGTGTTCAGTCCAAGATGAAAAACCTCTATCTACGCTGGCTCCACAACTTTCTGCTTCTGACCAACTTTCAAACTGTGTGAGAAGACACACGACTGATTTTACAGTGCAACCCTCAGAACACACACACCCTGTGATTGCTTCAGACTGCCTGACCACACAATTAAAGTCTGTGGTAATGATATCGCCTTGGCCATTCCAAAGTCATAAGATCTGTCAGAAACTTGTGTGATAAAATGTGACTTTAGGAGGTAAACAAACCTACAGGGAAATCTGCTGTTCGGGCCGTTTTCTGCTTTGTAGCAAAAGGAAAGCAAAATGAGGGGAAAAAAATCAGACTGAGTAATTCATCAAGCTGCTCTTATTTTTCAGGAATCCATGTTTACAGTTTTATTTATGTTCCCTATGCTTATGAGCTATAGATCCCAGATAAATCTGGAAAAGTCATCACATCTCTGTTAGGTCCTCTCTTTCTCTTTGCTCCTCAATGAGGCGTTATCCTGTGTTGAAAACAGAAATACTGCTTCTTATTAATGTGTGGACATGGTCAAACTCAGATGAGTTCACACACAGAATTGTACATCACGTTCTGTAGAACAAAGTGCTTCGTCTCAAGACAGCTACACCGCTTAGCCACTGGAGAACACAGAGGATATGGTTTGGACTACACTTCCCAGGATGCTGAGCTTTGTTGAGGACCAGTTCATCTGTAGCTGTAGGTGGGACACATACCTTGGGAAAGCATCAAAGCAGTAGGTCTTCCTGGTGCTGGGGAAGGCCACCCTGAGCCCTGACATCAGTGGAGAGTGGAGGATGACAGCAGCACATTCGTAGCGAGCAGCCAGGTCGATGGTGGGGACGGTGCCGATGCTTTGACCGTACAGGATGATGTTCTCAGGTGTTACGCCGTACCTGTGAAACAGAACAGAATCACCCATGATGAAACATCACAGTGAAATAATTCAAAATGATCTAATCATGAGAAGATTAAAGTATTTTAAGAGCATTAACATCAGGAGGTAAATGCTTAAACTGCTCCAAGAGTATTTTTGTGAGTGTGGGTGGTTTTCATTTATCTGTACATCTAAGAGTGAGTACAGCACGAGCAAAGATTTACTTTCTAGCACAAATCAAAAATCTATCAGTTATGTCAGGTTTGCAGAAATCTGCAATAAGTACAGTGGGTTTTTTTTGTTTTTTTTTACATCTAAGCTTGATTCAAAGGTCACAAAAGTGAAACAGGAGGAACTTGAGCCTTGAACCTGGTTTAAACTTCTTTATCCAATCAGCCTACATCATTGGTCTTCTTATCTCCAGTACCTATGAGGCCTTTGGAGCCCAATATGAACCTCCTCTAAGATACAACTATGCATCAAAATGACATTAACTACAAGCCCTGTGATTGGTCCACTAAGTATTTACACGACCTTTGCAGAATCCCTGTGCATCAGAGATACATTTCATCACCTCTCTATCTTCCCTGTAATAGTTGCTGTATGATAAACGTGATTCAGCGTCAGTGTAACACAATATCACAATATGCTCAGAATTGTTCTGAAACAGCAAATGAAAGATGTGACAGGCCTGGAAACAGGTGACCAGACAATCTTAGAGATGACACTCCCCTCTTGTGTGTCGGAGGAGTATTGCGGATGACACTTATACAGTGTATCACAAAAGTGAGTACACCCCTAGGGGTATACTCACTTTTGTGATACACTGTTCATCAACACAAAAGTGTGTAGTGTTAATAACTGCATTGGCCCCTATGGTGTAGAGTCAGGGTAGAAGTATAGACCAGGTTTGACCTAGTCCATGATGTCACCAATTAGAGCGCTTTCTACCTGCAACACTTAAACACAGGTGTTCTATGATGGCTATGCTCACTGCTGGGGATTTTCTGTTGCTTTTCCAACTTATCAGAGTCAGATTTGGCATCTAAAACCATAAACCGTAAAAAACATGGACTTCATGACACTCAACTTGAACCGAGGTCTCCACAGAAACTGCTCCCCTGTTTTAAGTTACATTTAATGATGATTGACAGCTGCTGTCCCTGTGTATTTTTTCAGAAATAGTAAGATATGTCTCAAAAGGGCATTGAGAAGAGAACAGACGGTTGGAAAGAAAAAAAAAATTAAATGCCCTTTTTTTTGTCACCCAGCTCCACTCAGATTCTCTATGGTCTGTACTGTGCAGACTTCAGCTGCACAATGGCTCTGACAGGGTCCTTTTAGCTTCAAAACTGTGCAACAGTGAAAGGTGGAGCTACGCTGTCTATTCTACACACAGTCTATGCGTAAAACATAAGGCAATGATAAGGTTGTAATTTGTCATTTTAAAAAGAGAGAACAAAGCCAAATCAATAACAACCCTGCAGCATGGCAACAGGAGAGAAGGCTTCAAAACTGGCCCTTGTTATTTTTGTCACCTGGCTGTTCTGACCTCGACAAAAGATGTAACACCAAGAGGTCTCACAAATGTAGTTACCAACTCTAATAAATCAGCCTGGCATTATTGTGAGAGCACTCAGATGAACAGGATGGAGCAAGCAACATTTGACCCGTTACTAATTTAAATACATCCTCCGTCAGCAGCCAGAGGTTATAAACTAAATGCAAAACAAAATGGATAGGATCATGATATGACAGCACCTGTTTTTACAGCCAAGACTTTTTAGGATGACAAAGTAGTGAAACACACTTAAGAAAAGAGATGAACAGCATTCTGGTACAATGACACACATTTCCTCATAAGATGAGGATATTTCACAACAAAAGCACAAGGACATAAAAATTAAATCAGCCCAGTGTTTAGGAAATGGGGTTAAAAGAAGGAGGTGATACACCTTTTCATTGTAAGTCTATAATTACAAGTAGCAAATAAACTAAAACTGGGCACTAAACTGGGGAAAAAAACTCTGCTTCTTTTTTCCAAGCAGAGAGGCTTCCTTCTTCTAACAAACCACTTTAAACACAGTATCAAATATACTTATTTACTCTGGGTGGGTATTGATAATACTCATAGAAACTAACGCCCTAATCCATTCTGCTTATCAATAGCCTACAATTCTTTAACAGTACCCTTTTTCAATTCCTACTGTGAATTTTCAGTGCACAAAACGCAGCTTTATGGCTTTTCAGTGTCAGTAATTTGATTTTAAAAGTAAAAAAAAACCATGAAATTGGTCATAGATTTTGATGTCTCTGCAAATAGATAAATAAAAATGAGTATAAATGGCACATCAGGTGACACCAATGTTTTCTTTTGTTGTATGTTAATGACTGAAGTAGGCCACAAACCCCTGCTTTAAGTTGTTTTAATCTTGTTTGTGTAATAATGCTGAAGTCAGCCATGAGCCTGCACTTCCTGTTTGTAAAACATTTGCCTGGAAGTATTACGACATTTTGAATTTTCAGTATTGTTCACAAAAAGTTACTGTGATAAATGACTGTGATGAAAGTTGGAATTCTGTTTTAAAACTTAAGTTATATAGATGTATGCTTACCGCTAGCATATTAATGCAATTTCCCACATATGTTAGCATCAAGCTAATGAATGTATGTTTACTGTAACATTGGGGGTACATTTGGACGTGTAACATGTTGAATTTATTGAACATGAATTTCTCGTGAGAGAGTGTTTGGCTTTACAGCTTTGGTAGAACTTCACTCTGAATGAAGGTTTCTTTTGAAACTGTTATCTTTCTGCTCAGCTAATCTAGCCTGGGCAGAATGGTCAATGTAAGGTCTGGTGTAATGAAAACAATTAATAGGGCAATTATTAAATAAAATTTCACCATTTCAAAAGTGTCTGGAGAGAGTGATGGTGGATGTGATGAGGCAGGTGTAGACCCTGAGCAGGCAGGTCAACATGAAAACCTAACACGGTGATCACACCAAGATGATGACTGAAGAGTAAACATGAGTCATAGGAGTCACAGAGAACTGAACTGGACTTTGTAGTAATTGAACAAAACTCATTTCTGTTGTGGAAGTGACAAAAACATCTCAGCTTCACATTGATGAAATTGTAGCTTAGATAATTATCAGATAACACTAAATACCCCTTGTGTGAAATGAAATTAAATATTTTTTCCAGGGAAGGACCCTGACCCCCTCCACGTCATGACACATCCGGGCAGGGCAGTGGTGGTGACTCCATTTCAGACCATGATAACTGACTCTATTGATCTGTGGATCGCTTTGGATCCTGATTATTACCGAGGAGGGAGCTCTGACAATTGGAGCCCAACCGATTAATCAGCCCATTAATGTATAACCTTTTTTCTTCTGTGTGGAGATCGAGGCATTCCTGCTCCTGTGTGTCTGTGTCAGGCTGATGCTGCACTTTGCCAATGATAAATGCTACTGTTAATTCACACGTCCACCATTAGACTATAATATGACATTCTAATATCGTGTAAGATGCTTTTTTGCACAATAAACGCAACTGTCAATACACACGTCCACCCTTTTCCAATTAAAGACTATAATACGGCACTATAAGTTATAACTGAGTTTTAACATTGCTGTGTCGTACCCAAAATCATATCTTGGGTACTGTAACAGTTTTATGTTCATGTACAGCATATATCCAATCAATCTTCTTATTTTCATGTGTCAGCAGATACATGGGATATCGGCCAATAAATCGTATATCGGCTTTTTTTTGCCCTCAATATCGGTATCTGCCCCAATAATCCCACATCAGTGGTGTTCTCCTGACAGTGTGGGTTGATGGTTCCATCAGAACCGTCAGATCTTACTCACTTGTTCCTCAGCACCTGCCAGGCCGCCTCGATGTCCGCGTACAGGTTCTTCTCTGAGGGCTTCCCGGTGCTGACTCCGTAGCCTGAGTAATCGTAGGAGAACACGTTACAGTTGATCCTGGACCCAAGACCGATGTAGAAGCTGCACATCTGTCCCAAGTCCACGGCGTTCCCGTGGGAGAACAGCAGCGTGTAGCGGCTGTTGGGGGCGCACCGGACAAACATACATCCCACCCGGTTCCCCCGACTGCTCCTGGTGCTGATCACCTCCACGGCATCCAGCTCTCTCTGGGAGTACTGCCAGTCCGCCCGCTCCGTTAGGTGTAAGCTGGTCACTCCGTTGGCATCAGTGTGGAGGGAGTAGGTGGGCTCCGGGGGGAGGAAGGCCAGCTTGGCCGCGATGCGGCTGGGGCAGGGTGGACAGCAGAAGAGCCAGCACAGCTCACCGAGAGAAAACCNGGCTCCTTCTTCGGGCATTGAAGCACACACCTGTCCGCTGAATTATCGCTGCTGGATGGAAAACAAAGTCTTTTGGATTCGGGTTCGGTTCATTTCCCAGCTCAGACTGTGACTGGGTCTAAGAGGATCCGGCTCCGGTCTGTGGTGGTGAGAAACAACAGGCTCAGAGGTCACCGAGTCCACACCGACCCACGGAGAAACACCTACATTCATACACGTTTACAGCACGAAGAGTGGAGCGACGAGCCTGAGGAGAAGTGCTCCGTGTTTCTCTCCTTCTCTCCACCTGCTGAAGCTCAGGTGCTGAAACACGGACCCAGAGCCGCCATTATGACTGCATCGTCTTCCGGTACGGCCTCTGTTTCTTCTTCGTTGGTTGTTTTCGTTCGTCAGAGGCTCACATGTGAAGTTAGCACACCCTACAGGTTTTCAGGAAACCTACAACTTGAAGCTGAAAGAGAAAATCAACACAGGAAAATAACAGGCCCGTTTCACCCTTTTTACCATCTTTTTAATATTGTTTTATTTTCATTTGTAGTTATAACACAATCTTAAAAACTGGCTGAAACACTTTTGACATGATTTAAGGATTCAAGGATTCAAGGATTCAAGGAGTTTTATTGTCATACAACCCATGTAAAACATGGGTGGGATTAAATTAGGTTACCCTGGTCCTGGAGCAAGCCCAATCATAGAAATGAGAATAATGAGAATAATAAATATAAATATATACAAATATACAATAAAAAAGAGAATAAAAGTAGAACACAATCAACTAGCTTTTTTAACAAATAGACAGACTAAAATAATTAACTGTGCAAAAAAACTGCAGTGTTCATTTGTCGGGGGGGGGCACTAAAGGGGACCACCAGAGTTCAACAGTCTCACAGCTTCAGGAAAGAAGCTCAAGGAGTCAGACCATCAGGACGAGAACTACGAGGCGTCGGAGGACGGACTCCCCTCTCCCTGTTTGTCTCGTACACGCCCTACCCACCCCAGAAAGTACTACGTCCTCCGGGCAAAGGAGCATCTGGAGGAGTAGATGTCCGTGGTAGTTGAAAGACTGCATCCCACAGTCCTCTGTGCCGCTTTCACTACCCTCTGCCTTCTTCCCTGCCACTTCTTCTCTTCTTTAAATATCTGTGAGTAATTGTTTCCAGACAAAATGAGTAAAAATGGAGAGAACACTTTAAAACAGTGATTTTTTTTTTCGTTAAATAATGCAGAAAAATATCACTTCTTTGTTCAAAAGAATAGACGTAGAAGATGAGATACCACAGAAATTCAGAAAAAAAACAGTGATGAAGATTATGAGCTGAGAGTGATGAATGTAGAAGCCCATTTCTGTCGGTTAGAAATACAGAAAGGAAAAACTGTTTTTAGGGTTTTTTCTTTACCCATATTAAGTCAAGATTTTGAAATAAAAAGTCAAATCAATGAGATTTAAAAAATTAAAATTTTGACTTAGACTTTAGTTCCTGTAGCTGAAAAGCAAGAAAAGAAATCCTAACAGATGCTTGAAAGTTCATGTTGACTCAGCACGAATCAGCATTAATATCTGAACAACTGCAGAAGAAAATTTATACATTATCTATCCAGAGAAAGGGTAAGGAAGAAGTTCATTTTTTTCAGAGAGAGAAAGAAGGATAAAAGGAGACACTAAAATCTCTTGAGTTACGCACTTTCTATGTTGAAGTCCAACATATCCCCACAATGCTCCTGTATCCCAGACTAAATTTGCTGTTATCTTGCCTAAAGTTTGTCAATAGACACATCTCTTTTGATCTTATCTCATCGCATACTCAGTTAATCTTTCAAGTCTCCAGAGAGAGAGGACATGTTTGCAAAGACATCTCACCCTGCTGTCAGACAGTCTCTCCTTTGTCCCTACTGACCCACTGTACACAGTGTCAGGTCATCTGTCTGGGTCAGAGACAACAAGCACAGGAGAAGTAACAAAAGAGACTACCTCGTACTTTACGACGGGGAACAGAACAAATTCTCCAATCATGTAGGAAAAAGAAAAAGAAAACTATGTACAAAATAAATTTTTTACCCGTAGGAACATGAACGAAGAAACACAAAATCTATGTGACGGACCGGTTTTTTTTTTTTTTTCAGTGTTGGACCTAAATTGATTCGGTTATCCAGGTTCGGAGGATAAGGATAATTACTGCATGGGTGATTATTTTTCAGCTGGGAACAAGTTATTTAACCCCAGCTTCTCATTTCTTAAACAACCATGGAGAAAGACACATTCTGTGATGGTGGAAAAGATGGTAGTCTGTTTAAGAAGGGAAGAATCATTGGCATTGAGCAGAGAAAACATCTTAGGAGATTGATGCAGAAACTACTAAAATTGGGTAAAGAACCATCCAACACATGAAAAACTAGAAGGATGGTGAGAAACCATCCTCTTCTAGGAAAAAATGTGGTGGGGAAAAAATCCTGAATGATGGTGATCATGGATCACATAAACTTTTGGTCAAATCAAATCAAAGAAAAACAACAGTGGAACTCAGGAGTATGTTCAATAGTGGAAGTAAGAGCATTTCAACACACACAATGCAAAGAGAACTTAAAGGATTGGGACTGAACAGCTGTGTAGCCTTAAGAAAACCACTCATCAGTGAGGCTAACTGGGAAAAAAAGCTTCAGTTTGTTAGGGAACATAAAGATTGGACTCTGGAGCAGTGGAAGAAGGTCACGTGGTCTGATGAGTCCAGATTTACCCTGTTCCAGAGTGATGGGTGCATCAGGGTAAGAAGAGAGGCAGGTGAAGTGATGCACCAATCATGCCTGGTGCCTACTGTACAAGCCTGTAGGGGCAGTGTTATGATCTGGGGTTGCTGCAGTTGCTCAGGTTCAGCAACATTATGTTTCTAAAGAATGAGGTCAGCTGACTACCTGAAGATACTGAATGAGCAGGTTATTCCATCAATGGATTTTCCCCCCCGAATGACTTAGACATTGTCCAAGATGACACTGCCAGAATTCATGGGGCTCAGATTATGCAAGAGTGATTCAGGGAGCATGAGACATCTTTTGTGTGTGACTTTTGGTGGCACACTTTTTTTCTTTTGGTGAGGCAGTGCAAATATAACATGCAGAACTCTGTCAAAGTTTTCACTCTCATCATTCGATAACAGTGAGTTAAAGGCTCAAATCCATCTGAGTCAGGTTTTCAGGAGACTTCATGTTTATTTTTAAAAAACGCTCACACGTTTTTTTTTTAAATTCTTCAGTTATTAAAGAGGAGCATGATCCTCCTCAATATTTGTCTGGTGTGCTTGACGTCCAAAGTCTGTGACTGAACTGTTCAATTTTCGACCACTACCCCATTCTAAACGTAGTCCTACTAACTTCTTCCTGGAGTTTCATAGGTCGTGACGACTGTTTATATGTCTATACGAGGTCATTCGGGTCGTGAGGGTGTCACGTGTCCCCGTCTCTCCGGTTACGTTTAATCTGTGTGTTTGTGTGTGTGTGGCACACACACACACACACACACACACACACACACAGACCCATAGACATCAATGTTTTATGGTATTTACCCCGGGGTTGAGGTTTCTGTAAACATGACGGCCGGGCAGTTTGTACCTCACCTAGTCTGGTGTCGTCGTACAACTACGTGTCAGTGAGGTAGGACTCTTGGTTCACAAAGAGAGAGGGAGAAGACGGTCAGTTAGTGTTTGCGACGTCTCGAATTTGACGGAGTCGACCCAATTCGGGAGGCTACTTGGAGTGCAAATCATGTCAGAAAGGAATGTGAGAAACTGGTCCTCGTTCAATTACTTATCAGTTTGTTAAAGCATCACGGCTGGAGAACAGTGTTTTAGTTAAGAGCAGGAGAAATGCCAAGATCAGCCAGTTCATGTTCAGAGGAAAATCAGGTCCGAGCTTTGGCATTCCACTCATACTCAAGAAGCTTTTGTAGAAGTGTGTATCGTGTATCGTTGAGGTCCAGAGGGAAGATTAAATGAAGCAACACATTTTTGATAGGACATCACCAAGGTTATTGAGGTGGAAACCAAAGTTAAGAAGTCTGTATCTTATCCTCATGTTTCCAGTTCTCATCAAGGCTCAGTTAAACATGTGATTCAAGTTCCTTCTTTACCTGTAAGGAATTGAATAGGCCCATACAACCCCAATTCTAATGAAGTTGGGATGTTGAGTAAGATGTAAATAAAAACAGAATACAATTATTTGCAAATCCTGTCTAACCTATATACAATTGAACACACAACAAAGACAAAGATATTTTTGTACAATCGGATGAACTTTACTTTTCAATTTTTGCAAATATCCCCTCATTTTGAATTTGACGCTCGCAACATGTTCCTAAAAAGCTAAAACAGGTTCATGTTTCCCACCGTGTTACATCACCTTTCCTCTAACAACACTGGTTCAGTGTTTGTGAACTGAGGACACTAATTGTTGAAGCTTTGGAGCTGGAATTCTTTCACATTCTTGTTGATGAATAACATCTCAGGGTCTCATTTGTTGTACTTTACGCTTCATAATGTTCCACACATTTTTAATGGGCGACAGGTCTGGACTGCAGGCAGGTCAGTCTAGTAGCTGCACTCTTCAACTACAGAGCCACGCTGTTGTAACAGGTCGTCTTACACAGAACCAAAGTAACAGAACGACTTTATTAGTCCCTGCAGGGACTTTTTCTGTTTCACAGAACCTACCGTCGTCTACAACGAGGTTTTGGACAAACATGGAAAGTCGTAATTACGACGGAAGTGTCTATGACCCTGTCAATGGGTACTACGGTACCCGAGATACACACCCCCATACCATCACAGATGCTTTTGAACCTTGTGCTGGTAACAATCTGGATGGTCTTTTTCCTCTTTTGCCTGGAGGACACTGTACCCATGATTTCCAAAAACAATTTGAAATGTAGACTCGACAGACCACAGCAGACTTTTCCACTTTGCCTAAGTCCATCTCAGATGAGCTCGGGCCCAGAGAAGCCGGCGGCAGCGTTTGTGTGTGTTATTGATGTCTGACTTTGTCTTTGCATGGTAGAGTTTGAACTGTCACTTGTAGATGTAGTGATGAACTGTGTTAACTGACAATGGTTTTCTGAAGTGTTCCTGAGCCCACGTGCTAATATCCTTTACACAATGATGGGGTTTTTTAATGCAGCGCCGCCTGAGGGGTCAAAGGTCACAGACATTCAATGGTAGTTTTAGGCCTTGCTGCTTACGTACAGAGATTTCTTCAGATTCTCTGAATCTTCCGATTTTATTATGTTCAAATTCCATCAATGCCTGCAATTGACCGTTGAGAAACATTATTCTTAAACTGTTGTACTCTTTTTCTCACACAGTTGTTGACAAAGTGGTGAACCTGGCCCCATCTTTGCTTGTGAAGGACTGAGCCTTTTGGGGATGTTCCTTTTATACCCAATCATGACACTCACCTGTTTCCAATGAACCTGTTCACCTGTGGAATGATCCAAACAGCGGTTTTTTCAGCATCAGCAACTTTACCAGCCTTTTGTTGAACCTGTCCCAGCTTTTTAGGAATGTGTTGCGGGCATCAAATTCAAAATGAGTGAATGTTTGCAAAAACAAAAAACAAAAAAAACCCAAAGCAATGAAGTTATCAGTTTAACAATAAATATCTTCTCTTTGTAGTATATACAAGTCAAGATAGGTTAAACAGGATTTGCAAATAATTATGTTTTTATTTACGATTTACACAACATCCCAACTTCATTGGAATTGGCGTTGTCCAATCTTCTATTCATAGGGGGTTTAAAAGTTCTCTTAAACACTAAAGCAAAAGTCCAATAATGCATCTACTGCCTTTTAAGTCTTGAGGTTTATACTGTGTTGATGGTTTCAGCCAACACAATCTCATTTCACCAGTTAGTTTCAGAAAACATTGTACTGAAGTGAAAGCACTGTTTTTTTCTGGAAAGAGACAGTGTACATGTTTCGTTTGGAGCATCTAAGATCATGTTCAGTGGTTTCTGTACCTGCCAAAAAACCTCACAGTAACTTGGTTTGCTGAATTCACCTTTTTACTGACTCTTCTTCCGTTTCTTTTTCTTGTCTGTTCGGACCTCAAGCAGGAATGAGGACCTACAAAAATCACAGCTGCTTACTCGCTCAGCTCAAAGGAAGAACCCTGGATTTTACATCAACTATAGCTGTTTTTTATGTATGGATGCCTGATTCATTTAGAAAGTACAGCTCGGAGCGTAGGACACATATTCAATTGGATTTATTTTCACAAGCACAACTTATTTCACAAAAATAATGGATCACATTTTCACAATTTATACAGGTCTAAAACTCAATGTACAATTAACAGGCGAACTAAATACTAATAGTTTAATATGTTCTCACATTGCACACAATATCATTGAAACCTACACAAAAAACATGTACTGTGGGAAAGTAATACAAGGTGACATAAAAATCACATTATTTACAAAACATTGATTTAACATCTTTAGCAAAAGGACTCTAACGTCTGTTCAAGGTTCTCCCATCTATCAGTCAGAGACGATACAATCTATCATGTAAAAGGTCCCCCACTAAAAAGTATGCTTCAGTCTCTTCAGAAATGAGAGAGAATTAAGTAATAACTCAATAGCCAGAGCTGAGATACACCAAATACACTAGTAAATACTGCGCTTTGCATGGATGACATGGTGGTTTTTCCCTTTTTAAGCAGGCTGGTGAAATGAGCTGTTAGTTCAATGAAGTGCACTTTGAGCCTTAAAAAAAGAAAATGTCTGTGAGTAGCTTTTTCTTCATGTACACAAACAAAAAAATCCTTCACTACTGGCATCAAATGGAGCTCTGAAGCTCAGAACTCACTTTGCTCTGAACATCACAACATACAGTACAGGTTACACAAGAGGACTGATGGAGAGGGTGAGGACAGCAGTCTGTTTGGTACGGACGGAGATGTGTAACACTCAGAGATGTGTAACACTCAGAGATGTGTAACACTCAGAGATGTGTGACACTCAGAGATGTGTAACACTCAGAGATGTGTGACACTCAGAGATATGTGACACTCAGAGATGTGTGACACTCAGAGATATGTGACACTCAGAGATGTGTAACACTCAGAGATGTGTAACACTCAGAGATGTGTAACACTCAGAGATGTGTGACACTCAGAGATGTGTAACACTGAGAGACGTGTAACACTCAGAGATGTGTAACACTCAGAGATGTGTAACACTCAGAGACTTCTTCATGTGAGGGGACACGTGCTGCTGTGACTTCAGCATTTTGTTGAGTGATGCGTTCACAATCACTGCAGGTGTAACCAGGTTAGTAACAGGTCACTGGTTGAACTCCTGGTTTACATATGTACATATAAAGGTCTAACTGTAGAGTAGATGCCTTACATCCTGCATGAACTGAAACCAAGGGCTAAAGTGTGAAAGAAGATTTTAAAGCAAAACTTGCATATAGTGGTGAGCTGACTCATGGTCCTGTGTCTGCTCAAATCCCATGTTCACTTTGGGTTTTTAAAACACACGTACACGTCTATCAAACAAAGACAGTGGATGTCAAGTTTGTATAATTTCTGTAATAATCATAAAAAGCAGCATACAGTGTATGATTTCTGTCTCATTGTGGACGGTTTCTCCTCAGCATCAGTGGTTTTTACTCCTCATTTTCAGTCAACAGGCAGAAGCTCAGTTCTCCAAAGCTCTGCTTGCTAAAAAAGCCCTTCTGTCACATCTACCCATGATCAACCATCACTTGTGTGAAGCCTCTGATCCAGCACAGCTGTGACAGAGACTGAGAGTCTTTACATGGAACATTAAACTGCTGAAACTGAGCGTCTCAATCCTGGCTCAATGAAAGTGTCTGGTTGAGGTTGAACCTCGGACAACTCTGGAAAATTTCCTGGAGTGCTTTGATGGGGCTGACCTGATAGGATGGGAGAGGGGGAGAAAAGCTCAGGAGTCAAGATCAATCATAACCAAACAGAAAAGACTACTGTACAGTAACTGTCACTGTGTCCTTTGTTTTAAAAAAAATGCTGCCTGACATGAATCCTTCATTTTTCCACAATGAGGTCTTCATTACCTCGGTGTCTTTAGACAGTTGAAATTGTTTTAACGACTCTGCATTGCAACCACCTCTAGGAGTTTGAGAATAATGATATTTCATTGAAATGGTTTCCATATTTATAGGTATTATCGAAAAGCTAGCATACACATAATTAAATATGCCAACATGAGAACAACCATAAGGTGTCAAGGATAATCTGACCTTAAACTGAAGATTCAAACACCTTTGTCAAGCTCTGAGGTAACCTACACTGCCCTTTGTCCATAACTGTGAGCATGACTGTTAAATCAGCTACATGAAAACATAGAATCTGTACTTTGGAGTCTACATGGTAACACACACTACTTGTAGTGTGTTTGTAATCCAAAAGGTATCAACCAATCACAAATCAGTAATCTATTGTGTATGCAGGACAATTATATTGCATTGTATTACGACATTATGTATTCAAAACTGAAGCAACCTGTTTATGAAAGTGGGCGAGTTAGAATAACAGTGGCTTTAACACCATCCAAACTATGATGGTCAGATGATCTGGTCTGAGTGTCTGAAACGACAGCTCTTCTGGGGCTTCCCTGGCCTGCAGGGGCGCTCATTACTGAAAGTGGTCCAAGGAAGAAAAACTAGTTGACCAGTCATTAATGGTTCACTCAGGCCCTGTTTACAAGACGTTTCACCCAAAAACGCAGAAAAAATGGAAAAAGTGTAAAAAACATCTGTTTACACAGAAACACTGAGGGACTTAAAATGCTGTAGCACACGTACATGCCAGGCCTGTAGATGGCGATATAACTATGAGAGCTGTTCACACAACAACACTATAGAGGCTGAAGCAATGGTGAGCTGATATTAAATACTTCTTCACTGATTGTAGAAGAGGAGCAATAGATGTACAAAGTGTTGTAGGCAGTCAGTATATTCAGCAGATTCAGCACAAGCATGAAACTAGTCTGCGATCGCTACTGTTCTAGTTGTCTGGTTCACGCTTGGCCATGCCCCAATAAGAGTGCAACACCCACATGTAAAGTGGAGCATTACAGCAGTGTTTGCTCTGATATTCCTGGCTAATAAAATAACTTTGTGTTTAATCCTAAAACTGGTCGTGTACACAGCCCCTCAGTGGTTTATATACACACTGCCGTCCTACTCAGTACGTGGTAACACTGGCTGACCATGCTGTGCTTAAGCACACTTCAGCCCTGAAGTCCAATTGGTTAGGCCAGTGTGACTGCAGGTAAACTGAGCCCAGATATGATTCACTTCTCCACTACAGCACAGCTCACTTCGTGTACGAGCACGAGCATGTGGCTGCAGCGCGTGCTCGATCACCACAGCTGCTTCTCTCAATAATCATTTTAAACAATGGTGAAGTGTCAGAGAGCTGTGTTGGTCCAAAACAACTTAACATGAGCCAAAAAGTGAGTGAAGTTCCGACTGTATTCTCCACGTTCTCTAAGCAGATGTTTAATAAAAATGCTCGGAGATGTCGGCAATCATGCCTAAGTCTGGTTTATAATGGAGTACTGAGATGGCCAGCTGTGCTTTCCTGCAGCCGAGCGAGCGCTGCAGGGAGTGAATCATGCTTGTCTAGAGCACAGTTTGAATGGCAAGTGCCCTAAGGTTATAGCTTGATGGTAAAGTCACAGGGGGGGGTCTAGTCCTGTCTGCGTTCACATGCAAAAAAGAGGATCAGACGTCTGATGTCAGGACCAGTTTGGGTTCACCTGAAGAGGAAACTCCACACATACAACGATGGCTGAGATGGATGCAGCTGTAGCTCTTGATGTTTCTATGTATGTACAGTATGTGTCACTGTGTTTGGTTTTTGTGTTCAAGTGGAGTGACTCTATCCATCATAGTCAACTTCTCCCTCTTCAGACTGGAATCTGCTCGTGCTGAATGTGTACCAAGACCTGCTGAATCCAAACGGTTCAATAGCAATCGCATTATCTAAGTGTGCCAATCGAGCGACGCTTAGTCCATTCTTTGTCTGACTACCTTATTTACATGCATTTGAATGGTTGGATTTTGCACTGACTAAGCTCATAGTTCTGTTTCTTGGGCTACGTATAAATAAACTGATTAGTGTAGGAAGTGAAGGCTATTAGAGCTCAGAGGGTTGAATAGTTGAAAAACACTTGTTGTGCAGATGTGTCAGGTTGTCACTGCTGTCCCCTATCCACTGTTTAAACGCACACAAAGGGCACATCAGCACCAGAGCTGGACCAAACAGCAATAACAGACAATGATCCAGAAAAAAATATATGTTGAATTGGTCTCAAAACTGGTCGTCAGAGCAGAGCAGGTAGGTCTCACCTCTGTGTGTGTGTGTGTGTGTGTGTGTGTGGAGCTTAGGTGACCACATTTGATCCAGTTGTGTTTTTATCCTGAGCCCGTGTTGCTCTGTCTGATCTGTTTACCACACACTGAGGCCTGAGACATCGTCTACAAGGACACAGAAATGACAGTTCACCTTGTAAATGAATTAAATACATCACTCTCATTGCTTCAAAATAGGAGTTCAACCCCAGAGGAGGAGTGTTTCATCAGAAAATAATGCACATAAATGAGAATGAATTCCAGGATTGATCAGAGTGTACTCTGTTACAGCCTTCATCCTAAAACAGACCCTAACATAATCTAACAGACAAGGACGAAGACCACAGCGGACTATCATGCAGTTCTGTACATTATGGGGTGTAGTGTATCCAGCCCTTGGTACAATCATGAATTTTGGTCATCTTCAAACATGGATGGAGACATATCTGTAGTGTAGTGAGCTCACACACACTCCACATCCTTCATCTGACAGCAGGGTTCCTCCCTGTAGTGTTGAGACGTGTGTGTGTTCACAGGTACCAAAAGCATCGCAGCAGCCTAAGCATTCATGGACCGCTGTTTCTGGACGTGTGCAAATGACAGGTGCACCCAGACTTTGACCATGCTGTACATCAGATGTGTCTGGGTGGTCGAGCAATTTACAAAGATGAGACAGCGTGAGAGATGAACATCTGTCCTGTTCTGAGCGGGAGATGAGAGGAAGTGGGGGGGTTTACTCAGAGAAGGGCGGGAACATGCCCAGGTCAGCAAAGTCTTCAATGTTGTAGTTTGCTGTTCCCTGGGTGGGGTCACCGGCCATGGGTAACATGTCCTGCCAAGAGGAAGAGAGGTTGAGCTCATGATTCAGGAGGGTTTGGTGATGTGTGTGTGTGTGCGTGTGTGTGTGTGTGTGTCTCACCTGGAAGACTTCTGTCTGGCTGGGGTTGGTGTGTGTGTGCTGTTCTCCAGTCTGCTGGGAGTGATGCTGATTCTGCCACTGTGACCAGACCTCACTGGGACGACCCTGGAACTGAGATCCGCTCTGAGCGCTCTCCCCAGACACATCTGGAAACAAAAACTGGACTCAGACACTGTTGTCTATGCTCAAAGATGACATTTTAGGAGGTGATCTGGAGCCCATGCTGTGATTTCTACTACAGAGTCATTTCTGTTTTTAAGACCCAGCTTGGATTTGGTCCCTGTCCCTTTTGTACAGACGTTTCTCCAGATTCTGTGTGTTAAGTGATAAAACATTGATGATGAAATTCACTTATTCAATGTAACTTTTGGGAGTCAAAAAGTTGTGCTCACCAAAAGCTGTGCTGCGGTTTGTCAGTCCTGAGTAGGCGTTGCCACTTGGAGAAGATGTGGTCGGGGACGACAGGGGACTGTAGGAGGCTGGGTCAGTCTGGTAGCTGTGACCGGAACCGATTCCAAATGGACTGGACTGGGCTTTACTAGACTGCAGAACATAAATACAGACAAAAAACTGTTGGTACCAGTCAAAAGCATGTATGTTCAAGACCCCCTCTAACATGATCAATCTCTATGTTTGTCAAGCATCAGCCTCTAATATGAAAACTTGAGGTGCTGTGGAAGTACTAAAGACTGCAGTTCTGCAGTTCGAGTGTTTGCTTGAGGCTGCTCCCAGAGAACCAGAAACTACACACACACTAAGACAAAAAAAAATTCATTTTCACAGTGTAAATAAACACCTCTACAGCCTGGTACAAAAAACGGACACCCCTCAGAACGGCTAATTTCACTATTGGCGCACACTATATGGTGTAGAGATGGACATTATTTCTAGTTTCCATCTTCTATGTTTTTGAACTGACACAGTGTACATTGTATGTACACATTATGAACAGTTACATTAATTACAGCACAACAACAACAACCTACTACCATTACAACTGGGACTGTTTTTCACACATTTTAAGTTTCTTTTTTCTTCCTTTTTAGCCAATTTTGGACCATTTTTTTAGACCTTCTCACTATTTTCCAGGTTTTCTCCCAATTGTCTAGCCAATTTTTGTTGTTTATGACCATTTTTGACACCTTTCACTCTTTTCAACCATTTATTGCTACTTTTTGACCATTTCCAGGTTTTATCCCAAATTAAATGCCAATTTTTGTTGCTTTTTTTGAAAACTGTTACTATCTTGAACTAAGTTTAATTGCTAATCTATTGCTGATTTTGTTTCTTTTATAGCTCAGATTGTTTCTTTTGAAAAGGTAGTTTTTGACAGTTTGTCTCTTTGGTTGAGCAGGGTTGAGTAACTCTGGTGTAGAACAGAAAACATCAACTACAAAAACTGTATCTGATATTTTGACACATTTCAGGTGATAGAAATATTGCACTGTCTATGATTAGAATATTGCAACAGGACATATTGCAATTTAATCTAATTTGGGATTAATTGCCCAGCCCTAATATGCAGGGTGAATTTATTTATGTAGCTATTGCCACTGATAAACATAATGTGTGTGTGTGTGTGTGTGTGTGTGTGTGTGTGTGTGTGTGTTACCTGTCCAGAGAAGGGGGGCCTGTTTCCTGACCATGCCACCTGTCCTGGGTTGAGCTGTCTGGTGATCTGGGCCAGATTCTGACTGGATGATCCTGACTGCTGGATGTCGTTCACACCGGGGACGTGGATCACAGAGGAACTGTGTGTGCACATTGAAATGAGAAAGTGAACTATATGACTTTGGCAGACAGCCCCACCATCTGACACCAGCAGATATCAGCAGTTGAAGGTTACAGCGTGAGATACCTGAAGCTTTTTGCAGAATGTCCCTGCTGAAATGGAGAGCTCTGGGAGTAGAGCTGCTGGCCTCCAGCTGTGGATGAGGGAACCATCATCTTCTTCTCTCCAGCTACAAACACCACAAACATCACCGTTCCAGGTAGAACATTAACCAGGAGAGCGAACAGAAAAAGAGCGTAATAATCACTTGAAATGTTTCATTACACAGACAGTCAGGGTGTATATATGAAGTGAACGTGTGTGTGTGTCGTACAGCCAGAGATGCTGGTGTACATCTCAGTGAAGCGTGGATCTCTCTCCTGTGAGAACAGGGCTTCTGTCTTGTCAATGTTCTTCCCTGCTTCATGCACGCCGCTGTTCACACTGGCCACAGGCACCTGAGGAGGAGGAGGATGGGATGGAGAGTGTCTAAAACTGTTGTCCAAGACTTCAAAAACTGAAATCTAAACAAGTCATTATGTTTTTTTTGTCAAATTTGTCTACTTATTCTTGATTTGAGCTACCTTCAACTAATAAGTCCAGGAAAATGTCTTATTTCAAGTTTTTCAGAGACAAAAATGAGGTCTGAACTGCTTGTCATAAGTCAAAAAAATCTGCCAATGAGATAAAAAAAAAGTTTCCTATATAAAGGCATCTTTCTTATCCCATCGTCAGATTTTTTTTTGACTTGTTCAGACCTTGCTTTTGTCTCTAAAAAACTTGAAATAAGACATTTTTATGACCTCATCTGGTGAATGTGGCTCAATTCAAGGAAAACAGGACAATTTTTATAACAAATGAGACAAAATGAATTGCTTAGAACCTCTGCCAAGCACAAATGAACGACACTTCTGAAAAGGAACTTGCTTCCCCTCTGGTGAACGGGTCAATGAGACTTACCTGAGACAGGTCGTAGGCAGTCAGTCCATCTCGTTGGTGAACTTCCAGCTCTGCCTGCTGCTGCTGTTGTAGCTGCCTGAAAAACCAAAGCACAGGTCCATGTGAATCTGGGTCTGGACCAGGTTCCTGTCTGCTGAAGGAAGATTTTCCACTGAGACTTCTACTGTATGATGGAGCTGAATCGGATCCCATTTTTATGTGGAGTCTTTGTAAAAAACAAAACTAGGGCTGCAATAATTACTCAACATAACCAATTGACACTTGACTTGTCATATTATATTTTTGTTATTGTTGTTGTCATATAGTGAAATCAGATTCCAGGTGGTAATTGCTCATCTGTAACCTCACTGCATGAGATGCTATGTTACTGGATTACTCTCTGTTACTCTGATGGAAAAAAAAATCACTAAATTCACACATAAAGAATATTTATGAAGAAGCATCTCTTTGCCCTGATGGCCCTGTGCGCTGACAGAGGCTCAGCATCTCAGGCTTGGACAGCCTGACAGCTCCTGGTGTTGGTGCCTGGTAATGTCATTTAGAGAAATAAAAGTTCTCTTGTGTCTTTTCCTCTCTTCTCTCTGCAGACAGCTGAGACACAAACTACTGTCAAAGCACCTCTAACTTTTGTCAAAAGAAACGTTCAACAAACGAGAATTAAAACTGGAGGAAAAACCCTGTGTAAGTACGACAAACTGCTTCAAGTTTGTATGGCCACAGGTGTCGCCATCTAGAGCAAGAAGAAACCCAGTGAAACTGCTTTATGAGGCCGAATACTTCTCCTTATACAACATGAAACCACAGCTAACCACTACGAAACTTTATCAAAGAGAGTATCTATTCTATTCTATACTTTTGGGGTAACATCTATCAAACTGAGGAGCACAGAGCTGATGTGAGGCCCCAAAAATCAAACAGTGGCGTGTTCATAGATGAGAAGAGAGGGGTAGCTGTGGTGAACTTACTTGACGTTGGTGTTGGTGCATATGATGTACTCGATCTCATCAGAGTATGGGTTCTGGAAGGTGAAGCTGCTGGTTCGGATTAGCATCCATTCTCTGTTCTTCATTCGGAAACGATACATCACAGAGAGGACCTGACCCTTCAACTTGACCACCTGCAGAGGGAGGAAAAACTGCTGTAACAGCTGCTGGACTTGAAGTGTTTTTAGCCTCGTTTCCACCAGGCAGTCTGGTACAGATCGGTACGCTTTGGTACGGGTCTGATCAGTAAAGCCTGATCCTGTGTGCGTTTCCACAGCCAACCGTACCCTGCCTGATGGGCCGGATGTCCAGAGCCCCGTCAGCTACGTAACGCGTGACGTCACTGCAGCGCTCTGAGCACTACACAGTGTGCCCCGCGAATAAATACAAGGAAAAATAAATTTGTAGCATTGTAAAAAAAGAGAAAGATGGAGGACATCCAGCAACTCTTCTACTTTGTGATCAGCATGTGGCTCTTTATTCCATAACGTAATGAAGCTTTGTTTCAGGAAAGGCTGCGTGTGAGGTTGTGTGTTGTTCTTTACTACCGCTGCTGCACGGGAAGTTACCAATCTTTTAACCAATCAACTACCGCAGTGATTATAGCCCCACCCCTGGGGTCGGTTTGGGACGGCTTGGCACCCCAACAGAAAGGTGCTGAAAAGTGGAGCAGTACGGGCCCCTTATAAGGGGACCCGTCCCTATGGAAACGCTACAAAATGCATGCCGTACCGAGACGAACCGACCCTATCCGCTTGGTGGAAACGGGGCTTTTGGGTCTGGAGGTGAACTACAGAGACTGAAATGAGCTTTGAAAGGTTGTGGTGCCACTGTCTCCTGAGATTTGTAGCAGAGAAATTCGCTTTGTGTAAATATACAGCAGCAACTCAAAGATACTGCTATCAAAAAGCAGAGGCACAGATCTCAAAATAACAAACAATGATAAAACAAGATGTTAAAGTCGACAAACTCACCTCAGAGGTTTATACTGCTTTTCATAAAACACTTTGTGTTGTTGCTTGTGGAGGAAACCAACAATAAGGGCCCTGTTTCAGGGACTAACCCTCAATCTTAACCCTCAAGCTCAACTATTTTGTGACTTAGAAATGGGACACCCCTTAAATGCGGATACAAGTGGCGTTCGGTCTCTCAATTCAGAAGAAAAGAAGAAGGAAGCGGAGGCATTTACAGGATCAGCGACAATGCCGTCTGCGGCTGTGTTTATGTCTTTTGCGTGGGCTTTGGGCATCTTTTTGAGATTAGCCCGGTCATCTTATACCATTATCGGCACAAGCATGTTATATAGGCTGTTATCTTGATAAACAACTACGTTACCACGGACAGAAATGACCATTTTGTAAAGTTTACTAACTGAAACGATAGGAACAACACACCACCCGCTATTAACAAAAAAATAAAAACAAATGTTCTGCAACAATGAGGTAAATAATCCATAAAATGGGTCTAAACTAAGATAATACAATGGTTTTCATAATATCTATATCTCCATTAACAAAGAAAATACATTTGTAGCTCGCCTTCTTTGACGCCATGTTTATCTGCTGAAATACGCAATGCATTCTGGATGTCCCTTAGTCCCAAGGGTGGTGTCGGAAAATCTCAGTATTGAGGGAGATACAGCCACAAACTTAACCCTCAACCTTAACATTCTGAGAATCGGGACAGAACTTACACTTCGCGGGAGCGCGCATTTTGAGATTAAGGGTTAAGATTGAGGGTTAAGATTGAGGGTTAAGACAGGAATTGGAATTCACCCTAAGAGTGCAGATGTGCAAATGTTCACGTCGATAGTGTTCACAGTATTATGAAAACTATCAGATGTGTGTAAACAAGCATCACAAGATTCTCTGTCAAAGATGACCAGTGTCATGTCTGGACTGAGCTATCATATCTCTTAGTTTGGATCTGCTCATGCCCCCTCAGTCATCTGACAGCCTGGTTTGAAAACCACCTTCAGTCTATGCTTTATGAGCCTAGTTCTGAGAAGAGCTGCTGAGACTCCATTGGCAGCAACAAGACACTCAGTGACAGTTTGTTTTTTACCCCTCAGCTCAGAAAGACTAAAAGCTTTCCTACCTGTTGGAAACTTTCTCTCAGGTGACTCTGGTCCTCAGGGTGGCAGAACTCAAGAATATCTTTCCCCAGCAGGTCCTACGAAACAATTCAAAGTCCTTGAGAGGCTATCACAAACAAAAAAATCAAAGTCATAACAATACATACTAGGGTTGTCAAAAATATCGATACTCTGAAAAGTATTGATACTGAAACGCCAGGTACGATACTAATTTGTCAACTCTACCACTGCTTTTTCAATAACAGCAAAACTATGATCCCAAGTTTCCTGAAGCTTAAAAAAAACAGATCTGTGGCAGAACATCTGTGAGGATCAGGTGATGTTCAATATAGCTGGTAGTTGTTTACTTTTATAGTCTAATACCTCACAATATTGTTCGAGTTGTGGTTTCTTTTCTGTTTTTACCTCAGACAACCAAAAATGTTATAATTGTAGCAAATTTTGTTCAATTTGTTTCTTGCTGGTACTAAATTCAGATTTTTGGAATATTTGCAAGTTAAAGAGTAACGTCTCATTTGAATAGTGTGAAATTGTGTTATAACTTACACTTATATATATTTATTTTGTATTGATATGCAATAAGTGAATACGTGATTGCCTTTTTATTTTAATTTTCTGATTGTTTGATTATCTTATTGAATTGATCATTTATTTGTGGTTCTGTTTTTCATGTTCAACAAATAAATTTTATGCCTTTTTGATTATTTGTCATTTTTTCCCTCTGGTATTGAAAATGGTATCGAGTATCCAATATTTTCCTGAGTATTGGTATCGAGTTTGAAATTTCAGTATTGTGACGACCCTATTACATAACAAGAACCACTGTTTTTATTTCATATTTCCATTGCATAAACAAAACAAATATGAACTGAGACAAACTTATAAACTACACTGTCAGAGTTTGGAGTTGATGTAAGTTCCTGATACTTTGCAGAATCTTCTCAACACAGATTCCATCATTTATGCATATAATTCTTAATGTCTACGTTAGGAAATCAGGTCAAGAGTGAAGGTTTCCTTTAGTGTTGGTTTGTGTAAGGGAGACATGAAGCATCAAAAGCTTTATCTCATGTGATGATCTGATATGTCACCAGATCTAAAAGCAATCAGTTTGACAAAGTGGAGAACACATCTTTTTCATCTAAATAAGTTTATAGATTTTAAAAAATGCCCTTTAGACTTTCATAACGGTCAAACTGAAACTTAAACGTTCATTTTTGGTGCTGATATGAGCAACAATCCATTGTAACATCTTATCGTATCTTGATGTTAAGTCTCAGTTCATCATCACCAGTTTTTCAAAATGTGACTTTGACACTTTTCTGCAGGAATGACATATCTGTCTGGTATAAACACAACCGTCTCCAGACACTTGAGACTTAGAAACGAGAGTGGACACCGACTATTGGTTACTGCAACTACGTCGCACCCAGATGCTTTCACTACTGTGGTAGGCTCAACACTGCCCTGTCCTTGAGACAACCGTGACTGTCCGGCAAGTACAGGTACCTTTGAGGGGAGCTGGTCACCTGGGGGGGGGGGGCAGACACATTTAAATGGTAACTTTAAATCACTTTCTTAACACCAGGAACATCAGAGACATCTCTCCAGTGTAGGGATAAAAATTGATCAGATTTTGTTGATAGCAATGCTCTCAGCGATTCTGAAAACCAATCTGATTCTTTTTTTATTCCTCCATTTATCCCTCCTGTGAATTTTCTGTGCACAAACAGTAGCTTAACAAGATTTCTGTGTCAATAAAATATATTTGAGTAAAATAAGTAAATAAATAAGAAATTGGTTGATGGATCTAAACACCTCTGGATGTAAATAAATATAAATAAGTAAAAACCCCACATCAGGTGATGTTAATGTATTGTTTTGTTGTATGTTATGGACTGAAGCTGGCCACTTAACAACGCTTTGAATTGTTTGAAACCTTGAGCTTGGCGGAGTTATGCCAAAGTCAGCCAAGAGTCTGCACTTCTTGTTTGGAAAACATTTACCTGTTAGTACTTTGACAATTTTTAGTTTCAAGTTTTGTTCAAAAAAGTTCTTGTGGTAATTTATTGTGCTGAAAGTTGGAATTCTGTTTTAAAACCAAAGTTTTATCAATGTATGCTAACCGCTAGCATATCAATGCAATTTCCTGCATGCGTTAGCATCAAGCTAATGATATGTGTTCTGTATTGTTTTTGGTAGATTGAGAGATGTACAATATGTTGGATGTACTGAATATGAATCTCTTATGAGAAAGTAATGTACCTTTTGCTGTGTTCAGTTTTACAGCTTCTCAGTTCAACTTCAAGCAGAAAATCCTGAATCAGAGTTCTCTTGGGAAACTTTCATTTATTTCCTTAGCTAAGTTAGCTGGGGCAGAAAAAGGTTCATTCACTCCTGCATAATGTTAATAATCAAGACAGGAAAAATTAAGAATAAAGGCTGATGATTTCTATTGATTGAACTTTTTCTTGTTGATTCGTTACAGGAACCAGTCACCTATACTCAGTCCTACTAAAGTGTTAGGGCCTCTACACTGGATCCTGATAAAATCCAGAACAGAGTTTAAAATCTTCCCTTTGATTTAAAAACCTCTTAATCTTATCAGAAAGAGCGTTAAGATTGATGCATACACAGCACACAGGTCTTGTCTGTTGTGGCTACGGTCTCTTACAGTAGTATGGGAGGTTGAACCTTTGGTTATCAGGCTCTTCTTCCTGCAAATCATTTACCAGTTTTTCATACAGCTCATAGTTAGAGACCATCAAAAACAACATTTAAAACAGTGGCACAGTTCCTATTGAGTTGGGGTTGTTAAAAGAAAGTCAAACTAATTCGTTAACAAAGGGCTTCATGAGCTTTTTGGACTTCATTTATTTCACACTTAGGTTAATTGTGTTCAGTGGTTTAATCAACTGTGGAGCCACACAAACCTGAAGTCTTCCAATAGCCACCAGACAGTATTTTCCAGTCTGTCCAGCCTCTGTGTCTTCCTCTGGTATAGTCATGCCTGAAGAAAGAACCAGAGCAGATCTGACACAAAGTGCATAACACAGGTGCTTCTTCATAGACTTTTATGTCCTATTAAAGTTTAATACATGTTCTACATTTCCCATCAGGGCTTTTTTCACAGTTATAATCACAATATCAAGTCACTCCTGAATGAGAGACGACATGAGAGGGAGGTGATGCTCACACGCAACACTTTTCCCTCCAGGCATGCTCAGAAGGGCCATGTGGTGAATAAATTATCAGCACATTGCAGGAAAAACAGATTTAGAGGAAGAAAAATAGAGAAGTACAGTTTGATAGGAAAGAAACTTGACACAGGGGCGTTTTGTTTCAGCAAGCATTTGACTTGTTAACTGTTTGGTTCATCAGCCTAAAGACAGGGTGGAAAACCAGCAGCTGTCACACTCAGAGAAACAGGCATGAAACGCTTCCTTTCACTCTGTTTCTGAACCGGCCTCACACTGTGGATTGGAGTGTTCCCCTGAAAATTGGCAAAAACATCAGAAAATGCTGCTCTGAATGGAGTCAGGCTGTAAATCTCTGACCACATCTGTCCTCAAAGTGGATGGTTTTAGTGAGTTCATGTCAGCAGGGGTGGTTTGAGGTTGTAGATGACCGTGTGTGTGTGTTTACCTGCAGGGGGCCAGGCTTTGATATAACCTGTGCAGTGCACCACTGAGTACTGAGCCTCTCCTTCTTTGGATGGTCCCAGTCCATTCCTGTTCAGCAAACACAGACAGAGACAGACAAACCCAGCAGGATGTTAGGATGCAGTGTTCCAGCTTCTGACTGAAACAGCACATTTGTCTATTTTGTGTCGTGAAGGGGGTCATTATGAAAGAGAGCTACCAGAGAGGGGAAGAGAGGGGGAGGAAACCTTTGTGAGAGGAGTACCTGTATCTTTTCCTCATGTTAGACAGACGGTTCAGAGAGATATGATCCAAAGGAGCACTGCCACACCTGCACAGAAACACAAAACAAAGATGCACACATTAATATTCCACTACTTCATGATACACAACATGGCTTGTGATTTTCTCTTATATACTCTAATAAGAAGGTACTATCTTCTTAGGTGTGTACTCTGCAGTGAGAATGGTTTCATGAGCTAAAAATCACTTTTAAATCCACCGTCTGTGAATATATCTCATTGCTCCAAGGAAAAATAGGGATTAAAACTAAGCCATTGACAGCACAGACTGAGGGCTGTATCATACACCCAGTGAAAGTTTCTCAGTGGGAAGTGCACTGACAACGTTATTTTGCACCCACATTCCTGCATATAAAACTCAGAGGTGGTCACCTTAGCCTGATTTCTGTACCACCATCAGAATCCTCAGCAGCACTGATGAGGGTTTCAAGATGAAAAGTGTTTTATAAGGAGCATCCAGCTGTTTTTATTCACTTACTTTTAGCCAATATGATAAGACAACAATGTGGTTACAGAGCTATAATAACATTGTTGTGCAATAAAAACTCCTCCAAATTCAATCCTCCTCATCTTTAACACATTCCTAAATTCATGAGTCGAAGGGTAAACCCCTTGAAAAAAACTGAATAAGGTTACATCTGATAGGCTACTGCAGAGGGTGAGGATGAGGTGACAGATGAGGCCAATATCCTTCAATGACCAAAACTATCTAAATCAATGTGATCTGTAAAACAGTTGAATGAATTTTGAACACAGCACACATGTAAGAGCAAGCTACCATGCAGGGCGAACAGGGAAAATCACGTTGATATCGTTGATTTTGTGAAATTAATATCCCGCATGTTCATATCCCGATATCGATATGATAACGATATATCGTTCAGCCCTATTGCTTGGTACATATTGTTCCCATGTTGATGGTTTAAAACTGTCTTCTGAGCAATTCCTTGTCTTGTGAATTGTGCTGCTATCTTAATTTTTTTTCTTGCACTAATTCAGCCATATTTACATTGATGTACGTTGCCAGAATGTTGAAATCTTGTGACATCTTCTCAATGACTTCAGACTGTTGAGTAGTTGTTAAGCATGTAAAAATGGGTAAAACATACCTCATGCGGCAGATGAAGGAGCGTCTGGAGCCCATGCACATCCTCATGGACGACTGCTGTCCCTCTTTCTTCACTGTTCCTGTCTTTAGGTCCAGAATTCGTCCTGTTGACACAAGTGACACAAATAAATGCTTTAGTTAAGTCTTATGCAAACGAATAACCAACAAGTTAAAAGGACAAGAAAGACAGAAATCCAGCCGTTGTGTTGAGAGCGTGTGTCCTGAACCTGTCATGGAGTTTTCTGAAGTGCTGAGCTGTTCCCTCAGTTTGTCCACATCATCAGGGTGAACCTGGTCATACAGGGTGCTACCAAACCACTCGGCCTGAGGATGGTTGAGCACAGGTGTCACAGAGTCCGACACGTAGATCACACGACCTGTTTCTGCAGCCACCACAAACAGGAAGCCGTCTGCTGCCTCCAGAATCAGGTGCTTCAGTTCCTGCAGGGTACACAAAGATGCTCCAAGAGTTCAAACATCTCAGTTAGTTCTTCTCCCTCTCCTTGTGGGAGAGAGGGAGAAGGAAAGAAAGGGACTTCAAATAAAATTATAGGCTCAGTTTTTTATGGTTTTCTTAGAGTTTTTTAGAGCAGTTGGGTTGTGGCGATGACTAAATATTTGTTTAGTTTGTTTTATTTGACCGCAGCCCTTTATGTATAACACTAGTCCAGTTTGCACCTGCCTTTCACATGGGCCGAATATAAACGCTAAAGAAGTGCCCTCAAACCGTTTCAGGTTTAGTAAATCACTTTGCTGGTGCTAAATGATCACATTTGCTCATCCTCCTCCCAGTATTTTGTGCGTTCTGATGATCTGCATATATTCTGCATATCCATGAAGGCAGATGTTTTATTTTTATTTTGCTCATATGAGAGATGCATTCCACATCTGCAGCCCGTCAGTAGATCAGCGTTTCACACGCTATCGAGTTTGAACACGTTTTTCTATGCCTAAACTGTGAGTAGATCAGGCCCTTAGCCCTAGGAAAACCCAAAGAGCGCTGTGATGAGGACCAGTTTTCACCACACCGTTAAGCACAGAGCATGGCGTTTTAATTTTTTCCCTCAGTGCTGGAGCCTCTGTGAGTGAATCTGTTCCACTTCATATCCTCTCTGTGTTAAAAAGTGGACCTCATGGACAGAAGCGTACCTGTTCAGTGAGAAAGGAAGGCTTGTACGCCCCGTCAGTGGAAGTGTTTCCTGTGCCCCTCATGGACTTCATATGGGACACAGCCATGCGCAGAATGGTCAGCTTATCCGGTTTCCGTGCCAGGGCGCTGCAGGTGGGGACCATGTCTGACAGCTCGGTGATGTACTGGGTCATTTTGTTGCGTCGGCGTCGCTCAATTTCGCTGTGATTCTCTCTAAAACAGTGAAAGAGTGGTTAGAGACTTAGGGGGGCACATTGGGAACCACTATTTCCTCCATGCCTCTACTTCCTGTGAAGTCTAACCCAGGGTTTGTCAATGTTTAACTGCAGTCAGTGATTTCTTTGAGTCCAGAGCACTAACTTCACTTACAGAGAGCTGTCTGAATAAAGGCTTCACCCAAAACATCTGATCATTTTCTGTATCATTTTCTCTATTAGGTGGGTAAGTTAGGAGTGTCACTCAGATACCCCTGACTCTCAAAGTCCCAGTAGAAACAGTCCACACATATCTGCAATCACCCCAAAGAGTTTCTATTAGTGATTCATGTGACGCTCTTTAATGCAGCACTTGATTCCTTTAAAATCATTACCAAAGAGGAAATGTTCGAGGCCTATCATGTGATTTTAAATGAGCAGCTAAAGAAATGTCAGTTGATATCCAATTAAATCAATTTATCTGCTCTTTTAGTTCAATAATTTTAATACGATACCAATAAAATGAGGTGTTCATGAATTCAATTGTTGGACAAAGATAAAGCAGGATGTCTTCATCTTTTTTTCTTCCATATAGTCTCAATCTTTTTGTAACAGAATGTGTTTGAAATGACAACCCAACTGTTCAACATCAAAACAAAAAAACCTCAAGAGACGAACTAAACTGAGAATGCTGTGTCAAAAATGTTTGCCCACCAGTTAGAAGGAAGTATTCTTCTGGTATAAACTGATTCTATCATTCGTTCAGATGATTTCTTCCTGAATACACTGCAACGATTTTCTGTTGGATGGTTTTAGACTGAAGAAACACACATTTAAAGGTACAACATGTAGAATTATATATAATATTTGCAGTATGTTTAAAATAGTGTAATATCAGTTGAGTATCAGAATTGAATTAATGAATATTTTATTTTGGTCATTCATTTCAAAAGAAAGTCAAAGTGGTTTGTTTTTGCACAATAAAAATTCAGAAACAAGGAGCAGACTGAAGACTGAAGCTTGCCCGTCTTTTCTGTAATATTTACGATATTATGATAATCCGAACAGTCCCAGTACTACAGAAAAAAAGAGGAACAAGATCTTCGGTTACATTCCCTAGTTTTTATTCCTTTAAACTCCCAAAACGTAGGCACATTTGGACATCATGATGACTTGTTCTTCTTATTTAATTGTTTCATATTATTTCTTCTTACTTCATATTTAAATTTCTTTATTTAAACAAACAGTGGAGACAAACAGGAGGACGTTATTTCACCCAAAAAATAAAGTCTACAAATTTCAAAGGATAAGATGTGATAAATAATGGATGAGTGAATTCTTAAAATACCTTTATTTATTATTCTAATGACAGGATCTCTGTTTGTTGTTGCAATACTATTTTTGGTGTTGTTGTTTTAATGAGGACTTGCTGATGTTTCTACAACAATACAGAACATTTGACATCCAAGCACTTTTTTTGTATTTTAAAGCGAATGAATTGCTGGAAGAATAAAAAGAGCGAGGGTTTTGTGTGCAAAAGAATTTGGGGGTTCATAGATAAAATCTTAACACGAGACAGTACATACTTATTGTGAATCACAGTAGTTTGCTGTCCTCAAAGGCCCCCACTTCTCCACACACTGTACCTTTAAGTTTGAAGAACGTTTCATTGACAGTTGAATTTGTTGGGCTAGTTCTAGGCTACTTCTTTGATTCATTTTCCTCCTGAGATTGAGCCTGTTGTGACTGGTTGTTATTTGGTTTGCTCAGAACGTCTGTGTAATGCTGAGGTTGAACAGGCTGTTGATCCCTGAGTCTGTGGAAAATCCTCTGTGGCCTCAGCTGGCTAAGCCTACCTGGCATATCTGTCCTTATCCCCACCAGGAGTCTGATCCTCCTCATACCTGCAGAGAAAAGAGGACACAGTGATGTAACATAACTCTAACATCCAGAGGTGGAGAGCAGCAGGTAGCAGCTTCTCTGTACAGATCTAACACATAAAGGAGGTCACATATCCATGTATGAAGGCAGATGGCTGTACAAGGACTGATGGGAATGAAAAAGGAACAAAAGAAGCTGCCAACAGCTCAGCTGATGAAAGCATTCTGTTCTCAATCGTGAGATTAACAAGGCAAAGGCTTGGTTTTTGTTTTCTGTTCAAACCTCTGAGATTAAGTGGAAGTCCGTAGACAAGGCTGCGAGTAGCAGAACACTGAGTAACACAGCTACATCCTTCAGTGGTGGCACAGAGGATTGGTCCTCTTCTTTTTTATCTAACCATCACCTTCTTCTTTCACTTGTATTTACTTGATTAATAATCAAATGTTTGCCAAACCTGATCCTGAACATCCTTCTGTCAACTGTTGGACTTTGCCTGGACCCAAATCAGTTTGCCTACAAGGTCAAAAAGGGGCTGAGGATGCTAGGGCATGCCTCCTTCACTCCCTTGAATCACCTTGAATCATGGGTAACTCCTCCTACTTCTAATCGTTGACTTCAGTTCTGTTTCAACACCACTTAGTCTCCAAATTTCCCCCATCTCCACACCCCTTCACTCCTTATTTACAGGATTCCCAGCTTTCTCACCGACGGGCTGCGTTAACATCCTATGTTTATCGCACCCTTCATACCAACGACTTCTCTCTCCAGCCACAACATGCCTCAATACTCTAACCACACTGCCATACCTGCTCTGCCAAATGAGAAAAACTGTGTGAAATTACCAGGGCTCCATCAGTTCAATGTGTCAAAACATAAGAACTCGAGGAAGAAGAAAAGAGATTTGGCAGTGGCCACCACCGCCAAATTCTTTACTGCCACCAACTCACGGCTCAGCTTTTCAATCCAATATTCCACTGGGGCTGGGTAAAAAAAAAAAAAAAATTCTCATTTTGAAAATTTGACACTGATTCATTAAGTCCACAGATCAATCTTTTAATTTCAAAAATCATTCCCTTTCCTGAACTAATTTCAAATACCAAAAATGATACCAGTTTTGTCAGACATAAGAATTAATTCTTTGAGGAAGCAATGAAAAGATAAGAATCAGGACAAAGATACTCCTGTGTTTTTTAGCGTGAATCTTTACTGTGAAATTGTAAACAAACGAAAAGACACAGATTTCTTCTTTTTTTTTCAATTTAAGGCCTGGCACAAGAGGAATAAGTATTGGAACTGCATTGAGTGGATTACCTGTTAGGACTGTAGTTGTGTCTTTAAATGTGGATGTATCACCACCACTCAAAGACTTTAAGCTTTATGAAGCATTTGTTCATTATTCAGAAAAAAATTAACCCTCTGTTTACAGCTTCTCTCTAGGTAATCTGACTGACAATATTGTAAACAGTATAGACAAATGTGAACTTCTCCTTTAGTTTAGTGCTCTTGTAGACGCGTGTTTGTGATACAACATTTCCTGCAGTTTGGGAACGGGCACCAACAAACAGAGAGATAAAAAGAGTAAGACATGCGTTCTCTCATGATGATTCATCATGTTGCTGTGTACCACGTTTGGGTAGGAAGCATTACCCAGCCTTGAGACAGCTGGGAGAGGCTCCAGTCACCTACCACTGAACAGGATGAGCAGTAGAAAAAGAATAAATGAATGTTTCATAGACTGTGGTGTCACCTGTCTGTTTAAAAGTTTTGAAGCCTTTCAGCTCGGAACACTGGAAATGACAACATTGGGGAGAGGGGCAGACTTAAAGCCTACACATGAACAGCCAGGCTGCTTGCCTGAGCTGATTGGACAACCTGGTCCTTTTTTAAAATATCAAACCCTATGAAGCATTCAGATAGAGGAATGAACTATTTAGACTGAAGTTATTTTTTCTGTACTGGGCTGTAAATATCTTTACTTTTGCAGGTCTAGACCTGTTACTGTTTCTGGAAAGTGTCTTAAGATAACATGTGTTTTGTTTCGCGCTGCATAAAGGCTGATTGAATCATTGCTATGGACTCACAACGAACAGTAGATTTTTACACTTACACATGAGCCGGGTATTTTATTGTTATGCTCATAAGTTTACATACTTGGCCAGAATTTATGATTTTTTGGCCTTTTCTCAGAGAATATAAGCGATATCACAAAAACCTTTCTGTCTCTCATGGTTAGTGATGAACATCAATAACAGCTTGAAGTCTTTTGTGGTCGTTGTGGATGAGGGTCTTTATTTTCTCAGATGGTAAAACTGACCATTCTTCTTGGTAAAAAGCCTCCAGTTCCTGTACATTCTTGGTCTGTCTTGCATGAACTGCAGGTTTGAGATCCCCCCAGAGTGGCTCAATGATATTGAGGTCAGGGGACTGAGATGGCCACTCCAGAACCTTCACTTTATTCTGCTGTAGCCATGGCAGGTCCACTTGTCCTTGTGTTTTGGATCACTGTCATGTGTGAACGTCCAAGTACGTCTCATGTGCAGCTTCTGGGCTGATGAGTGTAAATTTTCCTCCAGTATTTTCTGATAACATGCTGCATTCATCCTTCATTCATCAGAAACCTGGTTCAAAGGACTCGGAAACATCGAGTGTGTAGGGGTTTTGTAGTCACTAGGTGGAGGCACAAACACAGTAGGAATGGTGGACCTTTCATCATAGGCCTTGTTGACTCCTCTCCAAATGGAACAATGTTTATGGTTGTGGACAAAAAGTTCAGTTTTAGTCTCATCACTTGAAATGACTTCGTTCCAGAAGTTTTGAGGCTTGTCTCTGTGCTTTTTAGCATATCTTAAGCGGGATATTTTGTGTAGAAATAGCTTTCTTCTGATGACTCGACCATGCAGCCTATTTTTTTTCAAGTGTCTCCTATTGTGTATCTTTTTATTTGCATACCTAACAATTCAATTGCCATTTGTGACTGAAATAAAAATGAAATTGTTGTATTTTTTTCAGTGCAGCACTGAGTAAAGATGCACATGTCTATCAGGGGCTTAGAAACTCACTGAGCTTTTACACACACACTAATTACAAGCAAATAGATCGCAGGTGAGGATGGTCACCTTTGGTAGCCATTCAAACACATTTTTGTTAACTTGAGTGCATGGTATCAGGCCAAAATCACCAGGGGATGTAAACTTTTGATCAGGGTCATTTTGGAAGTTTTTGTTGTTATTATGATTTAAAAAGTGTAAACTTTTTTTTTTTTTAAATCTCTTCACCAAACCACTTACCATGAGTGACAGAACATTTTTGTGATATCATTCATATTCTCTTAGAAAAGGCCAAAAAAATCACAAATTCTGCCAGGGTATGTAAACTTATGAGCACAACTGTATGTTTGTGTGTATATATTATATTATATTATATTATATTATATTATATTACATTATATTATATTAGGAGAGATCAGTGACATGTCGTCTTTAGGAGAACATCTGTCGTACAGTTTGCACAAAGGAAAAAGATTTTAGGGTAATAATCTTAAGTTTATGTTCTGCTATTCGCTGTAACCAGAAAATTTCCCCTTTTTCTACAGAAAACAGCTCCACCTACCGACTGTCTCCTCGTCCACTTGTTCCTGTCTCAACTTAGCCAATACAAATGTGCTCCTGTGTGGGCAACTCTGAAATTTGGCAGCTTCTAAACATCATAATTAACAAGGCAGTTAAACATAAGAAAAAAAGGAAAGCAAACTGAGATGAAACAAGAGTGAAACGATAGTTAAATAAAAGAAGAATGACTTGATTCTCTCATTGATAAAGAGACTATGCATTGCTGATTGGTGGAAATAGAATATTAGTCATGGAGTGTCAATGCTGGTGACAAACACAAGGTATCTGCAGGGCGGTCAAAGACTTTTCAGATATTTTATATTTTAACCTGATATTTATGTCCAGAAAGATCGTCTCCAAATAAGAAGCATTTGATGAAGTGAATTCAGAGTGCAGAGAAAAAGAGAATCCAACTCATCCTGAACTGGTGGGTAGTTCATATGTTCGCCCTGCTGATACCCTGAAACATGACTGTGTGATTTGCAGAACAGTTCTGACAAACTTTGGACAGGATTCCTTTTCTCACCTTGAAAATTTGCTCGGTCCTTCTCCATCTTCATCATCGAAGTCCATCCTGAAGAGAAAACAAAGAAAACCCCATGACTGTTTGTAGTACTCTGTGAACAACAGCAGCAGTTTGGAGAGACAGAGTTATTTCTCATGAGCTGTGTTAACTACTAAAAACACAAATTTTATCTGCACCTAACCAATGGTGAATAAGTATAAAAACAAAAAACAACCATCAATTTTTTTTCACTGGGAATGAACTCATTGTAAAAGAAATCAACCAGCTGTGAAAAGTTTTAACTAAAATCAAACTGCCAGACACAGTTTATGAAATCCTCCTTTCTTAATTACTTAGAAGATCCAGCACACTCCTGGTAATACTTTTTAGTAACCCACTACTTGTAATGCATCATTAATACAACTAGAAAGACGTATAAATGCATTCATTAGACTGAATAACACTTCTTTAAAGTGACCCTTATGATCAGTCAACAGAACTCCCTATGGTCATTCTTAAAACCTCCTCCAATTAACCTGATAAGCATGTTTTTGGGCTGTGGAGGGAAACCAGAGCACCCACACATGCACGGGGAGAACATACAAACTCCACACAGAAAGGCCCACCTTGTCCAAACCAGGACTCAAACTGGTGACCTGCTTGCTATGGGGCAACACTGTAACAACACTGTGCAGCCCACCTCTGAAAATGTGTACATGATGTTTTTAATACTATGCAAAATGAAGGAGATCGCTTTAATAATTGTCATGAAGTATTTTTTTGTCTGAAAGTGTGTTTACTCAAGGGGGCCCAAAGTCACACTCCAGCATGTTATAAGCATTACTTAGACATTATGATTTCAATTTGATTCAGGTTGTTTCTTCAAATCAAGCTTAGGTGAAGTTTTCACAATGTGCAGAAACATTTACAAACCATTGAAACATCAAAAGATATTACTCTAATGCAAGGATGGAAACTGAAAGTTAAGAAATGTTTCTAAATCTATTCACTAACAAAAAAACATGCATGTACATTCCCTTAAGTCCTTGACCAATAACAGTTATAACAACTGAAGAACAAAAAGGGCCATCTTTGACTCTTAACTTTTATATTTAAAATGTTTATATATTAAATAATGTGGTGCTAAAAATTCTTACTTACGTCAACTTAAAAAACATCAATAAAATACTAAACAATAAAAAAGTTAAGCAAGTAATAAGAAAACTAAAATTCAGCAATCCCAAGGAAAAAGGATCTTTCCCAACAGTCTTAAGGAGGAAATACACTGCATCTGTCTGTGGTACATCTCCACTGTGGTGCATGTTGACTGTGGTGCATGTTGTGACACCACGTAGAGGTGACACCACGTAGAGGTGACACCACGTACAACTGACACCACGTAGAGGTGACACCACGTAGAGGTGACACCACGTACAACTGACACCACGTAGAGGTGACACCACGTACTCCACTGTGGTGCATGTTGACTGTGGTGCATCTCCACTGTGGTGCATGTTGACTGTGGTGCATCTCCACTGCGGTGTGTGTTGACCGTGTTTGTCAACTCACACTGGCGGCAGTGAAAGCGGCACAGAGGACTGTGGGATGCAGTCTTTCAACTACCACGGACATATACTCCTCCAGATGCAGGAAACGGGCCTCCTGCATCATGAAAGACCCCACCCATCCCGCACATGCTCAGTTTGTCCCTCTGCCCTCAGGCAGGAGGCTGCAGAGCATCAAGAGCAGGACTACCAGACTGAGGAACAGCTTCTTTCCTGAAGCTGTGAGACTGTTGAACTCTGTTGGTCCCCTTTAGTGCCCCCCCCCCCCGGCTAGTTTATTGTGTTCTCCATTTATTCTCTTTTTTATTCATATATTTGTTTATATTTATTTATTCTCATTTCTTAAAATTGGGCCCAGGGTAACCAATTTTCATTCCACCCATGTTTTACATGTGTTTGAATGACAGTAAAACTCCTTGAATCCTTGAATTTTTCGATAGTTTCCGGGCACTACTTCCTGTCCCGCTTGATCTTTCCTGCACCTAATTTATGCATCACAGCTGCGTTGTCCGGCAGAAATAGGATTGCTCCCTATCAGTTGTGTCTTGCTGACGTCGGCACGCAGCCGGACCACAAGTGGATGGATGCAGAGTGAGTTGACAAATTGACTTGAATGAATCCTAATTTATTTTGCCGTGACGCAGCAGAGATGGAACACAGACAGATGCGGTGTATTTTAGCCGTTACACTCAAGGCATGCATGTGAGAAACAGCTGATACAACAGATCCTGGGTCAGTCAGGAGTGCAGCAGAAAAAAAATCACAGCTTTTGTTATCACATGATCACAATGTCTGAAATTGCGATTTTGATTGGAAAACAATAAATCATTCAGCCCTAGTTGACGTGTCCGTTACATCCTCATGGCACAGATGACATCACTTTAGCAGCCTCTGGTACGGTCCCTTTCACACAAAAATTTTTGCTTTGCTCACCTCTGAAAATGTATCACTGCCTGAGATGTGTGGTCAACATGTCAGACAAACAGGAGCTACTGGTGTCTAAAGTGCAAAAAAAGGGCATCTATTTACTTTTTCTACTCTACTTCTAGTGCTGTGGTAGACTGGTGTTTGTGATATACTGCCCCCTGTAGTTTGGAAAGAGACGCTAACAACACTGCTGAGTGAAAAAAAAGTACAATGCTATGTGTTCTCTCATACTGATTTGACACATAAGAATTTGTGCATGTAATACTTTGTGATTGTTATTATATGTTTTCATGAGTTCTTCTGATGACTTATACGAAGTGTCATACAGCTGTATAAATGTATTTATAAATCCTTATAAATGTTCTCATGATGCTTTGTAGGCACTGGGTGTTGCCAAACTCATTCACCACCCAGTCATGTCATCTGTTTACAGCAAATGAAACCATAAATATTTGATAACACATGGATCAAAACCAATTATACTTCACAAACCCCTCACCAACTCTCCCAATGTCCGTCTGTTATCCTTCCTTTAATGATATTTATTCCAAAACACCCTCTGTAAACACTCTTTAAATATGAGATACCCTGAAGGAATGATCCCTGCTTTCCCTTCTAAAACTTGAAATGACTTCTACTGGCTGTTGTTTTTCTAGGACTGAAATGAACGAGCTGTTGGCACTCACACAGCCACAGTGCCGTTTTCAGGTACATGCTTTCTGTTCACTGTCTTCTAAAAAAAGACATGCTTCTGAAATGAAAAGAAGGGCTGTACTGTATCTGGAACATAACCATACATAAATGTATAACAATGGTTCAGGGTGTCTAAATCTCTTAAACCTCAGGAAGAGAAAGACTGGTCATTGTGTTTGGACTCAGGATGAGTATCAATGTGGTGGTTGTAACTTCTTACCCTTTCACTGCTGAACCTTGGATGTTTTCAGATGACTTGACTGTGACTTATATTTAATACCCTGTTCTGGAGACCCATGGATGCTAACTTAAGATCCTGCAGTGAAGAAAAAAGTCAGCCTCTAAGCTGCAGGAACACTAAGAGGTGAATTGAATATACTTACCCCCCTGATCTCCTCTTGCCCCCACGGCCTGGCATGGCCCCTCCCATCCTCACTTGGCTGGCCCCCACAGCTCCCTGCATCGCAACTGTGCCTGGCAACTCACTTCCCATCTCTGTGACAGACACAACAGCTTACTCAGTGGATGGTTTGAAATGATGTCGATATCAGTAAAAGACACCACATTACAGTACATCACTTAGTGCTGGGAGGAGTTTCTCCTGGAGACTCAGTAGTTCTGCTTGGGGGCTTCAACACTCTTGTAGGCAATGATGAAGACACATAACTGAAGTGTATGATTGGAACCAGACTGCATTGTCAGTCACGGAACAACCACAGCCCCCCCAGTTTGTTTCTTCACTCTTTGTTTTCAAGGTTCATCAACACAATCATCCCCTGTGGCCGTCAAGGAATTCAGTGAACTTGAATAAGTTGCTTTCTTCAAGGAGCCGTGAGGACTTTCTGGAAAAGCTAGCATCAGTGCTAGCAATTAATTTAGCAATCAATTTCTCAGCAATTAAGAGCCCACTTCCCATAAGCCCTTACTCTATACCATCGTGATAAACCGAGACGTGTGTTTTTTTTCAGTTTGTTTTGGAGAAATAAAGGATGCAGACCTTGTCTTCAATGCTACTTTTCTTTGTTCAAGACAATTTTTTACGGGCGACAACAGCACAAGATAATGTATTTATCAACAGTTACGTACGGCTGTTGTTTCAAACATGACTACATGCAAACTTAGTAAGTTTGTAGCAAAGTTTAGAAGCCGCTACATTTCATGCCACTCACAGCCTGGTGCTCTGAGACATGTCGGCAACATGTAACGTGAGTAAATCCTGGTTCTGTCCTACCTGTGCTCATCTACGAACTCTAACCTCACCAAGCAGAGCAAACATAACATTTAGCTTTCATCTGTCCCTTTTCTCTCACACAGTCCAGCTCCAGTGTCCACTTTTTTTAAAGTTATTTTTTTGGAGCTTTTTATGCCTACAATTTGATGGAGGAGGACAGTGGAAAAAAAGGAGAAGGAAAGGGGGAGAGAATGAGGACTGACATGCAGGAAACAGGCCCCAGGTCAGATTCGAACCTGCCACTCACTTAAGGGTGTGCCTCGTGGTGCGTGACCTAATCCACTAGGCCATCTGCGCCGCAAGGATAATCCAGAGTCCACTTTCACCACCAAATTAATCATAGAAAACATTTTCAGCAGAGAAAAACCTGGATCTTTTTTCTCACTGCTAAACTTTCATCAGTTGGCGTGGCATTGTCATAGAGACTTTGACATGCCATAAATTAATCCAGTCAAGTTCAACCCAATCAGGAAGCTGAGAAATAGCATTTAGAAATAACCTGTCATAGTGCTGATAATCTCATTTCAAGTATAATAAATAAACCTAGAGAAGAAGCTTTTTCAGGATCACTTCGAGAGTCCCCCTTTAACAGGAACAGTAAAAACTGTACGACTGAAAAAGCAAACAACACGGAGGTGAAGAAAAAGAGGAGGCATGGAGAGAGAATCTGCTGTGTGACAGGGCCAGACAGTGGGTGTGAGTGTGGGTGTGAGTGCATGTTCATATTTGTCCTCTGCCTCTCACTGAATATTCTTAGTTTTTCCCCAGTGTCAGACTGATAAAGACACTTAGAATCTACCAGAAAACAAAATCAACATTCATCTTGACAGAGCCAGATTTTTATCATGTCAATGAAATAATTCCCCTCATTAAAGATTCTCATGACAAATGGGTGCACAGGAATGCACCAGAAAACAGTGTTTCACAAACAAAATGTACTGATCTTCCCACTATGGAAAAATGCTTGATTCTGATTGATCCTTGATGTTGCGGGCAGTCTGCTTTAAACTTTTCCTGAGGAGGTAGATATGAATCCATCACAGTGAAATCACTGGGACCTTTTATTAAAGCTGTATTCTTGTATCATTTTCATTATTCTCATTTCTACAATTGGGCTTGCTCCGGGACCAGGGTAACCTCATTTCGTTCCATCCATGTTTAAATGTGATGAATGACAATAAAACTCCTTGAATCCTTGAAAAAATGTTTGTGCTTTTTTTCCTTTCTGTCTTTTTCTTTCTTTTCGCCAACGCATTTGGATCTTAAGTTAGTAGCTGGGTAATAGGCTTTGTGTTGGGGTCCTGTCACACCCTGTAGGGGTTCTGTATCCCATTACTATCTGCTCTCCATACATTATCCCTTACATAACCAAGCAGTACAATTAAGCTCAGAGACACTTTTTTTCTCTGAGCCCATGCAAATAATGTAAACATGGTATGCACACATATGTGTTAATTGATGACAAACTTTGTTGGAAGCCACATATAAATAATGTGAGAACTAAAATGTCAAAAACTATTGCTATACTTTGTAAGACAAAGGATGTTCTCAGCAAGAAATCTTTGTACACGCTGTATTGCTCTCTGTTACTCCCATATATGACCTATTGTGTGGAGATATGGGATAGCACGTATAAAACCAACTCTCAACCTATTTTTAAGTTACAAAAAAGAGCTGTCAGAATTATTAATCGCTCACATTACCTAGAACCAACAAACGCTTTGTTCATCAATTTAAAAACCCTTAAATTTTATAATCTAGTTGAATTTAAAATTGCACAAATAATGTATAAAGCACACAATAATTTACTTTGCAGCAGTACTCAGAGGCTGTTTGAAACCAGAGAGAGTCGGTATGATTTGAGGGGACAAGGTGTTTTCAAAAAAATGAAGACAAGAACCTTGTATGAAGCAGAGGTGTGTTTCTGTTAAAGGTGTAAACTTATGGAATAGTTGTGACAGTGAATTAAAAATGTGTAATTCACTTTCTTCATTTAAAAACATGTTTAAAACCAAAGTAATAAGAAAATATGTAAATCAAATGTGAAGAAAACAACAACAAAATATCGGAACTTGGGTTGTGTTTGGTTGTAATATTGTTAAGGATTTCATTGGATTATTTTTTCTACTATAATATGTTTTGAAAATGTATAACTTTTCTCCATTAAGAAAACTTATGGTGTTACTCAGACCATGGAATTAAGTTGATTAAGTTTATTAAGTTTATTTCTACATTTATTTATTTGTTTCATTTTATTTTATTTTTTGCAAAACGGGTCTGCAAAATAAGCATCAGCTTCAGCCTACACCCTTTCAATTAGCTTCAACCATTATGTGATATTTGGATCTATGATATATTTGTTGTGCGTGGTCTTTAAATGCTAATCGAATAAATTGAATTGAATTGAATTGAATGACATGTTGATGAGGACAGAATGAATCTAAAGTCTGAATCAAATTGAATTCAAAGATTCCTGCCTGACTCTAACTGTTACTGCAGTGTCTAAACGTTGAGCCTTTTTCTCTGCCTTTTCTTGATAGATGTATTCCTCTGTAAAACTGTATGATCAGTGCACTACTTATATAGTTCTATACACAGAGGATGTTTCTTGTTTGCTTTTTTCAGGCTCCAAAAACCTTGGTCCACGCATTACACGCAACCCTCAGCAGATCATTTCCCTCGTCATGATTCACATGCTCTTACAGCAATTGGATCTGGGTGAAAGCCAGCTGGAGATAATCCCGGGATGACACAGCATTCCAACATCTGATGTCAACTCACCTGAGCGTGCTGACATGCCAAGGGGAACAGTGAGGCCGATTACAGCTCAGCCAGCTCCACGCTGTCATCCTTTCGTTGACACAGCAGGCTCAGAGTGACTTCATTCTAACGGAGAGTGATCAGAGCATAGAGCTGCTCTGTCTGACTCTCACTGCACATTATGATGCAATAGGTCTGAAGGCCGCTCAACACTGTGATTATTCCTCTGAGTGCTGCCAACACACTCCATATCTGTTTGTCATGAGCAGAGAAATGATGCTTTTGTCTTCTGGAAGATGAACACAGCAGATTTTGTTTCAGAGTAACTTTCTCATCTCTTTGTTATTCATTTATTATCAGCCACTCACAACACTTTGTATGCAGCTTCCACATGCGCAGTTAAATTTCTCATTTTATTGCTGACAAAGAGTGTGAGGTAAATCATGGCTGACTCTTTTTTCATACCTCAGAGATCAAAGTTTTCCCTCTATATTAAATAAACATTATGCAGAATAGTTACAATGTGCATTTTTGGGGACCATTTTCTTTCAAAAATACTTAAAGAGAGGAATTAATTGGCATATTCACACGGAGTACTTTGGGAAATTGCTAAATTCAACTTTGACTTTGTAGATTATCTGCGGCAGTTGACTCAGATTAGCATGCTATAAATTCTCCAGTTAGGAATAAAGTAAAGAGAACAAACTGTACAAAGAATTCTCTACTAATTCGGGGATGTCTAAACTATTTTCAAAGAGGACTACATTTGATTTTGTGAAAGTGACAATGAATTAGTGGCTTTTACCGACAAACTACTCTGTCAGTTAAGTTAGAGGATAGAAAATCAGTCACTGCGTGTGCCCAAACCTCCTTGTTCCATTACTACAAACTGATAAAATCAAAGTTCACCCGTCCTTCAGGTGTCTCTTCATACCAGATGAAGTGGTTTCTGGCATGGACAATCACCTACTCTCCCACTCCCTCACCGTAAAAAGGATGCATTAAGGCACCGAAAAATGGCAGCGTTTGATTTTCCCTGAGTAGGTACTCTGTGCTACTGATGAAATTTGGTCAGCCCATATAAAAATACCACATTCAGTACTCCACCCTGGTGATATGGGCAAAGTCAACAGGATGTTTTTATGGCAGGATCAGAACCTGGATTTTATCTGGATTGTTTTTCCAGATTTAGACTATTTTTCCCTGTAAACATAACTTTTAAACTTTTAAACCCAGATATTTCTGATCCTGTTATGAAAATGAAATGAAAAATACTTTATTGATGCCAGAAGGGAGATTTTGATAACAATCATAACAGTAACTACTACATTAACAATAATGATAATAATAATCAACAACAACAACAACAAGTTTTGTTCTTGAAGGTGATGGCTGTGGGAAGGAATCATCTCCTGATCTTTCTGCACGATTTATAGCTTAAAAATAGTCTTGTACTCTCTGATGTGTTTTTTGAACTCACATAGACGTCAGCTGTAAGACTTGTTGAACTTGGTTTGTGACCTTGACAGAAAATGTAAATGTACACCTATTTTAAGACATATATACAAGCTCATAAGGCAGAGGTGTTTTAACTGATGTTACGTTATTTACTGTACAAACCAACCCATCCTCCTGCAAATCAGTATTTAAAGGTCATCACAAAGACTCTCAACCTTAACAATAAACACTCTTGGTGTTAACCTGGCACACTACACGTGTTGTACATTAACAGTAACATCCAGTGGGTCACATGTGACCATTCAGGGCCACGTTTTTCACCCCACTACCCAAAGTTTGAGCAGGCCTTCACAGTCCTGACTGCCATAAACAGACCTGACCACAAAACAAGGACATGCTCCTGGAAGTTTACTCCATATTTAAGAGGTGCTACTTATGTCACACTGTCTGTATGCCATGAGATACATGAATGAATGAATACAGTTGAACTGCTCCATCCTGTGTGTAAACCAACGGGATGAGTGACAGTTTTTACTCACACTTAAACACATTGATTCACTATGGAGGCGGTTCTGTTAATGCCACTACCACACACTGAACCAGTCTTTATACCACAAGTATAACACAAACGGGAAACAGAGAGTATATTAAGAGACAGATGCTTCCTGGAGCTTCCCTATTTAGATGTAAAAATCCCTCGGTGGTGACATGACAGGGGAAATCAGCGTTCAGCTAACAACCTTTTGTATGAGAGGAAGAAAGCACAGGGTCACCGTAATGAACGTATTAGCGGCGCGTAGCTTCACGGACAAACGTCAGAACTATGATTCGATAACAAATACGCATTTATACAGCATTTTGTACATACATGGTGTCGTTTTAACAATGGGGCACATGAATAAGCTCCGGAGAAGCGGAGAAGTGTTGTGTTTTGAGCGGCGGCTCGGTGGGGGAAGGGGATGGATGCTGGAGCTAAGGCTTCAGCGGCCTGCCTCACTTTCAGCCTTCTTCAGCAACAGTCCACACAAAAACACAGCTTTTCAAATCCAAAGCCAGCACATTCTGTTTTCTCTCCCCTAGCAGACCCAGTATTGACTCACCGGATGGGTTGACCGCGGCGGGAGTTGCCATTTTCCCTCGATGTAAAAGAAAAACAGCAGCGATGGAGATTACGTACAACAAGGCTTGAGAGCCCCCGTAAGAGACGGACACAAGTCCAGAGGATCAGCACGCGAGGCAGGATCACACCAACCGTCTCACATCCGGCAGCAGCGCCGAATAAAAAGATCCCGATACTTCAGGAGGACACTTCCTCACCGCGATGTGCACACAAACAGATATTATATGTGCTGAAAGAAGAAAAATCTCAAAGACCAGACTTAATGAAATGCAAGATGTCTGAAATGAAGCACCGCGAGATCTGGGGTTGCTAGTTTGAATAGATTAATGTTAAACAGTGTGACTGGTGCAGTGATGGAAAGATGCTTAATGCTTCACTGAGGCCAGGGGCGACTTCAGGGTCAGACTTCAGGGGTGCTCAGACCCTGGGGGGATAGTTTTATGACTGAAGTTTATCATTTATTCAACAGTATTTATTTTCCTACACATGGGATTCATAGTTACAACGATACTTCACAACTGGTGAATTTTACACCACAAAATATTTCAGAAAATGAAATGTTTTGATTGCACTGACACCATATTTGCACTGTTTTGATCATCATCATAGATATAGTCATTATTGTCACAGGTGTAGGTTGGAGAGAATTCAAAGAGGCAACTTCTACACTGCAAAATGTAATACTGAAGCTTACTTAAAAGAAAAAGCAACTGTGAGATTACTCTGTTGAGTCTCTCCACTTAAACTTGGTAAAGATAGCTTTCTACTGAGGCAAGTTAACAAACTTGTCAGCAGCAAGTGACCTATACTTGAAAGTATGAGTGAGCAGGAACCGTCTTCAAACCCCGGATAAAGTCTGCAGTTTTCGGGAGCTTGCAGCATCTGTGGTTGAATACACAGTTGCCCACTGACACCATGTTTTAAAGGAACCATATTACACTCCTTTACAGCAGGTTCACACAGGTCTCACAGGTCCCAGAACAGTTAGGTTGAAGTTTGTTGTCTAAAAACCCAGTTTTTTCCTGGCCTTCAGCCCTAAAACGCTCTCGAGTGAGCTCTACTGAGAACATGCTGTTTCTCTGTTGCCCCTGTCCACGCCTCCTTCAGCACAAGCCACGCCCCCCCCCCCCCCCCCCCCCCCCCCCCCCCCCCCCCCCCCCCATCTCTGGAAGAGAGGGATGCGGCTTTCGCTCTCATACCACAATGTAAACCAGGAAATTGTTACAGCTTAAAATTTTAAGTCATCATCACCTTTTCCATGTTTTGTTAAAATATGTTGTCATTAATACACCATAAAGTGTAATTTGTTATCTTGGCTTTAAAAAATGCAGGAAACCAATTGCCTTAAAATTTCCAAGTTAAGTAGATCATTACTTATAAGTTTTCAGAGCTGAAAAGAATTGTGTCCCAATAACTCATGTCATGGCATGAACTTAATTCCTTATTAAACCTTGGAACCCTGAGTGAGGAGGGCACACATTGGACATGAGAGCCTGCTGTACAATGTGTGAATAACACAGGTGTCCCAAGCTGCCTTTGCTCCGTGACGTTGACCGGCTGTCATTGCTCCATGGTGTAGACCAACATTCCCTGCTAGCATTTTTCCATAATGTACAATGTAGACCCTAATTCAACACGTAGTACATGATGGTCAGCTTTAGTGGGCAAATGAAAATGTCTGTAGAGGCTAATGCAAAACATTCACAACAATTTTCATCAAGAGTTCCACAAAAGAAAATGACATTATTTGTTGATGTCCTTGACATCCAGTCTATGCTGTGGACAGCTGGACTAAGCCATGGAGCGTAGACAGCCAGTCTATACCAGGGCAAAGACAGCCTGTGTCACCTATGATCCATGTACAGCAGGGTCTTATATCCACTGCCTGCCCTCCTCACTTATGGTCAACTTGGGGAATGAGTTTGGCTTTACTACATTCAAGATGAACACAGTTCTTTTCAGCTTTAACAACTTTAACTTGATCATTTACTTTACTTGGAAATTTTGAGGCAGTCAGTTTCCTCTTTTTCTTTTTTTTGAGTAAAGTCAACAAATAACATTTTACAGTGTATGAAGGGAAATTGGGTGAAAACAAATTTGAGGTGGCAGAGAAAAGTGCCCCTAAAGTTGAACATGTGTGACTATGAATTTGCGGTCAATAAGTCAGAACATCAATCTTAAATGTGATTTTTTTTTTCTTATTAAAATGAGGCTAAGTTACATGAGTTAAAATACCTCCATCTGTATTTCTCACATGAATTAATGAACTTTTGCTTTGCTGGAAGCGCTCTACAAATGTGTGCTAATTCACTTTGCCATCAATCAAGATGTAACAATTCATTCTCAAAGTACAATTAATTATCATTTATACATCTTTAAACAGAGTTTATATTTATGTCAGTCCATATTTTAACATGTACTCACCTGTGATTGCTCCGCTGATTGTTCAAGTGAAATTTATATTGTTTGCATCTCATGCCAAACAATTTTAATGAAGTAAAAGTACAACAGATGCACGTCACTTTCAGGACCTGCACTGTATCTGCTGTCTTCTCAGAGGGGCTCACTGAAAAAAAGAGTCAGTGTAGAACTACCTGTATCATATAAAGTCACTGATAAAGCAATGCTCATGAGTATAATAACATTACATCATTAGAACGGATAACATTTAATCAGCTGAATATAAACATGCTTTTCTTATTTTGAGTTGACAATAAGCGTTTCATATCCCTTCATTAACTCCACAGAAGCTTCTATCTTAAAGCATCATTTACCAACAAGCAGTAGCCTCCATGCATGGGCATATTCAAAAAAAGAGTCTTGGCCTGAAGAGAACATTTTAGTTTTACAACCACCCTGAAGAGACAAACATTTTCTGCACCACCATCTTTTTGGGCTTTTAACTCCTCCTGATAAACACCAGGGATGCTGCCTCCAAAAATAAAAACTCATTTTCAGAATGTGGTGTATGGCTCTACCACATGAATGAGTAATAACAGAAAGCGAATCTGCACGCTGTTTTGTTTAAAGACCCCAGATCACAGACAAATGAGGAGCACAGTAAGTGGAAAAGGAAAAGACAGAGTCAATGAATGATTTAATGAAAAATCAGCAGCCAGGACACAGAACACATAACACCAAAGCTCATACAGCCCCCACTCTGCTGCCATAATACCCTTGCTGAATGTAAATCACAAAAATATCTGGAACAAGTCCAAAAACAACTTGGAAGGGCTTTTGGAGGACACTGTGTGGAGCTACAAACAGCTTACCAATTTCAAACCAAAGTAAAAATGATAGAGAATGTCTCTGTGGAGGAGAGAGCTTCTGAGCATAACACTGGTTGAGGTAAACTTCAGGGTAAGAGATACTATAGGTGTGTGTTTCTGAATTATAGCTGCAAAATAACATGTCTAGACAGATGGAAGTGTGTGTTTCAGTGCTGCAGAGCAGGAAGAATGGTTCCACTGCAGGGTCCAAAGCCCACTCTGTATCCATCCCCCTGACAGTAACCTGGACAGAGACAGAGGTTTGACATCAGTGGAGCAATAAACACAGCTGTCTGCGAGGTCATTGGCAGGTTTATAACACCTGAACTCATCTGATACCACACCACTCATACTGTTTCAGAGATGATGTCTTCAGCAGACATGTTCAGATATCAATAAAGACATCAATCTTAATATTTTCCCTTTCCAAATCAAACCATGTGAACTATTTGCATTAGAGCTGAAATCCTAACCTGTGATGGTGACTTCATCGCCGTCTCTCAGAAAAGTTCTGCTTTCTCCTCCTCCAAGATTGATGTCCTTAGATCCCCTCCACGACAGCTCCAGCATGGAGCCGAAAGACTCTGGATCCTTTGAGGACACAAAGAACCCAGTTACTGTTGGTTATTTAACACAGAGAGAGGAAAAATAAAACTACTGTCAGACACAGTATGACAGGTGTGTTATTCAGTGTTCTCCTTGTTACCAATAATATGCATTTTATCTGCTTTATTGTATCTGACAACATGAAATGAAGGGCTGTTGTGTGAGAAAGATGATCCTATGTGTAACATGTCTTTAGCAAGACAGAGTGAAAAGAGAAGAAAGAGAATGAAGAGTCACAATAGCATCTGGTACAAATCTTTACATGATACATAGATACCAAGTCCTGGAAGTATTTTATAAAAATAATGAAACCAAAATCTTAACAAAGCAGATTCTTCACTTTACTCTCCTGATAAAAATCGAAAGACTGCCTGAAAATTGGCAAAAATTTTCATTTTGCACAGTTGGACCTCAAAAAGGTTTTAAGTAGAGTTTAAAATGCAAAAAGACGAAATGGGAATGAAACAAATACAAAATCTGAGTTACTAATTAATTGAAAAAAACAAATGAAGGTAAGGGTTCTGTTCATCAGATGATCAAAAGTTTAAGAGCACAGCCTATAAAAGACAAAATCTGCTCATAAATGTGGATTGAAGGTGATTTTCTGTCAGGTATTAACTCTGTCATGGCCTCCTGATGGTAAAGACTAAAACTCTTTCTCTCTTTGAATGTGGTCGGATTGTTGAGCTGCATCATCAAAACCTCTGACAACACAACGCCATCACTGCTGAGGTTGGACGCAGTCAGAGACATTTAGAATTTATGAGAAGATCCTGAGGATTATGGAACAAAAAAGGACTCAAAAACATTTCACCATTACCATACCATACCATAACATTTTAGCCAAAGGATTTAATTGGCTGTCGGTCAAGACACATGACAATCCAATACTCAAATTAAGTCGTTACTGGAGCTGACTGCAGCCCAATAACCATCAGAAGGGCTCTGAGAGAGAAGAGCTTTAAGAACAAAAACCTCTTGATCAGCTGATAAACAGATTACTTCACTTTAGTTCTTGTTCGCAATAAAATGCTTACTGTTTTTTCCCCCTCACTCCCAGTGTATCTATTCACAGATACTCACAGGTCCACTGATTGTTCCCGAGGCCAACAGGTCTCCAGGTCTGACATTACAACCATTCACTGTGTGATGGGTGAGCTGCTGCTTCATGGTCCAGTACATGTACTGAAGATAGAGAGAGGAAAGAGAGAGACACAAACAAAGAGTAGGCAGGAGTGTTGGTGGCAGGAAAAGAGCAAGAGACTGACCAGCACACATTTAGTGTCTAAAACTCTTTAACTTGTCTTCTCTGGTCACCGCATGAATCAAAGAGTCAGGATGTCATTTCACATTCCTTTTTAAAAATCAAGATGAAGATGTCGTCTATCACTCTCTGACTTTTTATTTCTACTGCACTTCAACCAGCTGTGACACTTTTCTCCTTCTATCTTTCCAAAGACATGGAGAACACACTTTATTAGGCTCACCTGTTTATACACCTGTTAACTCAAATATGTAATCAGCCAATCACATGGCAGCAGCTCTGCAGCATTTATTAATTTAGACATGATGGAAATGAGCTGCTGAAGTTCAAACTGAGCTAAGAACAGAAAACTGAGGCTCCAGTTCACACAGGCTCACCAGAACTGGATCACAGAAAAGTGAAAAACTCAGTCTGGTCTGATGAGTCTGGATTTCTGCTCCACATTCAGATGGTCGGCTCAGAGTTTGGATATGATCCACACAAAGAATACTCAATAACTCTGTATCTTTAAAAATAGTGTCTCAGGAGGATCAAGTTAAAGATGGGGTGAAACTTCACGTCTGTCCCATTGGAAAACTGACTCACAGCCGTTGAATTGAAGAAACAGAAGTTGCATGACTCCAAGTCTAAAGGCAGAACTCCAGTGACTGCATGGATTAATCATTTTTCTTACCTTAAAATTTGACCTGCAGATGGTCGTTGCCTCCTCCATGCCCTGACCTAAACATGAAGACAACAACATTGTTAAAGCAGGGTCATTGTGCATCATGAACTTATGTACTGATGCTGATTGTTTAAGTCTAAAAGTGCTTTAGACCCAACACATATTAGCTTGGCTGGTAAAGCATTGGAGCTGACTGAAAGAACAGGTCTCATATTGAATATTTGCCTGAGGACAGAAAAGCAATGCGTCAACATAACAGTTCATCAGAGAGGACTGAACCTGAAATGAGTACCTTTTAGAGACACAAAGAGATTAATGTTGAAAGTGTATGGATCCTGGTGTTGGAGGTAGGGAAGAGGCTCTGGATCCTACAAAAGAGGAAAAATACTTGTCATGTGAGTTGTGGGAACTGTATAAGCTCACAATATCCAATATAAAACAGTAAATATTAAAGGATTATGAGACATAAATGAGGAAATATCAAAAAGAAAAAACAAATTGATAACAGGATACATCATAATGACTAATGGTTTATTTGAATAACTTTTATGATTTGTCAGTTTTGAGGCTGAGCTTAGAAGCCAAATGAAATACCCGTTTGTCAATCCATTTCTAAAGGACATGAAAAGAGAGGCCCGTAAATGACAGTTATCTGTGTTGCTCTAACTTGTTAGCCCCGCTGTACCAACCTGAATGAAGTTGGCCTCTGTGAATGGTAACAGTGCCTCCATTGGGACGACCCACGGTGAGATACTGGTTCCGAAGTTCTTTCCGAGAAAAGGACCCAAAGGAACGTACTCCCACGCCTGGATGTCTCTGGCTGAAATAAAGAATAGCTGCTTGAGTTTGTGACACTAGGAGAAAATGCGCATCTGAAGGAACTGTGTTAACTGTGTTCACTTCATCAGTTTTGATACAAACAGATGAGATCTCAAAATTCAAATGGGAATGTTTTTTTTCCTGAGAGATTGCAAAAGATGCGTTAGTTAAAGCACACACACACACACACACACACAGATGTTGATGTGGTGTGAGGCTCAGAGACTCTTACCACTCCAGTCATTCATAAGGACCATGCCAAAGATGTGTTCATGGGCTTTCTTGATGGGTATGGGCTCCCCCAGCTGATTCCTCCCTCCAACAAAGAAGGCCTGAAGAAGAAACTGAACTGTGAAACACTCTCACAATACGCTGACTCATGTCATCAGAAGAGAGGGGGTTAAGGGCATCTCAGGCCTCCAGTGAGGGAGCCAGAGGAAAACATCAAAACACGAGGATGGGAGGAAGTGAAAACTGTGATCACCATCTCCAGCTCAATGTCCAGCTGCTTGGAGGCACCAAAAACTGGAGGTTTTGCTAAGAGAGGAAAGACAAAGAGGACGTCTGTTAATGATCAGCTTAAGAGCAAGACACACATTAACCAGTCACATCCAGATATGAACTTTACATTTTGAGGAAAAAGTTACTTCTACACAAAATCCATCAAAGTAAAATTGATTTCTTTCTTTTTTTAGACCTTACAAGGGAGCATACAAAGTTAAGACTAATTTTCATTATACCAGACAGACAGTCAGAGATCAACCATTTGTTGTTCTGAAACTAAATCCAGTGAACTTCAGCCGATCCTCAGACGTCAAATGATCATTGCATGGACTCAGTACAAGGCTGAAGCTTTACGGCTCTGACCTAAAGGATATTTTGATCTAGAGGCTCTGTCACTGTATCACAATCACATCTTATTTTAAGCACAAGAGGATGTGAAAAGGTGGAGTTGTTTCACCAGAGTTCATCTCTCTTTTTACAGAGCTTTACAGTCAGAGTCAATCAGAAAATTCATATTAAAAATGAACAATTAATAAGAAACCAGGACCACTCTGTTCAGACTTCTGTTACACTGTTCACGCAGACTCAGCAAGAGTCCATTATTAGCAGCCACTTCACAACATTTACAGAAACGTATTTTAACAGAAAGAACTCAGGACAAGCAGCTGCCTCCACCCCCTCACATCCATCAAGCAGCCCAGTCAGTCAGACTCTTGTTTCTGCTCATCACAGCTCACAAACACATACAAGCTAATGCAAAAAAGAAAAAACAATCTCTTTGATTACCTCCTGTTTGTTTTTGTTTTTTTATTGCAGATTCAGGTTAAATTTCTTTAAAGATTAAAGATTGTCAGATTGTTATAGAAGCCCATTTCTGCCAGGTAAAAAGAATAGGAAGGCTTGCTCTGATTAAAATAAATAGATTAATTAATAGGGAGACTTGCCCTAAGCATATTGAAATGTATCAATTCCGAGATGCTAAGTCATGCTGATGAAAATAGAACTTGTCAAAATGGTGACTTTCTTGTACAGCTGAACTTTAGACTGAGCAGGACCACATCTAAACAGGGGCAAATCAATATTTCTTTGAGAATACTCAGCATGTTTTACATCAGAGGCGCCACCTAGTGGTCTACACAATGAACACCACCATCATCATACTTCTGTTAAGTGAGAGTCCACATCAGTAGTTCTCAGCTGGTCCTACTTCAAGACACACCATCACTCTTTAATGACAAATTGCAACCCAAATCAAAGAAATTATTCACCCTCTTCGATTTATTCAATGAAAATTGCTATAGTTTGAACCTGAGATTTGTACAGAACTTCAAAGTATGCCTTTTTTGGCTTCATTCTTTCATGTTGCACAACAAAACACTTAAGTTTTGATCCTTTTTTGCCCTAAATTTAGAAAATCCATGTTTCATACTGTCAATGTTCTTCTTATTGTGAGCTATGCTCAATTAGTTCATAAAACCAAACTTAATATGTCTTCTCTTATTCTGGAAAACAATAGGATTTTAATTATTATTACAGGGAATTATCAGAACCACTATACTGCATAAAAAATCCCCTTCAAAATAAAGCACAGGATTTTTTGATTATTTTTCTTCACTTTTTTTTTTGCCAAGGCAAAGACCTGTGACCCATCTGGTAGGTCATGACCCACCAGATGAGAATCACTGGTCTGCAGTTCACATTTTTGAGTAGACTTTATGAAAACATCACAGCATCTCAAACAACATGATGTGATTTGTCAAGCTGCATTAATGATGCAACAAAAATAAAGTCACATCGTATTCAACATCTTAAAACACAACAGTCACCAGAAGTGGAAACCTTAAACAAAAATGCAAATCCTGTGAATGGTTGGTCACAAAAGCACATATGTACAAGAAACTAGAAATTAATACTTTTTTACCATCATGGTTTTCACTTTAATTCTAACTTTTACTTGTGTATAACTATTACCAAGGCAAGTCTCCTTTTTTTCTGATGCACACAGGCTTCAAAAGGTTGTTTCTCTATCCAGTTTACATCCTTCGTACTCTTAGTTTATCTTTCAGTAAGTTAGTCCTTGTTTTTTAATTTATTCATTTATTTACTTATTTATCAATTTATTATCAGTGACTTTGTCTTTGGCTTGTTTGTTCTTGTTCGCACAGTCAGTGGATGGAGGCAAATGAATTTCACTCTGCTGCTGCATCTGCGTGTGAGAACAAGGAACCTGGAACTCTGTACTTCCTAAAAGTCAGGATCTTACTCTGGTCTGGTCTCATCTGGCCTGAGGGACGACGAATGGGGGTCCCAGAAACAACAATGGATGATGCTCGGCCATGGTACCCCACTGGAAGCCTCAACCTGCATGAAACAACATTAAAGTCAGCACAACTGAGATTAGAGAGAGAAAATGGAGAATGCTTTTAAAATCCCCACATCAGAGACAAAGCTGTGTTGTTACACTTTTATCCAGCGGGAGGAGCCATAATACAACATAAACTTAGACCAGGGATATCCAGATGTTTCTTAAAGAGGACTCCATCTGATTTTATAACAAGGAATGAGAGTCAGCAGCTCTTACTGACACATTTATTAACCATGAAAATAACAAACGAATGCTCTCTTTGATAAATATTTATTTTAGTGATCCCTAAAAATGTTACAACTGAGAGCTTCCTGTGCTGTTCACTCAAATTAATCAGAGATCTTCAACAAGCAAAGCTGTTCTTTAATGTGCATGTAACAATCTAAATGACGCTGTGTTACTCAGTTTAGACAATCAGCAGCTGTAGATTCAACCTGTTTTTTATTGTTCTGCTTGTTTTTTAACCTTCTGTTCAGCGACTTTGGGTGTCCTGAAAGGCGCTTCTAAATAAAATGTATGATTATTATTATTATAGAGTATTTAGGATATGTAAAACCTTTACCAGTTTGGCATCAGAGCGTTCTCCTTGCCCCGAAACATGATGCCAACGTTAGTGGCATGATCTCTGGAAGAGTAGAAGTCAGTGTAGTCACCTTTAAAGACAGAGAGTGGACTTAATTGATCAGTCAAATCATCAGCAGGACAAGAGCTGAGAGAATAGTTTCTGAGTTTGAAAGAGCTTTAGAGCTCAGCTTACCGATGTCTGCAGGAAGGTGCATGGTGGCAACACTCTGATGGACAAATGCTCTGCAGAGACAAGAAGATGAAGGTGAAAAAACTGATAAAATACATAAACAAAAAGGGAGGGGGGTAACAATTCAGTTCAATTTGATTCCTATCATGACCTGTGGTTGCTGATGTGAATCAGAAACAATATTAGTTCATTTAGAACATCTTGATTTAAAACGATTCAGTGACTTGAAATTTACCCAATAACGTTTCAGCCCAAAATGTAACAAGTATGACTGTAAGATAGATACCTGTCTACTGGACAGTGCAGGAGAAGTTTCTTGTATGGGGATCAGGTTTAAATTAATTATGGACAGGTGCGTATAAGTAAACCACAAATGATCGACAAAAAAATGCATTCACATTTTATTTGAACAAAAAGAAGCCAACACTTCAAGTTAAATTAACAGGAGATTAACCTTCTGCTCTCGTTTTCAATATCAAATGAATTTCTTTAAAAGTACAGTGAGTTCAACCACAGTTTCAACAGTAGCTTTATCTGCTACCTTTGCTCTTGTTTTTCAACATAGAAATGATACAATATTATTTCATGGCACTTTACAAAGTGGTTCGAGAGATTTGTTGCGTTGCTGTGGTACTTTACTTGACCTTTGCTGTCGTTCGTTATCTGCTGGCACGTAGTGATGACATCACAGACAGGTGGACTGAGTTTATTTCCCAGCATCGACTCATTGGACTTTTTTTTCCATTTGAGACAATATTAGACCTATTCATGTCATCTGAAAGGCCAACTTGCTAAGTACAGATCAATAAAGTTGGATCATAGGAATAAAAATCAATACATCAATGTATTAGATGAATTATTACACAAAAAAGACTAACAAGACAATGTGTGCTGCCAGAAAGCTGTGTTCTGGAGATGTATAAGATAAAATTGCTTCCATTTAGGATGATTTGAACAAATTGGATTTTTGTTTTCCACTCTGAGGGATCCAATCTCACCACATGACCTGAACAAAATAAAAATTAACCAAACATTTATCCAACAGTATAAGCAGATACGTCCATGACCTTGGAGCCTTTTCTACCAACCAACCAAGCTGTGAGAAATAACAACAGCAGTTCCTCCAGTGTCCACCACAGACTGGCCCAGACGTACCAGAAACCTATTACACACCCATTCAGTCAAGGCCATTGATAACCAGCTGCTGTTGTACTGTTTAAAGAAAAGTTCCCTGTGTGCAGCAGAGCAGTCTACCTCTGTGCTGTTAGTGTTAATGTTTTTTTTCCATTTGTAGTGGGTGACACTCAGTTCCAGGAACAGTACTGCCATCTGCTGGGATGAGTGAGCATTACAACTACGATAACACTCATTTTTGACTGTCCGTAGATGACAGTGATGTGAAAGAAACAACAGCCAATCTCTTCACTTCTGTTCATTAAAGAGGTGTTATCAGTCTGACAGCTGTCTGTGTTCCTGTGTGCTTTGATTCTCCTTTGGATTCAGTTTAGTTTTGGCTTTAGCTGTTAAAGCTGCACCTAGGCTCTTCCATCTTTTTTTCACTTTCTAAACTGTGACATATCCATTCACACTCTTGAAACATCATTACTTTACCTCGTTATGGTGTGAACCGCTGAGGTGAAGGTGACGCGCCTGTGTGAGGCTGCGTGCACTCCCCTCAGTGACCGTGCCGTGACACCCCCCACCCCTGACTTTTTTCCCAGCCCACATGTACAAGTCTTCTGGTTTTTATTGTTGTCATGGTTTTTTTCATGTTGCTTATGGGCTGAGGTGTTTTTTCCTAATCCCAAACTGTGCCTCCATCCCTATGGGCCAAGTCTTTTTTTTCCTTCCTCCTTCCTCTTGTACTCTTCTCCTTCTAATAACGGAGCCCTGCACACGATGGCAACCCAACAGTTCTCCTGCTCCCTGTCCTCCCCACGATATGTGTCTGTTTCTTTTTTATGTTTCTTGGACAGGAGTAACTGAGAGGCAAATTCTGTTGCTCTGAAACATGCAATGGTGAATAAAGTGAATCTTGAATCTCTTGAATCTTGAATTAATATGTGAATTACAGCAGTTTTTGACACTTGTTTGACACTCTCTTCTTGGTCCAACAGAATGAAGTCACTGAGTGTAGACAGGCGTTTTGAAAAGAGTCCTGCTGTGCTTGATGCAGCCCAGAAAGTGACAGCTCATTGGTGAGATAAAGAAGAGAGCAAAACCACAACTTTCTCTTTACTGTTACATTCTTTTGCACTGACCTGCTCCGGAGGCTGAAATCATCTCTCAGTGTGCTCTCATTGGCTGACAGCAGCACCTGCAGGGTCCTCCTGACTTCCCTCCAGGCTTCGTGGCCGAGAGCCATGAAAGCATTGAGTGTTGTCTTGGAAGCAGGCACAGTAACAAAAAAGGATATGCTTATTAATAAAGCAATTCAATACACTGAGATGCTCACTGAATGCAAAATAAGAGGCATTTCATTTAATAGAAGACCTGATGTTACATTTGACTTAACAGAACCTATAAATGTATCAATTCTTTATTACAACACTGCTTTTTTTGGGGCAATTTAACTTGCTTAAAAAGGACACGCATTTATTGGATGAACAACAGAGTTCAGTGTGAGGGTTTAGCCAGTAAAAAGTTTGCCGAATCCTCTCTGCCAATGCCAAACAGTACATTCTGTCGTTAAAATAGACTCTACGGATACTATATATGCAAGAAAGGGCAGTTACTCTACGCAGCATGTGCTCACACATCCCTCTGCTCAGTGGACCACACTTATCCGTCCCTTTGACTGGTTGGAACAAACTCCACTCCTGGAGCCAAAACACACGCTAAAGTGTCATCTTGGAGGCCAAAACACACAGTAAGTGCACTCCCAGGAGCCAAATGCTTGCTAAAGTGCCAACCTTGGTGCAAAATGTATGCAAGAGTGCCCTCTGAGGAGCCAAAATGTGCCTTTTTCTTTTGGCCATTGAACTTCATAATGTGTCTGCATGCCACTGCCGTAGTGTGTATGTTTACATGTGCCTAAGAAAATCAATCCTGGACTTGCTTTAACAACAGAACATAAGGGGGAGTTTGCATGTGAAGAGTTTTGTTTCTGTTCTTTATGTGAATTCACATTCATGTATACACACCCTTTCAGGGTTGATCATTATTATCAAAAATCTGAAAATATGCAGAATGAAGGGAAGCCAGATTCCGTTTCTCACACTTTTGAACCCTAAATATTTGAGTGCGTGTGTGTGTGTGTGTGTGTGTGTGTGTGTGTGTGTGTGTGTGTGTGTGTGTGTGTGTGTGTGTGTGGTGGTGGGGGTGTCACAATACTGTTTAAGTTGTCCTCTCATACCACACAGATCATATTCTGCACATCAGACGAAGGTTAACTCCTGTTTTAATAGCGTGGCTGGCTCACTAACAATGAGTAGTTAACAAACCACAGAGCAGCACTTATCAGTGAGCAAACATACCTGTTCAAAGACATCCTGGTGTTTGGAGATCACAGGCCCTTGAAACAAAGACTTTATCACGCTGAGGTCCAGGATCTGGTCTCCAATAGCAACCCCAATGCGATGTCTGGGCTGGAGAATAAACAGCACAAGAGTGACTGAAACACCTTTAGACATCCTTGCTCCTTAACTTCTTCACAACATAATGATGTTTGTGAAGTGTGTATTTCTGGATGTTAGATGCCCCCTTACTTGCACACACTCATTAGACTTTGAGCCTCTGTACACTGAGTACTCAAACCAAACCTATCCATCAAAGTTTTTCTTTTGTCTTCCCACAAACCCAGCAGATCTGAAATGAATGAACTTACGTTGTCTGGTGTGGAGAATATTCCATAAGGAAGGTTTTGAAAGGAGAAGTCAGACTCAGGTTCTACTCTTATAAAGGACATCTCCTCTGCAGCGGTGTGGCTCCTCTCTCTGTTGACTTACTGAGTGACTGAACAGCACTAAGAGCTTCCAGATGTTGAACTTTGGAGAAACCCGCCTCTTTCTGAACAGCCAATAGCACGCTGATGAGAGTGTCCGCCCTAGTCCAGAGCCCTGAATGTTAATGTAAAACAGCCTGGTAAATGACTAAGCATATTTTAAGGAAGGATGGCCAAAAAGGATTATTCCTTTAGATTTCTCACAAGAAAAAAAAAAAAAGCCATTTAAGATTAAATATAGNTGAATGAACTTACGTTGTCTGGTGTGGAGAATATTCCATAAGGAAGGTTTTGAAAGGAGAAGTCAGACTCAGGTTCTACTCTTATAAAGGACATCTCCTCTGCAGCGGTGTGGCTCCTCTCTCTGTTGACTTACTGAGTGACTGAACAGCACTAAGAGCTTCCAGATGTTGAACTTTGGAGAAACCCGCCTCTTTCTGAACAGCCAATAGCACGCTGATGAGAGTGTCCGCCCTAGTCCAGAGCCCTGAATGTTAATGTAAAACAGCCTGGTAAATGACTAAGCATATTTTAAGGAAGGATGGCCAAAAAGGATTATTCCTTTAGATTTCTCACAAGAAAAAAAAAAAAAGCCATTTAAGATTAAATATAGCAGAGTCTAAGAGTCTGTTTGGGGAGTGAAAAAGCGTTAAAATCAGACAGTTTTGCTGATATAAACCATATAAAAGTTAGATACGTTGTTAAAAACTGAATACAAATGGTCACATTTTTAATGTTATGTGAAATACACGAAATAATTATATATAACGTGATGAAGACAGGCACTAGAAGCTATAAAGGTACAAAGATGAAAAGCTAAAAACATGAGAAAGCAGTTATAGTAACACACACCGCTTACTGTATGTGTATTTTCTATCTGACCACCTTCTGATTTCTGCTCAATATCTCTGATCTGCAACAAATCACTACCAGTACAGCATTACACATGCCACAAGAAATCAATACACCTTTATCAAAAAGTTGACTTTGTGCTCCTCAGCTAAGTTAAAGCATTTTGTATACACTGTTACAACACCTAAAGGGGAGTAAAGTGAAGGGGGAGCCAGTGGGGGTCCGGGCTGCAGAGGGAGGGATCCAAACAGTGGTTAGCAGACAGGGTTAGTGAGGGAGGTGGTGCAGCAGGCTTGTAGATGATCCCGGAGACAGGGAAACAAGTGTACGGATGGTTGTAGACAGAAATAAAACCAGAGTATCAGTGCCATGGTTGGTTATTTATCAGTGTCTGGTCGGGTCAGATTTTTCCAATAGAACATGATTACATTTACAGCATGTGGACCTCAAGTCTGAAATAAGATCTGAGCTTTTCCCTGCTGAAAATAATGGCTTAGATTTATTTTGTAGTAATGTTTCACACTGGAGCTGAACTGAAGAAAGAAAAGCAGAAATGCAGAACAAAACTTAAGAGGAGAGTGATAGAGCATGGGTTAAAGGCTAAAACAGGGGCTAATCTGTTTGTGATAATATTCATTCCCATCCACACACAGCAGTTATTATGCAGTGATCTGTACAAACCCAGAAGTCTATCAAAAAGATGAAAAGCCAGGTTACGTTTGCTCTGCTTGGTGAGGTTGGAGTTGGTAGATGAGCACTGGTAGGACACAACCAAGATTCACTAACGTGAATGTGAACACTGGGATGTGAGTAGCTCTCAACAGTCTGCTCACCTTCTGGACATGAAACTACAAACTGAGTGACTGCTGTCAGACTAAAAGCGGACATCAAACTACAAATAAATTTGTAACCTTGCCACTTTGCATCCTGGGAAAATTGTCTCGAACAAAGAAAACAACCACACGCCTTGGTAAAAGTCATATCTTTATATTAGTGGGTGGTAGTGGTGCCTATGAGAAATGGAGGTTTTAGTCCATAAAAACACTAGTGAATCAGGATAGTCCTCACAGTGCATTTAATTACAAAATGAGACATTAATGAACAGTTTATGACCATCAAAAACACAAACACTATCAAACTACAAACCCAAAGGAAAATCAACAACTTAACTAGAAAAGCAATTTCTGAAGAAATTGCGCTGTGAATGCAGAAGCTGAAGCAGCTTGCGCTGAACTGCTAATGCAGAATCCTGAATATGCTGAATGACTGAATTTATCTGAAAATGGTTGAATGAATCTTGAAAAAGCTTGCGCTGAACTGCTGAATGCAAAATGTTGAAGGAGAACTCTTGAACATGAACATGAAATCTTGGCTGAAAGGATGAATGGAATGAAATAATGTCCAAAATGAAAATATGGATGGATGAATTAAAGAATCATCTGAATTAAAGGAAATCAATTAATCACAATGAAAGAATATTTAATCCCTCTAAGTTGTGTAGGAATTATCAGAATTATTAGATGTTTGAGACAGTGAAGTGAGTGAGTGTGTGTGTGTGTGTNTGTGTTGGTCAGTGATGCAGAGAAACAATCACTTGAGTATCTTTCTTCATCAGTGTTTTGATCTGTAGGTATAAACAGGTGTGTCAGATCACAGGTCTCCATGGTAACCTGCTCGTTAGGCTGTTTGAAGCTGCAGCTGTTTGATTTAACTGACAGACAGTTGATGAGGAGCTGGATTCAAGGAGTTGGAGAGGGTGTGAATATCCTTTAGTTTAGCAAAACCCTTAAGAGCTTGCAGAAAAACAAAACTTCCATGAGATTCCCAAGGCTCAGAAGTTTCTATTGATGTAAATTTCATGTCTGTGGAGCCACAGGTTTTACCAGAAATTTGAGTTAAAAAGTGTTACTTTTTCTTTATCTCTCAGAAAGTCCCCTGAAAATTAACATTAGAGCAGATGGGGGCATTTGTCAGGTTTGCCCGACTGTTGGTGATCTACAAAGTTTGTTCTCTGTCCTTTTGGTCTCAAGCATCCTTAATCAGAAGCAGAACAAGATTACCTACGTTTTGAGCCCAAATTTGTGTATGTGGAGTGAAATTTGTGGCTCCTGGGCCTGTTTATCTAAAATGTTTCCAGGTGATTTCTCTCCTGGTCCACACTCTAAAATTCAAATCCTCACTCTACAGTTTGAACATTCCACCACATACACACCAATGTTAAACTGCTGCCAGGGCTGATAAACTTCATGACCTTTGAAGGAGTTTTGTGAAGAAACTATAAATGATAGAAAGAAGCTGAAATAAACTGAAGAAAGCCAAATGATGGCTGAACATTTTGCAGGTAGAATGAAGTTTCTGGCTGAAAGTATGACTGAATGAGAAGGGTCTGAATGACGCTGAAGGAACTGCCTTTGAATCTTCAAAATCTGAAGAGCTCCCATTCATTCTCTTTGCGTGAATAAAGTGAAATATCTCGGAAAGTAAAGCTTAAACGGACAAACAAAAATATAGGCGTCTCTGAATTAATGAGCTGCATGTTTTGAAGTTTGAATGGTGAAAATCGGTTGAAATTTGTTGAAGGAGACGCGATTTGAAAAAGTGGGCGGAAGAATTTTGACACAGAAGAACATAAGCTGTGAATACCTTGCTGCATTCACAGCAATGAAACTATTCAATAGTTCACTTCCACAGAACATACACAGCTGAAAACCCACCAGCACTCACTGTCATCCCCTCTTTCCAGCTTATACTCGCCCTCCTGATTGACAATCAGCCTCAGGTGCTTCTATTCATCACCTGCTGCTGCAGTGAGGGCCTGAGCTGCACCTGCACAGATGACAAAAACCATCATAAAATGTTGGTTAGCATTAAAATGAGGACTGCATTCATGAGTATTTCAAGTGTGTGTCATATTTAATGTGCTGTGATCTTAACGTTTTTTTTTTGTTTTTCTTTTCATATCTTCATCTAGTTGTGCCCCTTTTGTTGTTTTCAGTTGGGGGATGCTCCTTTTTGTCTTTTTAACTGTAATAGAGGAATCTGTTTGGGATTTACAAGTCTTTTTTCTATGATAGATTTATGTTCTCCATCTTTTTCTACAGAGGCAGTTAGACACCTGACTGGGCTGCATAAAATAGCCCAGTATTTAATGAAAATAATGACTCAGATTGATTGAAGAATTCCTATTAGATAAAGGCTACAGAGTTACACAGTGTTTTCTTTCTTTTAGTGTAATGGAAATGATCTGACCAAAGATAAACAGTGTCAAAGATTGATTCTCCACAGTGTTAGTTTGTTTTTCCAGCATCCCAGCAAAAAATGTGCTGGGGGTCTCAATGAGGATAAGACAGAACTAACCACCAAGAAGGAACCTTTACTCTGAATTCTGATCAAAATCCTTCAAAAGGAAGGAGGGGACTTAGAAACAGAAGCCAGCAAAACAATTTAATCATTTTAATTATTTTTTATCATTATCCTATTTATTCTTTCTTTTTTTATGTTTGAATATGTATTTTTGCATGTTTGGACATGTACAAGGTATGGCTGCTATTGTATACCTCATGAATGTTTTATTTGTTGTGCTTTTTTTATGTATTGAACTGGAACCCGTTGACTGAATTGCCTGTATAGGAGAATAAAGTTTCCGAATCTGAATGTACTTGAAGGTTGTTTGGTATAATATTTTCTCCCAGACGTCACCCAATGAAGTCGGACTTGAGACACGAAGTGGAATGTCGACGGTGTCCTGGTCTCGTGAGGACTGTAGTCCGAGTCACACACAGGAGGGACGAGGGTTTGTGACTGACGAGGTAATCGAATGTGGAAAGTACTACCTCCCTATTTGTTTGGGAGTGTTTCTATTTCCCTTTTTTTTGTGATTACGAGAGTGGCAGTTATGAAAAATGATCTTATCTGGGAGTGTTCTGAGCAGAAGTTCAGCTCCTGGAGGAGGATGCAGCATAAGAAAGCATCTCCCTAAATTCTTTACCTTCTGATATTGAGGTGGTTAAATGTAAGTATGCTGCAGAATGGAACTCAGATCAGAGGGTACTGAACCAGAAAAGAAAGGGAGAAATGAGAAGTTGGAATATTTTGGTGATGGAGTGATGAAGAAAAATGATTTTCTTTTACATGAGCTCACAATGACATGAGTGATCTTGGATAGGGCGGTGTATCTGACCATCATGTTGTATTTTTTATTTCATACCTGTTTTTATGTCTATTTTCATGCACTTTTTAGTTTTGTAAGGTAACCTTGAGTGTCATGGAATGTCCCCCTTTAAAAGAATGTATTGTTAATATACTTATTAATCAGTTATGTCTGCACCTTTTCCCTTCCCTTGCACACTTCCTGTGCACTCGAGAATGCTTTTCACTC
>RPOG01000609.1:0-29747 GCA_008086565.1 Thalassoma bifasciatum | reverse complement strand
TTTTATATATATATATATATATATATATATATATATATATATATATATATATATGGAGATAGATAGATGGATAAAGAGAGCGAGAGAGAGAGAGAGAGCAAACATAGCATTAAGATTGTGGTACTTTCACAGTTATTGAATGGTCAGTAAGAGCTGGAGTACCTCTTGAAAAACAGTTTGGACATCTATGACCCTCCTTACAGACATATTTCAGGTTTAAAGTTTTCAAAGTAATGATAATAATAATATATTTTATTTACAGAGCGCTTTTCAAAAGCTCAAAGATAGAGAGTAAATGTTAAAAGTACAGGTAAAAATAATTAGCAAATGAACAACAAAAAAGCAGTGATTTACAAGGTAAATGTTAACTGTCAGTGCAACAGTGCAGCTTTAGTACAATTATCAACAAATGAACAATGCTTTACAGGGTCAATTTTAACAGTGCAGGTCAAAACATTAGGACAGGTATTCTAAACTGCTCTTTTGAGTAAACATAGACTAAAAATGTGATTCCTGAGAAAACACTGCTCTCCAGTCTGTAAAGAGTTTAAAGTCTGTAAAGCAGCAGGAGTTCAGTGCTGACAGCAGGAACCATCAGGGTGACATGAGGTCTGCACTTCAGTTACACACACACACACACACACACACACACACACACACACACAGAGCTTAGGTAAATATTTCAGTGTCAGGGTTAAAGGAGGAGAAAGTGAATGTTTCTCTGACCGTGACTGAGTTGACTCTGTGACTCTGACAGACCACAGTGACCCCGCCTCCTGACAGTCTGGAGCTGACTGATCTCCATTTCGTAGCGGACATTCAAACAATAGAGTCCTCACCGGACGAGCCGCACCCGCCCCGGAGAACCGCGCTCCCCCCGCTCGTCTCCGCTCCAAACCTCCGCGGGTTTGAGTGTCTGACTGTCTGGTTGTTTGTTCGTCAGTGTCCGCTGTCTGTCTGTGTGCTGTCAGGATGAGTCTGGCCGTGGCTGAGGGCTGTTTTCTGTCCGCTCTACAGCCCAATTCCTCCTGCAGCACCACCTATGTGGTTCCCTCGGACGGCCCCTCACCGGACCCGGTGGCTAAAGCTCGGAGGGTCCGGGAGCAGGTCCGCATGAGGCTGGCGGAGAAACGGTCCTCCTCCCTGCCGAGGCTCAACGACTCTGTGGGACCAACAGGTGAGCACGACCCGTTACACGGTTAGCCTGAATGCGACTGTCAGAAAGTCAGGGAGAAAGTCAGGGAGTAAAGAGTCAAAGTCTCAACAAACTGCATGAACTTGGAGGAAAAGTCTCTAAACTACAGTAATAACGCTTTAAAAACTCCAGACAGACAGAAGAACTGTCTCCAAACAAAAGTCAAGCAGCAGGGACGGTCAGACAGGAGCAGGGTCACAGTTACAGTCTTGGATTCAGGCCTGCAGGGTCCACGGGAAAAAACATGGAAAAACATGGAGACCATGGTCTCTGCCAGAAAGTCAGAACTAAGTGCCCGAGGGCTGAAACACTGTTGTTTTTTTAGGGGGACCAAACGTCCTCTTCTGCCCTCATGTCCTCAGTTTAGGCCGCACAATCATGTTCGGAGGGATTTAATAAAATTCTCCTAAATGTCTGGGATTTCTCATTTCAGCCATTTAAGTAGGCTAAATCAAAATTAACACTTGAATTTGTTCAATTTTCTTTGGTCCATATTAAGCCATCTTGGAGGTCAAAGTGATTGATAAAAAGTCAAAATCTTGACATAAAAGCTCAAAATTTAGGATCAGGATAAGGGGTCGAAATTGTAAAAAAAATTTCAAAAATCAAAATTTTCAGATGTTCAAGTCAAAATGATGATATTGAAAAGTCTAAATTTCAAGATTAAAAAGTCCAAATTTGAGATAAAAAAGTAGTTTAAAAAGGAGTCATAATTTTGACATTTCAAAGTTAAACTTGTGAGAAAAAAGCATTTTCAGGAAAGTCAAAAGATAAAAAGTCAACATTGTTAAACAGTAGAGTCAAATTTTTAACATAAAGTTAAACTCTTGAGAAAAAACAAGTCTACATTTTTAGGAAAGTCCAAATTTCCTAAATAAAGTCAAAGTTTTCATATAAAGTCAACATGGGATAAAAAGTCAAAATTTTGAGATAAACAGTAGAAATTTTGACCTTTCAACACCTCAGTATGTTTTTTTTAATCTCAAAATTAATTTTAAAAAAGAAGAAATTTTTGCACTTTTACATTATTAACTGGCAGAAATGGGCTTTTATACATTATTGATGTTTACATTATAAAACATGTTCACCTCAAACAGAAAAGGAGTATTTTAATAAATGAATGAGTAGCTTTACTTTGTCGTCCGCGAGTACCTTTGGGTATTTTTGTAGTATCTCTGAGAGGCCTGGTAGGGGGTCGTCTTTGGGTTTTTTGAACATGGTCACCCTTGCTAAGTCGTGTTTCTCCCCAGTGGACAAAGCCTCCATGTTGCTGCCAGGGCCATAAATGTCTCAGGGCTGCACAGTGAGATTTACAGGTTGAAGAGAACAAACGCAGCAGTGAGGAAGAAGTGCACAGACCTGAGCAGAGCCAGGCCGAGTGAGTCTGCAGTGTTTGAGGGGAGTTAAGTCGACACAGCTGACCTGAACTCAGCTGTTGGCAGCTATAATGGTGTTTTTCTTCTCTTGTCATGAAGTTAATCATGTCAAAGGTTGCATACCAAACTGAATTTGATGTTTCCAACCATCGAAAACAATTACTGTTAAATATTGTTACCCAATTACTCTACTACTCATTTCATACAACAACAGATGTGAACTTGAGTTTTTCTGCCACCCAGCTGTGAATTTGTGTTACTCAATCAGAGTAGAAAGTGTGACGTGGAGCTCTGAAATGCCTGTCCTTCATAACTTTGTTTGGGAAAAGCTTTAAAGTGAAACCATTTGACTCACTGGTGGATTAAAGCCAGAAATTTCTTACGAGCTGTGATGAGCATGGTGGGAGTACCAGATCCAGATTCCAGTCTTCATCCCACAGTTTTAGGAGATAAGACATTATCAGACTGGAATAGCTAAACAATCAAGTCACTGCTCTTAAACATGACGATGATCTGTGTGGAAATACTTTGTGAGTTTAAAAGAAGTTACAGTCTGTGTTATTCACACAGGAACAACCTCAAAAAGCTCAGAGGTGATGTTTATCTGATCTGTGTTGCACACAGACACATTTTTTTGCCACCAGACCATTTTTTTGAGTCATTTCCTGTTTTTCTTCCGTCCTGTGTTTAAGAAAAACATGGGATGTTGTTGATTTTGGACACATTTTCCACTCAGGACTGATTTGGTTCAGTTAATTGCATCATTAATATATTTTTTTCACCAGTATGACCACATTTCATTTTTTTTTCACAAGGTTGTTGCACTGTCTCTCTTTCTCCATTGTTCTATCTGTCTGTGAGGAAAGCTGTGATGATTATGGCTCGCAGTCAATGAAACCCAAAATTCAGTTATAAAACTATAAAATTGGAATAGTACAATGAGACTAATACAAACAGAAGTGTCGGCCTTCTTAGAAGTATGTTCATTTATCTTCACTCCACACTTTGTTTAAACTCCTTTTGCATTAATTCAGTGGGGTGTGTCATGGAGATCAGCCTGTACACTCTAAAACCAAACAGCTCTCTTGACCCAAAAATTATGAGTTACCATTACTGAGTTGTTAAAATCCACCGTTCTTACTAGTTTTTCTGAAGTAACAGCTACTTAGACAATGAAGAAAATATTTTACCTTTGTTTTAAGCAAATCCTACTTTAGATTGCACAGGTTATATTAGCTGATAACACTCCCCCTCTTTTAAAGTCAAGCTGTTGCCATCTGGGCGCAGGTTTGCACTGCCTGGGTGTAGGACCAATCGTCTGAAGAATTCGTTTGTCCTTTCCACCATGAAACTGCTCAATGACCTGATGTAGCACGTTACTGTGTGAGTGTGTTCGTCTTTGTTCCTGCTGACTGTGAAATTAATTGCTCCGCTGGGGAAAGTAAAGTTAACCTCACCTTACCTTACTTGAATGAATTGAGTAGCTACAAAGGCTGAATCTGTGAACTCTTTCGTTTCACACTAGAGTCCAGTAGGTGGCAGCGTTACAAGGGAAAGTAGATTGAAGAGGTACAAGAGGGGAATACCTGGCCTAGAGCGTGAAGAGTGAACCAACCTCAACTTTATCCATGCTATGAACTGTACTGACAGACATTTCAACATTGAGTTTTCCATTTGAGTTTCACACTCATGCCTGTGTTTTTGCATAGCATTAGTGTATCAATTGCTGATATGTCAAGCAGTTGACAGTTGTTGCATGGAAGTGTATTTGCAAGAGGTGCACAGTTGTGAAACTTTGTACTTAAGACCAACTGTTACCCAGGTTTTTAGCAAAGCTACAGCATTACCTAGAATCCCTTTGTGATTTGTATCCTAACAGTTACTATCACTGTAAGTGAGGAGGTAACGCAGTGAACACAAGACCCTGCTACTCATTAATATATCACAGGGGGATCAAAGGCTGTCTAGACTCTGTTACAGACCGTCTGTCTAAGCTCTATGGCATAGACCATCTAAGATATCAGTAAAATTGTGATTTTCTAAATATGGTGTATCACACCTAATTTGAATTATAATATTTGACTAAATTTTTTGGGGTTTGCTTGGCAGCCATTGCTGACAGTCATTTACTGTTTTTATATTTATTTTCTTTATATGTCTTTTTAGTACAGTGTATCATTTACTGGATTACATCATATGTCTATAAAATGAAGGTAAAATACTGACAGGGTTGCTGCTATTTTACTGTTAATTTATAGTGACTTTTTTTTACAGTGTATTAAGTTTTCTATGCTAAATACATGTAACATAATTAATCAAATAGTGTATATTAAGTAATTTTAGCTGACTGAAGTCAGTAGACTGTAATAAAAAAATCTAAAGTAAGTTCAACCAACAAAATCTATTTTACTTTACTTAAGGTGATGGAATCAGCTCCACCAAAAAAGATTTAAGGCAATTGGTTGCCATGATTTTTTTAATTTTTTTTTTTTTTTTTGGTACAGTTCACGAATTGGGTTTTACTGTGTAGTTCTGCTGAGTTGTTGTAAAGCTCAGGTTGGTTAGACCTGTGAGTCTGGATCCTCTCATCTTCCTGACAACACTGTGGTCTGTGGTTGAGGAGTGCTCTGTGGTTGAGGAGTGGTTGAGGAGTGCTCTGTGGTTGAGGAGTGGTTGAGCAGTGCTCTGTGGTTGAGGAGTGGTTGAGGATTGGTTGAGGGGCGCTCTGTGAACAGACAGCTTCTTTAGCAGTGACCTTTAGGGTCTGAGTCTCTTTGTGGGGGGGTCAGTGAGTGTTTTCTGGACAGCTGTCAGTCAGAAATCTGAACCAGGACTGAGTCTCTGACTGAACCAGACTCAGAGAGACTTTAAAGGCTCAGGAAACTTCAGCAGCTCATCACAGTCTGACTCCATTAGTTTTTGAATGTGTTTTTATTAACTGTGCCATAAGAAACATAACTAATAGATACAAATGCTGAAATATTTCACTCTATGTGAGGAAAAAATATGTAATTGTACTACTAATATCAACGAACTTTTCCATCACATTCTAATATGGAGTTGCACCTGTAGCTTCACTTCTGTCATTAAAGAGCTGGTAAGCGTTCTAACAGGACTGAAAACAGTTTTCCTGCTATAGTGTAGACTGCTGAGTTTGATGGAACTTTGTCGGTAATACAGCATCATGTTAAGGACTCTTCTGTTTTCCTCTCTCCTTTTTTCAGACAGCAGCTATCCTGAGTTTAAGAGTTTGAACCATAGCCTTGGTTTCAGTTCCAGCTCTATGACCTATGCACCGAGCCGTGTGATGGCTGTAAGTACCTCCAACCCTGTCCTGCACCGCAGTAACATGTGACGATGAAACTTTTCCAGGTTCTAATGTCACTGACATGATTCACACAGCCAGTGACTGTTCAGAAGTTCAGTGTTTCTTAGTGCCTCAGCTTCATAACCATTTTCTTATCATGAGTCTGAATCTAAGTTTTTGTTCATTACATGAGTTCACAAAAAAGTCATGTGACACACTGGTTGTGCAGATTCCTTATGACATTCACTGTTACAACAAAGGAACAAACCCCAAATATCAAATGTGTTTTGAAGGGAAACAAGTCTTTTACTTCCTTTAGCATTCTGACTACTCTCTTTGCTTTTCCATTGTTTAATTCTTAAGTTGAGTTGAGTTTGCGTGAGTGTGAGTGTGAGGGGGTACAGAGGGAGTAAGAAAAGAAAGAACAAAGAAAGGAAGCAAAAGGAGGAAGGACCAGGTGACTTAGAGCACACAGACCTTTGTTTTGCTCTCAGTCACAGGGGTCTGATTTATTTATGGTGTTTTATGCCATGAAGTTATCAAACATGCTCTCTCCCTGTAACCCTCTGTAATTTATTTATGTGTAGTCTGCATTTATTGAATTGATTTACAGGAACATATAGATGAACATGTCAGCACAGCATCCATGACATGTACATGTGCAGGGTTAGCCACAAGGCTAATTCCCATCAGCAGTCTGTCAGAGCAGAGTTCAGAACAGTGTTAGCATGTGAAAAATATTCTAGGTGGGCCTGTGCTGTGTCATCATCAATTTTTGACAACCATCCCACCACGATTTGACACAAACTGCATGATACCAGTCGGCCTACTTTGTGACAAAGTATGACTAAATCCAATGAAAAAAGCAGATGACAGGATACTGTGCATACACACACACACACACACACACACAAAGGCTAACCCATGTATGTATGTATGTATGTATGTATGTATGTATGTACGGAGCCACATACTGCTGAAATATGGGTAAGTACATATGGGTAAGGAGACCGTGTGTGTATGTGTCTGTCATCTTATTTAAACTGGAGTTTTGCTCCTATATCTTTCTGTTTTTCCATGTTTTGTTCACTTATTGACTATTTTAAATGTTAAACTGACCGCGTACAGTTTCTTTGATCTGCAATTGGTATTGTATGTTTGTTTACATGAGTTTAAAAGTATTTGTGACCTCATCTGAAAAAATGATTTGGAAAAAAAAATACATGGTACCTCTTTTCTGTTTCTTGCTTCTCCATTGACCCTGCAGGTTCCCACAGTAGGTCATCACTCGTCTGGTTTCTCCTCTTATTCCGCTGTGGAAACCAGCTCCCACGTCAGAAATAAAAGAAGCAACGTGATCCAGTGTAGCCAGACGTACCAGCCACGCATCTCCAACAGACGCTCCAAGTCGCTGTGTCAGGAAGACGAGCGGGCCGTTCCTATCACCGTGTTGGTTCCTCCTGAGACCGTCTCCCTGCCCATAACCACAAACTCCCCCGCCCCCTTGAGGCGGAGCCTCAGTGGGACGCTGGCTAAAGAGGAGATCCCACATCAGTACATCTACAAAGGCCCGTCCCATCGCACCATCAGCCGCATCACCAACCGACAGCAGCACTGCCAGCAGCAGAGCTCAGGCCATGAGGGCTGGGTGGGCACCGGCAGGAGGGTCCCCACTGTAGGGGACAGCTGGGGGGCACAGTGGCAGCAGCACGTATCCAGGAACGAGCACGCTCTGGAGACAGGGCAGTACCAAACCAGCCTGCACAGAGCGGCCTCTCTAAGAAGTGTGAAGAGTGTGGGCAAAGGGTTAGATGTCCTGGACAGAGAGTCTTTACAGAGCAACAATCCACTTCAAGAGTGAGACAGAATATTCACGGTTTATAAGCTTTTTAAAAGAAATACCCACATGTACCGTGTATTTAAGTGTATGTGTGTGTGTCTACAGCAGTATCCAGAGTCTGGACATGGCTACAGCAGTCAGGTATCTCTCTGAGTCAGACACTGCTTTGCAAGTAGTTGGAGCTGCATACATACAACACCACTGTTACCATAGCAGCAATGCTAAAAACCAGGTGACCAAAGTTTACACTTTGTTTATCTTCTTTTTTTATGTAATCATTAGTGGCTCTCATGTTACATTCTGATACTCCGTCTGCTCTTGATGAACTTAATGTTTCATTTCAGTCTACAGTTCTTTTCAGTGTCTTCTTCTCTTTCTCTGTCTCTGTCTCAGGTCCGTGCTCTCCATGGGATCCCTGCTCTGGTTCAGCTCTTTTCCAGTGATAACCAGGAAGTCCAGCGTTATGCCACCGGTGCCATGCAGAACCTCATCTATGAAAACGCTGACAATAAGTCAGCACTTGTTAATGCAGGAGGTGTGATACATCTAGTTAACATCTTGAATCAAAGTGATGAGGAGCTGCGAAAGACTGTTACAGGTAGATTTTCATTATGTTATTCACCTTGAATCATTTTGAAGTAACATGATCAACACCAAAACTGATTTTATTTACAGCTGTTTCTCAGTATCTGTGGTCACAGCTATCAACGCCACGCACTTGGTCCTCACAGAGCCTTAAAGAGCCTGTGAGCAGTTTCACAGTGATCACCAAAATGTCTCATTCATACATTTGCCAAATCATAATATGCAACTTGAAATGAGATTATCAAAACAGGTTATTTCTAAATGCTAATTCCCAGCTACCTAGGCTGATCAGATTGTTCTGGATTGATTTGAAGCATGCTGAAGTCTCTGTAGCAACACCATGCTGGTTGATGAAGTTTAGCAGTAAGAAGAGAGATCTGTGTTTTTCTCTACCAAAAATGCATCCTGGAGCTGAACTGTCTGCAGAGCAGAGGCTGAACAGGATAGTGATGGAGCACAGGCATAAGGCTGAAACAAAACAAATGCATGTGCCATTTCATCACCACAGTTTGAGAGAGTCCTCCAGCCAGAGGGGGGCGATGGAGTCCACCAAAAACAGATTCAACTCACAGCCTCTTTGAGTTTTTGTTTAGTTTATTGGTTTAAATGCACAGAGACAATGCACATTAACATTCCTGTAAATGTGCCAGTTTAGCCAAGTCGGCTAGTTTTCAACTGTGGTCTCTGGGGCAGGTGACATGAGCTCTACAGTAATAAAATGCATTAATAAAACAGTATGGTGCCTACTAATAAAATAGATTTCAATACAATAGATTAAAACCTATGCTCTACAATACAAATAAGAACAGAACAAATGGTTACACTCCTGACCGTCTCTCAATCAAAAGACCTTGATTTCTATTTTTCTACATTTTCTCACTGTCATTAAAAGTCCTGTGTGTCCTCCTGCAGGTGTGCTGTGGAATCTGTCCTCCAAAGATAATTTAAAGGAGAAACTCTCTAAAGAAGCTTTGACCGAGCTGACTGAGAAAATCCTGATCCCTCTGTGCAGCAGCATCCCACTGAGCCCGCCTGAGAGAGACATCTTCAACAACACCACAGGCTGCCTCAGGTCAGTCCACACAAGACCCTGCTCTACTTATTCCAAAGACAAAACACATCCTCAGTCAGTTTACAGCATCAGTTTAGATACACATTTGTCTTTGTTCTCCAACATTTTTTGTGTTTTTATAAGGATTTTAACTTGCTCCACCTGCTTTCTGCTATGCTGTTTTCTCGCTCACACACACACACACACACACACACACACACACACACACACACACACACACTCCTTTATCCTGCAGTTCTCCTGGTTGTAGCGTTCACAGCCTCAGGTCTTGGATCTATTGTTCTCAGGATGAGCAGTGTCCTTTAAGCCAGTTGTGTGTTATTGAGTGAAGCACCCTGAGCTTACCACACATATTTTCTATTCACCTTTGCCAAGTGTGACTGAGAATCAACTAGTATGAGTGAAGCGTTCAGGAGTTTCAATATTTCCCAAAATGAAGGACAAATCTCCCTGGAGCTGTATGATCTCCAGCAGAGAGGTTTGGATTAACTGTTATATTTTTGAAAACCTGCTGGACTCCTGAAGAAGCTTTTCTTTTTTCAGACTAATTCTCTCTGCTGGCAGGACTTTTGAAACCTTTAAACGCCAGAGGAGAAAAAAAAAATCCCAGAGACAGACCTCTCTTCCTGCTGCTCTGTCATCGTGGTTGACTCTAGTCCAGGGGTCTTAAACGTCTGTCAGACCAAAGACCCCCCTACTGATGGAGAGACGGACCTCCTCTTACATTCAACAGTGTTTTATATCAAAGTGAGCCTTGTGCCATGTATAAACCTACCTTGTTATTGTGCTATCAATACAGAGTTATGACCTGACTGAGCCAGTATGAATGTGGTCATGTGATTGGCAGAGCAGTGATAGAGGCGTGTCCTCCTCTGTTTACAGGAGCTGGACGTGAATACAGAGTGAACCTGTGTGCAGTTATAGAGCTGCTATGTTCCTGAATGTGTTCATTTCTGACTGAAAGAAAACATCTCTAGCTTCTGTATATCTGCTCATGTGTTCAAAGACAACAACAGGGGGAAATAAATATTTGGGAATAAATGTTTGAAAATACATAAAATTGCCTAATCAACCAAAAATGGACAGACCTACAGACCTCTTGTTGAAGACCTCTGCTCTGGACCCTTCTACCTCTCTACACCTCATCTACTAAGTCTATGCTGTTCCTACATACAACTTAACTTTGTCCATCACCAAACCTTCTCCAGCCTGGTAAAAACTCATTTATTAAGCTATTTTTGTCCTTGCTAAAAATTATACTTCTTTCACATGGTCTTTTTTTAAAAAACAAATCTTTACTTTTTGTTGAAAAAGACAGATCCCTTGATATACAATGAGACATTACTTATACAGTTTCCTTTTTCATTTACATAGAAATTTGTATATATTCCTGTGTATGAAGTTTTTTACATACACACCAGTGTAAACATGCGTCGCCACTGTTAACGTTCCAAACATTCATTTAACATTCACAAATGTTTGCATCACACATGTAAAGGATTTAACTGTGTACAAACAAACAAGCAAACAGAGTTTACATTTAAAATGTGCATCTTAGGAGGGTAAAGGAAAGTGATTGATGATGGAGTCATACCAGGTCTAAAAGTGAATTCCCTTATTCCAGATGAGATCAAATTTGCCATTTTGAAACCTCAGAATAAAGATCAGCTTCTCCATTTGAAAGATTTCCAACATTATTCTGTCAGTCTTTTAGGTTTTGTTGGATTGTGACATTTTGGAACAATGGACTTTATTACTCCTCTCTTTTATGGAAACTACATTTCTAACATTTCTAACAGGAACATTGAAGTCTACAAGATTCCCTCCAAACTTTCAAAGAGAACCTCATCCCTTCTTCCTCTTCAAAGTCATTTGTCATTTTTAGCCAACAGAGAAGTTTTGTACACTTCAGAGATACACTTTTTTGGCAGTGAAGTTTTCGCTGCTCTTAAGATATTTTATAACCCACATTTTGCTGAGAACGTACACTTTAGATTGAAATCGTGACATAATCGTAGATCCCTCAGAAGTCATCCTCTTTCTAGGCTGGATTGAAAACTGTAATGAAATTTTTCTGTGTATGTGTAAATGAAATGTATGATGTCAGGCCTTTCTTTACCCAGGACTTGAACCTTTTATCTCCTCTACTTGAGGGACATCTGTAATGTGAGCACATAATCGAAATAGTTCCAACATGTTATGAATTTCACATGAGTTAACCACTTTCTGCCATATTGTTTAGGGTTGGATCACTCCAGGGATTTTTCCTTTCTTCCATCTTGCTTGCAAGTCTTCTGTCTGCCAGTGTGGCCCAGTCTGTACGTCTTTGAAAGTGTAAATCTCCCATGAGCAACTGGTGTTTAATAGTCTTGTCACACCTTTGATTTTTGTAACAGAGGGTTTAAAATGGATGCATTAGTTCCAGAGCCTTGTTGTGGGTCAGAAAGATTGTGGTTCTGTCTCAGCTTCTGTTGTCTTCATGCTGAATGTCCTTGAGTTTGATGTCTTTATCTTCTTGTGTGCAGGAACTTGAGCTCAGTAAATGAGAGGACGAGGCAGAGGATGAGAGACATGCACGGCCTGGTGGACTCTCTGGTGTCCTACATCCAACAAGAGGAGAGGGGAGACGACAAGGTACCTGGATTTAACACCCAAACCAAGTGACTGTTGCAACAGCTGCTACCTAAATGAGAGCAGCAGTCGTGAAATTCTGAGATAGACGGTCAAAATTATGGAATAGTTAAGTCAAAATAAATAAAAAAAATTCAAGCCAAAATGTAGAAATAAAATGTCAAAATAATTAGATCAAAATTTGGAGAAAAAATCAGTCTGTTTAAAGAAAAGTTGAAATTTTGAGATAATAACAAAAGGTTATGAGAGAAAAGGTCAAAATTTTGGGATTTTAGTTCATATTTTTGACAAAAAGACAGTACTATGGGATTAAAAGATAAAAATTTCAGATAGGACAAATAATGAGATAAAAAGTCAAAATTATGGGTTAAAAACACAACTATAAAAGGAAAGTTAAAGTTTTGAGATAAATTGTCCACATCTTCAGATAAGCGTATATCATAAGATGAAAAGTCAGATTTATTAGTTTAAAAGTCAAAATTATATAAGAAAATTTGAAATTATAAAAGAATTAATGAAATTTTGTGATAAAAGAGAAAAAAAGTCAAAATCTTTAGATTAGTCTAAATTATGAGATTTAAAGTCAATGTTTTCAGATAAGACATAATCATGAGATAAAAGAGGGTGAAGAGGAGGATGGAGAAGAGGGTGAAGAGGAGGATGGAGAAGAGGGTGAAGAGGAGGATGGAGAAGAGGGTGNTTCAGATAAGCGTATATCATAAGATGAAAAGTCAGATTTATTAGTTTAAAAGTCAAAATTATATAAGAAAATTTGAAATTATAAAAGAATTAATGAAATTTTGTGATAAAAGAGAAAAAAAGTCAAAATCTTTAGATTAGTCTAAATTATGAGATTTAAAGTCAATGTTTTCAGATAAGACATAATCATGAGATAAAAGAGGGTGAAGAGGAGGATGGAGAAGAGGGTGAAGAGGAGGATGGAGAAGAGGGTGAAGAAGAGGATGGAGAAGAGGGTGAAGAGGAGGATGGAGAAGTGGGTGTAGAAGAGGGTGAAGAAAAGGGTGAAGAAGAGGGTGAAGAAGAGGATGGAGAAAAGGGTAGAGAAGAGGATGGAGAGGAGGATGGAGAAGAGGGTGGAGAAGAGGGTAGAGAAGAGGGTGGAGAAGAGGGTGGAGAAAAGGGTAGAGAAGATGGTGGAGAGGAGGATGGAGAAGAGGGTGGAGAGGAGGATGGAGAAGAGGCTGGAGAGGAGGATGGAGAAGAGGGTGAAGAAGAGGATGGAGAAGAGGGTGAAGGAGAGGATGGAGAAGAGGGTGAAGAAAAGAGTGAATGTGAGTGAATGTGTCTGAGGTGAATGTGAAGCAGCAGCTTCCACTTGTGTGAACTGCTGCTGGTTTTCTTCAACACAGAATAATAGCTTTATTTCTCGGGTTTACTTTGTCACAAAAAGAAATACAGAAAGGCTTTTCAACTCTTTGAGGTTACAAAGCTGCGAACAGACAATTAGAGTCAGTGTGATATCTGGACACAGGTCGGGTCAACTTACGCCATCTACAGACAGGAGAAAGAGATGCACTTACTGTTGTCTGCTCTGTTTGTAAATGTTGAAATGATCCTGGTAATGGGGTTTGGTAAAGAAAAAGAACAAACCTCCTGGAGTATGAAATAACTACTGTCAGTTATTTGAGGGTGTCTCAGCCCTGTGACTCTCCTGTCTCTGCTCTCATGTTCAGGGTTTGGAGAACTCACTGTGTGTGATGAGGAATCTGTCCTACCAGCTCTACATGGAACTACCTATTTCAGTGCGGCTCCGTCTGGAGGGTCCAAAGTCTGCCTCTGACTCTGGGAGCAGCGAGGCCATCGGCTGCTTTTCTATGTACAGCAGAAAGAAAAACGAGGTAAATCTGCTCCCTCCCTCATTGATGCTGGAGCACAGCTGTGAGCACTGACAGTGACCTGCTGAAATAACTGTACCAGTCAAACCGGATATGAAACTGTCTTCTAAAGCACAAAAGTTTGAGCCCTGTTGTTCAAAGTTTTTCTCTTTGTCTTTGTAGCATAATCAGAGTCTGTCCGTCCTGTCCGAGGTGTCGCGGCAGCCTAAGGGCTCTGAGTGGCTGTGGCACCCTAAGGTGGTGGTGCTTTACAAACAGGTCCTGGAGAACAGCAGCAGTAACTCAGTGACCCGTGAAGCCGCCATCGGGGCACTCCAAAACATCACAGCAGGCGAGGGGCGGGTATGTGGAACTGTCACAGTTATTGTGTTGCAGAAACATTCCTCCTAACTGCGTCTCTAAGTGTTGATCTCTGTGGTCCTGGTCAGTGGCCGTCTGTGCTGAGCTGTGTGCTGGTGGATCAGGAGAAGATGCTGCCCGTCCTGCTGGATCTGTTGGACACTCACAGTGAGAAGGAGCTGAGGCCTCTGAGCGGTCTGCTGAGGAACCTGACCAGACACTACCCCAACAAAGACCACCTGGGTAAGACCATAGACTGTATAATGAGTGGACGTAACGACGTTCGACTCAAACTGAAGCCTCCAGCAGATGCTCCGCCCCCTGGTGTCTGGCTGCAGTATAGGTCATAAGCCCCGCCCCCTGGTGTCTGGCTGCAGTATAGGTCATAAGCCCCGCCCCCTGGTGTCTGGCTGCAGTATAGGTCATAAGCCCCACCTCCCCATGTATTCCAGATATGAGCCGGGAAAACTTTAAAAAATTACGATACCTCGTAGAAACGTTTCTCTCATCCTTACGCTAAGGTAGTATGACGATGTCATTTGGCTGCATGGTGTTCGGGTGTTTTTTTTTCTGAGAAGTTAGTTTCTCATTAGTTATTGGACATTAAAAAACGCGATATAAGTTTCGTTTTACGATAGTTGACAGCTGCCGTTCGTGAGTAGTTTTTACCGGGGATATAAGAAACTTCAGGAAAGAGCCAAAAGGAGACCTAACCTTCTGAAGAAGAAGAAATAAATATTTTTATTTCTCTTTTTTACTTGGCTCCACCAGAAATTCTCTACTGCGCAAACTCTGGCTGCACAATGGCGGCTAGAGAAACGGGGTTTTTTGGCTTCAAAATCGTAGAACGGTGACAGGCGGAAGCACGCTGTCCATTCTATATACAGTCATTGGGTAAGACTCAAAGGGTGGGCCCACAAGAAGTCTGTTCAACATCTGAAAACAACGGAAGTGAATTTATTCTTGGTCTTTTTTTTCAGGGAAAGCCCCAAACATTAGAGGGCCTGTGAAGAATTTCTAAGTGATCTTGAAAAGTTCCATATATTTTGTTCACTTCTATGTATTTACCTGTTCATAATGCACATTCAAAATTAGTTGATCAGCACCAAAAGCTCTTTTATATAATCCTATTTTTCAGATAAACAAATCCATTTCTGGTATTTAGACAGAAAGTCAATTTGATGGCACCATGCTGGCCAGAAAAGGTTGTGCAGTTCAATAAAAATCAGTTGATTATGCTCGAACCCTGGTTCTCTGACACTCTTTACCACTGAGCCAGAGTTTGTTCAGGGTCTAATCAGAGACCAGTTCTTTGTGTCTCCATCACCAAAGAGCTGACCCTAAACCACAGCAAAAAAGCCTCCAGAGTAGCACCAACTCCCTGTTGGGTTGGAGGCAGAGTTTATTGTGACTAAAACAGACAATATCTTTTTTACAATACTTTATTTCAATGATAGTTGAGAACCAGTTACAGTTAGCCATGAAGTTACAGAGAATATAAAGTATCTACAATCAAAGTCTGAAGCAAACATCTTAATAATCTTAAAATTCTTTTCCTTCCTAACATCCACCATTTTCTCCTTTTTTAAGAAAATGTTTACCTTAGAGCTGGGACATGATGATTTTCTCCCAATTTGATTATTTTACAATTAAGATTTTAATTGTGATTCCATAATATTGTCAATTTTTGAGATTTTCAGTTCACTTTTTTAACACCAGTGAAAACATTGATTACAGACTACAGAGAGAGCGAGAGAGGTGTAGTTATATTGATTTTCTTTAATATGTAGGCAACAGTTCAACATGTTGACAAAGTGAAGAGACTGAAAACAAAGTACTAGATAACAAAACATCTTATACCTGAAAAACATACAAGACTTCAGTCCACCCATACATGTAAACATGGAGATAATAACATCAACAATTAACTATCTGTTCATCTACCAGTTACAGGGGTCAGGCTGTGACAAACAAACATATGAGACCAAGATGTATCCATTTGTAAATGAAGTCACTTTTTACATCCCCTTTATCTCTCTACTCCTTTATATTAGGGTGGGGTAGACACCAGACACCCCCACCCCTTATGAAAAAAACCCCCAAAAAACTCAAATGGTATTTTCTTCATCAATTTAACTTCCAGGAAACAGCAAAAATTTGATACAAGTGTTTTAGACATGTATGATTAATGTCTTAATGAAATCCTGTGATGGACTGAGAAAAGACTTTCTTTTATTGCTTATTTTAAAGATGAAAACATCCTTACCTTTGTGAATGTCTTTATTTGTATTTGTCAACTATCTAAGTGATTCCTGGTATGTTTAGTGAAGTAATGTTGTGGTTCTTTTGTGGCCCTTGCCTGGAAATATAAGCTGTTTTTTGATAGTTCTCAGATTGAACCAACTCTGAACTTGAAGCAGAACCACTGGAGTGGAAAAAGAGAAAAGTGTGAGTGGAGTGACTCTCTCCACAGTGAGTTAACTCTCTGACCTCAGTCTGCAGTTACCCATGAGGCAGTTTGCACTGAGGTCTGAAATATCTGCCTATGGACTCAGGGTTTGTCTTACAGACATGTACATGTAAAATGCCCTTTGGAACAGCTATGGGGGGGTGTCAGCATTAACATGTGGAATATAAAGAACAGGCAGCCATGTTTGTGAGTTGTTACTGTACCGTGTGTTGAGGGTGAATCCTGGTGGTGTAGAGTGATCTGGACCTATTTGTGTCACCTGATGACTTAAGAACCAAACAACATTCAGACTTTCACATTCAAAGGTAATCTAAGCACATTTGTCCTCATTCTCTGTCCTGTCAGCGCGGATCATGGTGAGCGTCCTGGTCTCCAAGCTGCCCGCTGACGGCCTTCAGACACAGCCCTCCACTGAGGTGGTGGTCAACATCTGTGGGGCTCTGAATCACCTGGTCACCGTTAGTTCCTTGGCAGCCCATGAGATCACTCACTTCAATGGTCTCCCAAAACTGGTGGGCATAAAGGTGTCACATGACAGCAGGTAGGACTGAATATCTCTGTGAGCCTCACATATCAAAGCAGCTCCTTAGAAATACACCATGTTCTGTTACTGTGCTTCTTTTTCATGCTTTATTCTCATAGGATCAGAAGTGTCCTGGCTGAAAAAAAACCCTCTTTCATGGTCATAACTTTTCTTTCTTTGTATTAAAAATGTGTATTTCTGTGTCTCCTTTCAGCTATGGGAGTCTAAAAGCCGCCAAAGCAGCTTCAACTGTTCTCTGCAACATGTTCCAGTACAGCAAACTGCACAGAGACTACAAACAGGTCAGACTTGAGCTGCTCAGACCAGCTCACAGCTCACACACGCTGCTTGAGTTCCCGCCAAGTTTGCTGTAACATGGCTTCTTCACTGGTGGCAATGGCAGGAATAACCTTTTTCTTTAGATGAGTGATGTCCAGTATACTTGTTCAGCGAACAATATCTTCAACACAACATCATAGTTTTTGCTGAGTCTGCTCAGCAACAGGATACCTGAAATACAGAAATGCAATGGGATTAAAAAATTTAACTTCTGAGTACATGAAATCAATCTGATTATGATCTCTCATCAGTTGCCCTTGTTATACAATTTTCAAATTGTAAAGAGGCTTAATGGACACCCTGTATAACAAGACAGGCTGTTTTTCATAGCATGGTGCCAGGTCATAGTGCAGCTCATATCACAAAGGAGGAAAAACTTATGATCAAATAAGATGGACGGTTTTTATACTCGTGCAATAATTAGCACATCAGACATCTCAGTGGGTGGGTAAAATGAATCAGTGGGTTACATCTCTCATGGATCAGGTTTATACCTTTTTTTTTAGTTAACAGTCTAATATGCCTTTTGTGATTTACCTTATTTGTATGACAGGATGTCATTTCTGTTCCTATAGTGTCGCACACTCACAATTTTCCTCTGCTCTCTGAAATGTACACGGCAGAGTTCTGCCCCGATGCATTAACAGACACACAGACACACAGACACAAAGACACATAGACACGTGAGCACAAAGGGGGGGGGGGGGGGGGGATGAGCACACTTTGTAAAGTGAATTGAGAGTGGGGAAAAAATAATGGAAAATCAACACAAGAAACACAGGGGAAAAAACTCTGAGTGCTCTCAGTCCCCTCCTTTCTGCCATTTTGCACATAACCTGTCACTGTAGGGAAGTTCTGTGGAGTGAGTAGAGAGAGAGGAAGAGAGAAACTTGTGCAGATTTTCAAAGCCTAGTCCCAAAAAATGGCGACCCCACTTTTTCAAAGGGGATTTCTTGGGGAACAAATATTCTCTTATATTTTGAAGAACAGGGTAATGTTGTATCATCAGTAATAAATGATCATATCATCTATTAACCTTCATTCTAAATTTATGTTATAGTCTTGTATTTGTCAGTGTTTACAGACTCATGGTACCTGTTCTGCAGAAAGCCACCAGGGAGCGATTAAATATTCTAGGTTTCATGTTTGTGAGGCTGTCAGCTGTTCATGAGGGGCAGATACAGTGTGGTAGGTTATGGAGAACAGCAGCAGGAGAACGACCGTCTGAATACATTTCAAGCTCAGGAAATGTCACCCTAAAAGAGACATGAGAGGAGAGTTGATGCAGAACAGCTCAATGAACGCAGAATGAACTGATAAGTTTTGTTATAGACTGAGTGGGTTGTTGATATTAGCAACTTACTGAGAACTGACTTTCTGTCATGTGACTTCATTAGCCCCTAACCTTGATACTAAGCTTAGTGTCATTGCCTTTAGCTGGAGCAGGCCCATTAACACAGCCTGACTCTCATCTTGGTGAGAAGAAAGACAAAGCAGAAGGAAGGGGGGAAAGAGGGGAAGTCATCATGTTGAATGATGGGTAGAAATATATGAGCTTAGTATGAATGTTCAGATCAGATAACACATGGTTTTTGGAGACATGTTTCCTCTTTTCATCTGTTTTACACTTATGCTATTTGTGTCTTTGTGTTTTTCAGAAAGGATTTGGCAGACGAGACCTCACAGATGTCACCCTCTGAGTAAACACATGACCTATGGTCAACGATCTATGATCTGTGATCTATGATTTTTTATCACGGTTTATGATCTATGATTTATGATCAATGATTTATGATCTATGGTTTATGATCAATGATATATGATCTATGATTTATGATCATGGTCTATGATCTATGATTTATGATCTATGATCCATGATCTATATTCAATGATCTGTGGTCCATGGTCTATGGTCCATGATCTGTGATCAATGATTTATGGTCAGTGATCTATGATCAATGATCTATAATCAGTGATCTATGGTCCATGATCTATGATCAATGATCTATAATCCATGATCTGTGATCAATGATCTGTAATCAATGATTTATGGTCAGTGATCTATGATCAATGATCTATAATCAGTGATCTATGGTCCATGATCTGTGATCAGTGATCTGTGATCAATGATTTATGGTCAGTGATCTATGATCAATGATCTGTGATCAATGATCTATAATCAGTGATCTATGGTCCATGATCTGTGATCAATGATCTACGATCAATGATCTGTGATCCAGGCCTCAGGATCACAGTAACTGTTAAGGGGGAGAAAGAAGGATTGAGACTCACTAACGATGGTTTTATCTTTGTCCTCTGTGCCTGTCTTTAGTGCCTTACTTCACTTTTTTGGAGAAAATAGACTGTGATAACTCAAAGTTAACGTCTACCTTTTGTTTCTGTAACTTACTAACACAGGTGGACTTCAGCTCACAGCCTCTGTCCTAAATGAGTCTCTGTTTAATGAAATTATTAAATCAAATGAGCTCCCAGTCCATGAAGGAAAGAAGGAGCAAAGATAAAGACCTGATACTCTGAACCATCAGGTCCATGTAAGCAGAACTAACACACTCTGTATGGACTCAAGTATTTGGACACACACACCTGTTTACTGCTGGTTTCATGGATTTCACTCAGACCTGTAGCCTTATACACCCTGAAGTGCACAAAGCACAGACTGAGAAAGACATGGCTCCATCAGTTTGGTGAGAACTTGAATGGCAGCAGGATGAACGGGCACAGAAACACAGCAAACCTTATGGAAAGTCTTCAAAGAAGATTTAAAGCTGATAAGAGTTTATCTAAAAGTGTGTGAACAATGAAAACAATGTCATTGTAGTCTTGGTCAGTGTGTGGTCATCATGTGTCTGAATACTTTTGTCCATGTAGTGTAACTCATTCCTCTCACAGCTCAGAGAAAAGCCAAAAGTATTATGAGCACCTCAGAAATTATATATGAACAAGTGCCTGTAGCCTTAATGTTGGAGTGAAACTTACAAACTGTTGAAACTGAAGAGTTTGTTGCTGTTTGTTTGAAGGTCCCACATACTGGAAACTTTTTATGTTCTGTCACTTTAATGTGTATGAAGTCAAAACTGAGAATGTGAGGGTGAAGAACCACTCCTGTCCTCCTTCCTGTGATATTTATGACAGTGTTGGATGTAACCTTTTGACTTTCATTTATATTTTTCACTTGGTTGGTTTTATGAGTGTTTTACAAACTGCCTGCCTCATCACAAAGTCGAACTAGGAGGCTGAAACTGAGATGGATTTCGTAGTTACACTCCAAACCTTGCTTTACACAACTGGGACACACCACTATTTGGGACCTTTAAGTTTTCTGTGCCTTTCTAACTGTTTTCTGTAAAATTCAAGGAAATGAATTAAAGATATATTAGTAGAATTAACTGGAAACAATCCAACTGTGTCATTGTGTTTATTTGTGGGAGGAAAATCTAAAAAGACATGTACTTTAGGTTTATTTCATTTAGTATACTTGTGTTAAGTTCAAGTATAATTTTTTAAGTATATTTTTTTGCAGCAAGTATACTAGTTTAATAATACTAGTAGTTTACTCATAAGTATACTTCTTTGATACTTCTTGGGACAAAACTGGCTCATTTCAGTTTTAAAAGTATACTGTAAGTGTGTTTGTAGGTTAAGAGAAGTAAACTTTGGGTGAAGTACTAGTTTGTAATTAAGTTTTATTTTGTGCTGCAAGTCCACTACAAGGAAACTTTGTTATATTCTTAATTTACCAGTTATACTGTTGACGCTGGTACCACTGGTTTACTTGGAGATACACTTTAAGTTCACTAAACATGTGACAGTAGTTGTTTATAAAGGTATACTTTAAGTATGGATTAAAACCTCTGACTCATGAATTATGAAAGTCAGTGTCAGGATTTTATCCTTGAGTGTTTTTGTCTTAAGGCATGAAAAAGGTTTTTCTTTTTTTCAAATATTTGTAACTGAGCATTCAACATAACATAAAACAGTGTAAACTAACTGTAAATATGACTTATTTTTGTTTGACTTGTTTTCTTTTTCCTTTTTTTTTTCTTTTGGTAATGTCACGAATAATCTTTTTTTCTGCAAAATATTTTAACTCTCTTTCATCCATTTCAACACTGGATAATTTGTTGTTTAAAAGCTTTTCACCCTCAAATGTTTGTCTATAACTTTAAAAAATACACACACACACATATACACACACACACACACACACACGCACACACACATATATACTTATGTGTTTGGAAAAAAAATTGAAAACATTTCTTCAGGCCCTAAGAAGAATAAAAATATCCTGACACAGGTTAATATGAATTTCCACCACATGAACCTTTGAATTTAGGAGTAAATAAGTTTTAATGGAAAATGTCTTTGCTGTGCACAGCACTAACAACACAAAGGCCTATGTCTCTATGGATATACATCATAAAGCAAAATCTGCACAGCACACAACACCAAAACCAAATAGATTATTATCGCAACATTATCATCAGATGGCTGTTTTTACAGCTGCAAGCAACTGTAACTTCTGTCGGTGACAAACTCACTAGATTGACCCCCATGACTAATAAAGTGTTTATGGTTATTTTAAACAGTTTAATTTGTCTTTAATATTCGCCAGCTTTAGATTTTAACTACAATTCTAGGGGGATCAGTTTCAGTATTTGTTCATTTGTATTTCTAAAAAGATGTCTCCTCTGAACAATTAGGAAACTTGGAGCTAAAGAATGACGCAGTTATCCGAAGAGCTTCAGATAAACGGAGAGGACATAGGGAAATTAAAGGTAGCCGATGTCCGCTCTGATCAGAACTCAAATTAGGCAACGCCCCTTGGAAGAGGATTGGGCTGTCTGATGCGCGCCAGGACACACCACTTTTCAACACGGATTTGTACTCCAAAAAATGTATGGTCAGCTTTGTATTCAAAATTCGACTAGTTTCTTCAATAGCTTCCATTTCATGTGACCACTCATCCTTCTGAAAAAAGCAGTGACACCCAACAATCAGACACACCACTTTTAATTGCAAAAAATGTACTCCAAAAATTTATGGTAGATTTTATTGACAAATTTCAACTCTTTTGGTCAATAGCTTCCATGTCATGTGTCGAATATTCCTGAAAGTGATTTCAAAAAATAGCCTAGTATCTGTACTAACTGACACACCACTTTTGATTTCAGATTTACACTTCAAAAAATTTACGGTAGATTTTATTGACAAATTTCAACTCTTGTCTTTAATAGCTTCCATGTCATGTGACCAATTTTCCTAAAAGTGAACTTTAAAAATAGCCTGGAATCTGTATTTACCAACACACCACTTTTTATTTCAGATTTGCACTTCAAAAAAATTTAAAGCAAATTTTATTTACAAATTTCACTCATTTTCTTCAATAGCTTCCATGTCATGTGACCGATTTTGCTGAAAATGATTTTAAAAAAAAAAGCCTATTATCTGTACTAACTGACACACCACTTTTGATTTCGAATTTGCACTTCAAAAAATTTACTGTAGATTTTATTGACAAATTTCAACTCTTTTCTTCAATAGCTTCCATGTCATGTGACCAAATTTGCTGAAAGTGATTTCAAAAAATAGCCTATTATCTGTACTAACTGACACACCACTTTTGATTTCGAATTTGCACTTCAAAAAATTTACGGTAGATTTTATTGACAAATTTCAACTCTTTTGCACAATAGCTTCCATGTCATGTGACCATATTTGCTAAAATAGATTTTTAAAAATAGCCTAGTTTCTGTATGAAGTGAAACACCTTTTTTGATTTCAGATTTGCACTTCAAAAAATTCAAAGGCAAATTTTATTGACAAATTTCAACTCTTTTGCACAATAGCTTCCATGTCATGTGACCAATTTTGCCAAAATTAATTTTGAAAAATAGCCTAGTATCTGTACTAACTGACACACCACTTTTGATTTCGAATTTGCACTTCAAAAAATTTACTGTAGATTTTATTGACAAATTTCAACTCTTTTCTTCAATAGCTTCCATGTCATGTGACCAATTTTGCCAAAATGGATTTTGAAAAATAGCCTAGTATCTGTACTAACTGACACACCACTTTTGATTTCGAATTTGCACTTCAAAAATTTATGGTAGATTTTATTGACAAATTTCAACTCTTTTGGTCAATAGCTCCCATGTCATGTGACCAAATTTGCTGAAAGTGATTTTAAAAAATAGCCTAGTATCTGTATTAACTGACACACCATTTTTGATTTCAAATTTGTACTCCCAAAAAATCTTAGGTAGAGATAATTGACAAATTTCACCTCTTTTCTTCAATAGCTTCCATGTCATGTGACCAAATTTGCTGAAATAGATTTGGCATTTAAAATCAAGAACGTAGCATGGGACGAGGGTTAAGAGGTACCATTAACAGATCCATGGTCAAAGAGAGTGTCAGCTTGGATGCCACATCCTTCCCTGTCGTTCAGTTGAATCTCTACAATAAGTAAATGAATATGAAACATTAGACAAAATTTGTGTCCTGGAGAAAGTCATTTTGAGAGTGACAATAATGTCTTCATGTTACCTTGTTGGCATTGTCCCCGTCTACATATGTTGGTTTTGAGGTACAGAGTTAGACCTATCACCAGCACCAGCAGTAGTAGTAGAAGAAAACCACCTGTGGAACCAATAGAGGAAATTTAAACCCAGCATCAACTTTACAATCATGGATAAAATACACCATAAAACTTTGTCCTCTCCTGATTTTTAGTATTACAAAGAAAAATAGCCTATTTTTATCCAAAGCAAAAGCCAGAGAAAAAGATGACAGTGGAAGAAAAGCAAGTCTCGTTAGTAAAAAGCATTATTTTGTTTTATGAAACAAAGAGCAAACCCCAGAAGACCCCAAAAACATGACAGTGGAATTTATTGATGACCTCTGTAGACAGTTTCCAAACCCCAAGCAGCAGATAACAGGAGAAAGTGGGCACAATTAATCTAGAGTTTAGAACTTACCAACAAGCCCACCAACCAGATTATTAACAGATGTTGCATCTTGATTGCAGGCGGAAAGTGGTGTTGGATATATGAGGAAAAAGACTTCAGTCAAAGACAAGTAAAAAACTCAGCAGCATGAAACTAAGTGTGGATCTACCTGTAAGTTTACCTTGGTCCAAAGCACAAATGGCGTTGTTGGCTAGATGAAAAAACAATAAAAATGTTACAAATCATGATGTTTCTGGAATGCATCATCTGTATGACTTCTGAAATATAAAACCTAAACTTTTTGTAAGTGAAAATGAAATCTGTAAACAATTTGATCAGGGAACCAATTGTGTTTGAGGTCAAGTAACACTGTTCAAAGTCTTAGTCAAGGAGTTTCCCTGACCTCAGATTTCTGTGCACTAAACAGGAGTGAGGCCAAAATCCCCCCCCACCCCGGGGTCCTACCTACGCACTCTCCTGCTGAGTGGACAGAAATTTCAGGTTGGGGAAACTGCTAAACTACCTATAGGACTTGGAACAACATAAGTTGAACTCAACTACAACTCTTCATCCAACAGTGCCCCAACCAGCATTTTTTAGTACTGAGAAGCAGGAGAGGACACAGTAGGCTATATTTCCATTTAACATTTAACTATAGCCAAATGGGTTTGAAGGTTTCACTGTCATTCATTTTTAGATGCAGTTTCTTTACATAAAAATAGCGTGAACAGTCCCTGTAAATATTTTTAGAAGGCTCTCAGTAACTACGATGCCACCATAAAGGTCATTACTACCTGGGTAAACTCATAGAAACAAAGAGACTTTTTCAGTGTGTTATTTACTTTATCTTGTAATTGAAGCATAAACTGGATGACAGCAAGGAAACCTCTGAGCTCAGTGAAAATAAGACTTTGGGGGTAAGACAGATAGAGAAGTAATCAAAATAAATAGGAAAGAAAAATAGAAAAGTAGTACTGAATACCTTCACATTTTATTGTCATAATGGGGTAACCCAGCCCTTCAAAATCACACTGCCCATCTGAGTTGATAGAGACGAATGCTCGTCCATCACGCTGGCAGACAGTGTTTGGTGGTGGAAAGCCTGAGCAATCTTTGATGGTCTCATTCAGAACATTTTTGTCATTGCAATACACTACTTCAACATTTGCTGCACAACCTGGAGGCTCGCAGAAAAACAGGAGCTTGGCCCCTCCTCCTCCTGTAACGTCATGAAGTAGTGTAAGAAACATATCACACTTTTATAATCTTACAAAATAAAAACAGCAGTGTTACTTCAACACATTCATTCATTCATTTTCTACCACCAATCCTGTTCAGGGTCGCTGGTGGCTGACTTCAATAATATTAAACTTAATACTTTAAGAGTGACTATGTTGGTCCACACAAGATTAAAACTACACAGTTGAAAGTTTTGAATATTTCACTCTATGACAGAGTTGTAGCAAATCTTCCAGTAGTTGACCATTAAAATGTAGTGAAGAATATGTTAAGACAGTCGTGTTGAATTTAAACAGCACTGGTGTTTCAATAAAAAAGAGGGTTTAAAGTACATTTTAAGCTTAAATTCAAAATAGAGTGTTTAATTTCTGTTTTGGTGTTTACTATTTAGAAAATCTCAAATCCACTCCACTTTCAAACAACCTGATGAAGATATTTTTTGGAGGAAGCAACACAGGAAGAACAGTTGCACAGTAGGCACTTGAGTGTTGTCTCCAGTCATAAAGCCATATCTTAAACAGTTTGTAGTACATTACTTTCCCTTAAATGTCGATGACAGGAATGAAAAAAATGGCACTGACACTGAGATGTGAAATTAACGTTGGAGGGTGTGACATAATTTTCAATTCTCCAAATCAACACTTTTTGGTTCGTTTATGTTTTTCTATTTTTTAAAAAAAGCTCTTTTGACGATGAAACGCATAATAAGAGTTGCCTTAACTTTTCTACACTTTCAACTTTAACAGTGCACCTGAAACTTTACTACATGAATGTCAGGGAAACAGAGAGGATGCGTCACCTGTACTTTTGACAGGCGCAGCAGCAGCAGCAGCAACAGCAGCCAACACCAGAGGGGAGATGATCAGCCCTGCAAAGACGAAAACACCGATTTCATCGATAGATATTCGATGGTGGGGATAGAAGAAATGGTCAAATAACTTACCGGTCATGTTTGAAGTAAGCCCTGCGGAAAAAGAGAACATTTCCCGAATTACACGACCTGCTGGGTTTCACCGGTGGTTTCTGTGCCCATCTGCTTCCATATACTGGCTGTATGATTCCCTCTCGGGGCTCTGTGAGCCCATCTGGGGCTCCCTGAACCCCCAGCCCCCCCTCAGGTGCCCTCAAATCCCGAACAGGTCGCGCCAGAGTCTCTTTCCCCCTGCCTGAAGGCCTTACCACGCCCCCCTGCCTGTCAAATGCTACACTGGGGCTCGTGATGCAATGTTTAACTGGTGGTTTCTGTGCCCATCTACTTCCATGTACTGCTTGTGTGATTCCCTCTCGGTGCTCTGTGGTTACTTTTACGGCTCCCTGAACCCCCAGGCCCGCCTCAGGAGCTTCAATATCCCACCCAGGGAGCGCTACGGTCGCTTTATCCCTCTCGTTTGTGCGTGCGTAAAGGCTTTAGCCCGCCCCCTCCTGCTAGTCCAGCCTGCATGTTGTGTGTTTTTCCGGTGAGTCTCTGGCTGTCTTTCTCTCCCATTAACTGGCTGTATGATTCCCTCTCGGGGCTCTGTGAGCCCTTCTGGGGCTCCCTGAACCCCCAGCCCCCCCTCAGGTGCCCTCAAATCCCGAATAGGTCGCGCCAGAGTCTCTTTCCTCCTGCCTGTGAGCTTAAACACGCCCCCCTGCCTGTCATCTTCTACACTGGGGCTGGTGCTGCGATGTTTAACCGGTGGCTTCTGTGCCCATCTGCTTCCATATACTGGCTGTATGATTCCCTCTCGGGGCTCTGTGAGCCCTTCTGGGGCTCCCTGAACCCCCAGCCCCCCCTCAGGTGCCCTCAAATCCCGAATAGGTCGCGCCAGAGTCTCTTTCCTCCTGCCTGTGAGCTTAAACACGCCCCCCTGCCTGTCATCTTCTACACTGGGGCTGGTGCTGCGATGTTTAACCGGTGGCTTCTGTGCCCATCTGCTTCCATATACTGGCTGTATGATTCCCTCTCGGGGCTCTGTGAGCACTTCTGGGGCTCCCTGAACCCCCAGCCCCCCCTCAGGTGCTGCTATATCCCATCCAGGGAGCGCTAGCGTCCCCTTATCACTCTAGTTTGTGCGTGCGTAAAGGCTTTAGCCCGCCCCTTCTTGGAAGTCTAGCCTGCATGTAGTGTGTGTTTACCGTGAGTCTTGTGCTGCATTAATCTCTCATGTACTGGCTGTATGATTCCCTCTCGGGGCTCTGTGAGCCCTTCTGGGGCTCCCTGAACCCCCAGCCCCCCCTCAGGTGCCCTCAAATCCCGAATTGGTCGCGCCAGAGTCTCTTTCCTCCTGCCTGTAAGCTTAAACACGTCCCCCTGCCTGTCATATGCTACACTGGGGCTGTAGCTGCGATGTTTAACCGGTGGCTGCTGAGCCCATCTGCTTCCATGTTGTGGCTGTATGATTCCCTCTCGGGGCTCTGTGAGCACTTCTGGGGCTCCCTGAACCCCCAGCCCCCCCTCAGGTGCTGCTATATCCCATCCAGGGAGCGCTAGCGTCCCCTTATCCCTCTAGTTTGTGCGTGCGTGAAGGCTGTAGCCCGCCCCCTCCTGGTAGTCTAGCCTTCATGTCGTGTGTATTTCCGCTGAGTCTCGGGCTGCCTTTCTATCCCATGTACTGGCTGTATGATTACCTCTCAGGGCTTTGTGAGCCCTTCTGGGGCTCCCTGAACCCCCAGCCCCCCCTCAGGTGCCCTCAAATCCCGAATAGGTCGCGCCAGAGTCTCTTTCCCACTGCCTGTAAGCTTAAACACGCCCCCCTGCCTGTCATACGCTACACTGGGGCTGGTGCTGCAATGTTTAACTGGAGGTTTCTGTGCCCATCTGCTTCCATATACTGGCTGTATGATTCCCTCTCGGGGCTCTGTGAGCCCTTCTGGGGCTCCCTGAACCCCCAGCCTCCCCTCAGGTGCTGCTATATCCCATCCAGGGAGCGCTAGCGTCCCCTTATCCCTCTAGTTTGTGCGTGCGTAAAGGCTTTAGCCCGCCCTTTCCTGGAAGTCTAGCCTGCATGTAGTGTGTGTTTACCGTGAGTCTTGTGCTGTAATAATCTCTCATGTACTGGCTGTATGATTCCCTCTTGGGGCTCTGTGAGCCCTTCTGGGGCTCCCTGAACCCCCGGCCCCCCCTCAGGTGCCCTTAAATCCCGAATAGGTCGCGCCAGAGTCTCTTTCCCACTGCCTGTAAGCTTAAACACGCCCCCCTGCCTGTCATACGCTTCACTGGGGTTGCTGCTGCGATGTTTAACCGGTGGCTTCTGTGCCCATCTGCTTCCATATACTGGCTGTATGATTCCCTCTCGGGGCTCTGTGAGCCCTTTTGGGGCTCCCTGAACCCCCAGGCACCCCTCAGGTGCTTCCATATCCAATCCAGGGAGCCATAGGTTCCCTGTAACCCCCTATGTTTTGCCTGCGTGAAGGCTGTAGCCCGCCCCCTCCTGGTAGTCTAGCCTGCATGTCGTGTGTATTTCCGCTGAGTCTCGGGCTGCCTTTCTATCCCGTGTACTGGCTGTATGATTCCCTCTCGGGGCTCTGTGAGCCCTTCTGGGGCTCCCTGAACCCCCGGCCCCCCCTCAGGTGCTGCTATATCCCATCCAGGGAGCGCTAGCGTCCCCTTATCCCTCTAGTTTGTGCGTGCGTAAAGGCTTTAGCCCGCCCCTTCCTGGAAGTCTAGCCTGCATGTAGTGTGTGTTTAACGTGAGTCTCGGGCTGAATTAATCTCTCATGTACTGGCTGTATGATTCCCTTTCGGGGCTCTGTGAGCCCTTCTGGGGCTCCCTGAACCCCCAGCCCCCCCTCAGGTGCCCTCAAAGCCCGAATAGGTCGCGCCAGAGTCTCTTTCCCCCTGTCTGAAGGCTTTACCACGCCCCCCTGCCTGTCATTTTCTACAATGGGGCTCGTGCTGCAATGTTTAACTGGAGGTTTCTGTGCCCATCTGCTTCCATATACTGGCTGTATGATTCCCTCTCGGGGCTCTGTGAGCCCTTCTGGGGCTCCCTGAACCCCCAGGCCCCCCTCAGGTGCCC
>RPOG01000608.1:0-284932 GCA_008086565.1 Thalassoma bifasciatum | reverse complement strand
CGAGGCTTTGACCGGCCGTGATTCAGTAGAAAACACTGTCAACCACTATGATACAGCAGGAAGAGGCTCTTTGTGTCTATTTTAGGTCTTTTCTGTCTGTCATCTATCCTTTCTAATGGTATGCTCTTTGTTACGTCCATTGAAGCACAGGTAGTTAAGAGGCTCAGGTTATTGCTCTTAAATATGGTCTTTTTTTTTCTGTGAGCAGAGAGACTGTCACCCTGTTATCTCTGCTGGAGCACTCATACTTTAGAGCTTTTCTTTTTTTTCTGAAAATATTGTCTGACTGTCAAACAATATCTTTATTGTCTTGTAAATTGCAGTGATATTTTTTTTTAAATGAGACAGTAGCAATGGGACTCTGCTGTGAGGTGTTTGGTGCATACTTTCATCTGTGAAACAACTAACAGCTCTTCAACAAAGGCTGAATTGCCAACAGTTTGGAAAAGTAGTCCAGGGTTTTTCAAGCAGAAACACCAATAGTTTTTGGTTTGCAGCTAATGGGAAGACTTTATTCTACTTTTTGTGTTATTGTAAGCAGATAATAGTTTGGTTCAAAGTGATTGATTGAACCAAAACTTGAGACTCTTTGCTTTTGGAGATCCTGTCACATGTCCCTCTGACTGGTTGACTGCTCATGTTAGATTATTGCCTGTTCTAGAAATAGTTTTGGTAAACAATTAAATAACAAAATGTGCCCATAATGATAAAGATGATACAACATCTCTAAAAGAGCAATGAACTTCTTTGAAAAGACATCCTCAGGAATGAACTTTTTTTGACCCAAACCTGCAATTTTCTGTTTTAAATCTTGAGAAATTATTTTGAAAGAATTGATTCTTTAGGTTGATGACTCTTTGAAAACTTCCCTAGCAGTATTTTTGCAGTTTTTTGAAGAAGTATGTATATTTGAGCTATAAATAACACATCTGCTCTCCCCTGGTTTTGTTGTGAGTGTGTACATTAGTTTGTGTGTGGCCTCAGCTCACAGTTTTTCCTCTGTAGGAAAAACTCTGCTGTTTATTGCAGCAACATGTTTGGCTCAGATGTTTGTGCCATTCTTACATAAATAAACACGCCAACACAACTGGAAAAATCAAGGTCGGTAAAGATGATTAAAATAGCTGGTGCTCGTCTGTAACATAAGTTATCATGTCAGGGTAGAAGTGAACAACAGAATTTTGAAATAAGCAGCTCAAATAAAAACATCATGAAAGTTGTTTCTTGTAATTATTGTTTAGGGGAGAACAGCGATGAAAGGGCCGAGTGACAGAAGACTGTGATATAAGATTACTGTTTCTCAAACTCCAGCTACATAAGAACGATAATGAAATCTCTCAAAATATCTTAGTTTGTATAAAATTTGAACAAATATTGTCACCTGTGGGCCACCATTGTTGTTTACGCCGCAATAACGTCTGGGTAGTGACGTCATATGGTTGCACCGGGCTGGATCTCATACAGGATCATATAAGTCCTGGAGCGGACTTCAGTGGTTTCCAGAGGAAGTTTTGTGGGTTTGTGTTGGAAAATAGTCGGCACAGCATTTGGCTTTAGTCTCCGTTTATAATGACCCACACCTGTCAGCTCTTTCATCAGCATGGGCCGGCTAAATGCAGCAAATGCTTCTGGGGAGAAGTGGCGAGAACATAGCCGCGGCTCCATGGGAAGTTGTTTACGCCCACAAGCGATTTCCCACAACTTCCTTCTTTTCTTGTCTTTTGGGAAGCTGTGCAGACTAACATCAGTCTCCTTGTTTCCTTTGGACTGAAAAGTGCACCCAAAAGCAGCCACATGTGGCATTATTATGTTTTTTTCCCTCCTCAAACCTCGTGACTTACAGCGACTAGTAGTGAGTAAACGGCCAAATCCAGATGCTCGGCACCAAGCAACCAATCTACGTCATCAACCCAGAATGCATTGCGGCAGTAAAACAATGGCTGCTCCTGAAGGATAGCAACTGTGTTTTAAACTGTATTTTTTTTTTTCCGGAAAACCATTTCGTTATGTCTTTCAACAACAAATTCTAGTTTGAGACAAACATTTAAGCAGATTCATGCCTGTTAGTCCTTACAGTCGGGGTTCACTTTAAGCCCCGTTCCCACCAAACAGTTTGATCTGGATCAGTTCAGTTTGGTACAGGTTGGATCAATAAAGCCTGTTTCTGTTCACGTTTCCACAGCCAACTGTGCCTTTCTCGGTAGGCGTTGTGTAAGCCAGATGCTGATAGCCGCATCAGCTACGTAGTAGAGTGACGGTATACCAGCACGACACAGAGTAACCCGCTCATGACTCCAACGAAGAAGAAAAACCTGACAGTAGACTTAGAGCAACGATGGACGACATCCAGCAGTTGATCTTCTTTGTGATTGGCACGTGGCTGTTTGTTACAAAACTCTATCGAGCTTTGTTTCAGAGAAAGCTGTGTGCAGCAAAAAGCAAATACAGCTAATATTACCCCCATCAAAGTGACGATTTTTTTACGATCAAACAATGGACTGCAGTGTTTCCAGCTCCACCCTCTGGGGTCAGATTGTTATGTCTGGCACTCAAACAGAAGGCTACCAAAAAGTGGGATGGTACAGGCCAGTAATTTGTGGACATGTCATGGTTTTAGTCAAATGAAACGCCACAACCGTGCCATGCCAACAAAACCCATTAAACGCTCAGCGCTCGGCTTCTGCATGATGATTGGATGATCTATCTGAGGTGGATTTTTTTTTTTTTTTGATTGAAAGCAAAATGGGCGAATCAATGATCTTAAAGTATAAACATCCACCAGATCAAGATTTTCGCTCTGTTTTTCCAAACTGATCCTGAGACTTTACAGATCCTCAATGACTTTGTAAACCACTAAAAAAGGAAAGGAGGGTTGAATTAACATAAATAAACAATCACATTCATGATGTCTAAAATCCTCTCTCTTTCCTGATTATATTGTTCGGAATTTTGTGTTTTTCGTGCTCCTACGCAAACGAGAGACTCGTCACTAAGCAACCATTCTACGTCATCGACCCAACTGGTAAAACAATGGCTGCGCTCACAGGTTACAGTTTGTGTTTTTCAAAGAAATAGCAAAATGTTTGTGTCTTTTTAACAACACGTTCTGGTATGAAACAAACATTAAAACATATCTATGCTTCTTTGTTCTCACAGCTTTAAAAGGATGAGTAGTTGTTTCAATATTGTCCATTCAAAGTGGCTTTGGTCAGGTTTAGAAGTCTTCTCAGATAAAATCTAAAGTGATAAAGGTGGTTTTTGACCCCAGGATGGAGCAGATTTAAAGTGCTTTTCATGGATATTGATTATATTATCGTTAAATCTTTACATATCTGACTTTAAATGGTGGCGGTGGAGGCTTCAAGAAGTTCACAAAGAAATGACTTTATCTCTGAGAGCAGCCACATCAGCGTACATCAGACCAAAACAAGCTGTGAGTCAACAGACAAGTTGGCCTGACATCTCTGACTTTCCATTTCTATAAACTGTCAACTGATCTGTTTGGTTTCTGCGATATGACAGTTCTGTCTGCAGCAAATATCATGCTCTTATATCCTAAACTACAATTAAAAACAAAACCTAGCAGTTTGAATCGACATGCAGAATAAAAACCTCTGAAGTTTGGAACAACAGACTGCCACCAGCTTTACCATCCTGTCTAATTACATAATGCTGACTTCATTGTTTGAGGGTCTGGGGCTTCACGTGGCTTTGAGGTTCCTCTGTGGAGTCTTTCTTCATCCCAATGTGGGATTTTCTGGCTTTACTTTCTGACAAGCTCCTCTCCCACAGATGCTTTTTCCTTCTGTTCATGGTGGAATTTGATGACTTGTCATTAAATTACTGAGCTGTAATAATAAGCAGCTTCGTTACGAGAGGAAGACGAAGCCTCAGAGTTGTTCTCAGACTCAGTTCTTCACCCTGTTTCATTACATTGTTCTGTTCCTGCTCGGTTTAAGACTTGATTTGATTTTATTGACTGGGAAAGTGTTATAAAGTACGGCTTAGAAGTTTGAGATGCAGAGATACGCTGCCTTTTTCCATGTTGGTTTACACATTAAACTACATACTCTGAGGCTGATGGGATAGTTAAGTTGTTTTGGAAATTGGACGCACTTATGGCACAGACATTGGCATCGCTCAGAAAAACACTTTCAAGTTAAAGTTCAAACCTCCACGATTTACATTCTAAATCATAACATGGCTGCAGTGAAGAACTTTTGGATGCCGCAGAGTGAAACCTGGAATATGTCATTGCACTTGCATACAGATTTCTAGCTGTTGTGTCACTCAGCAACTTCCAAATGCAATTTTCTTTTTCTTCCACTCAGATATTGCAGCAGTGAAGTTATCCAGAGTACAAAGTCTGAGATACTATCCCTTTAAAGATTAGTTCCTGTTTTCAATAATCTTGTTTAAACCTGACGTAATAGTCACAGAGCGATGAGTAATGGGTCCCATCAATCTGGGTGAAGGTGATATTACAAACAGTCTCACTGACCTGGAATAACGTTGTAGGTTGAGTGCTGCTCTTGCACGTTTTTGTAAGAATGCAGGAAGATGTTGTTCCCTTGGTTTTCTTCAGGCTCCACTGGGAAACTGGGACCAGGTATCAGTCTGATCTTCATGGGCTTCAAACGTCCAGTTTTAGCCTGCCTCTGACCTGAAAGACATATTTATTAATTTGTTTTCCCAAGTAATATTTTGAGCTTATAGGCAGAGATTGTAAAAGTACCCACATTCTTTACTCCAGTAGAAGTACAGATACTTGTGTAAAAAAGACTCTGGTAAAGGTAGAAGTACTAATTCAACTCCTCTACTTAAGTAAAAGTAACAATGATTTTTTAACTTCAATAATGTTCAATGCCTTTTTTTGTTAATGCTGCAAAATGAAAAAGTTCTACGCAGACAAAATAAGATTGTTTTTTTCCCTTAGGTAACAACCTGCACATAAAAAACACAATATCATTGGACACAGTCTAGTTTTGCTGCAAGTCAAATTTCAGAAAGAATAATAAAAACTAAACTTTAGAGCCGACAACATCTTAGCTGACAGGACTCTCTTAAACAGGGTCCCTACGCATCCTTAAAAAGTCTTAAATTCATGTATTTAAAACTAAGGCCATAAAAAGTCTTAAATTCATTAAGGTCTTAAATTTGTCAGGGCAGGATTTGTTTATGTTTTATTGGTTTTGTTTTTTTGTGGGACTTTTCGCGAATGAGATTTAGAGTGAAAACTGATACCTACAAGCTGCTGATATAATTTATCTGCATCCTTGTGAACCAGTCTATGACTACGGTTCACTGTTTGCACTTTTACATACAGCTATTAACAAATGAGCAACTTTATGTTCAATAAACAGACGAAAAGTAAACTCGAATGAGTCTCTTTAAGTGACTCACGCTATGATTTGGTCGTAATGCAGCAGAACCCCCAAACCATCGACTATATCTATGTGTTTTTGGTCTTAAACTTCATTAAAAGTGCCATTAAAAAGGTCTTAAAAAGTCTTAAATTTGACTTGCTGAAACCTGCAGGTACCCTGTTAAATAAAACCATGGATGGAGAAAGTCTTGCTCCGCCGAATCTGTTACATCGACTGCGTTTTGCTTTTCTCTGTTTCGCAAACCGTAAACTCACTCAACGCCCTCTCTCCAAGATTGATTCTCCCTCTGTGTTGAGTTTTTTATATTATGTCGTCATCCGAAAAGGTAGAAAGAAGTAACGAGACAGTTTTGCGAATGTAAAGTGTAGAAAGTTCAGATATTTGTGTTCAAATGTAGGGAGTAAAAGTAAAAGGTCATCAAAATTATAAATACTCTAGTAAAGTACAGATACCTGAAAAATCTACTTAAGTACAGTAACTAAGTATTTGTACTTTGTTACTTCCCACCCAGGTCTTTATTTGAAGTGGATAGGACGGTAGCCAAAGCACGATATGAAACAAGAAAGAGTGGGAAATGGAATTTGGAATCAATGCATAACAAAGCCAACTGATCGAAAAGACAGAGTGTTTGAATAATGGAAACAGAAATGGTGGATGATGCTAAACCGGAACTAAAACTGATAAAAGTCTTCTCAACGACACACTCAATAATTATCCAACATTATTTTGAATATATAGAGTCCTACCTTGTCCATCCCTCTTCCTCTTTATCCGACGAGTCCCACCGTTCTGCGTCCGAGGTCCGGCCTGAGCATCAACAGTGGTCAGCACCACCAGCAGCCAAAGACTGGCCACCACTAACCACCACCTCATCCCTACACGGCAACAAAAAACAGATTTAAACTCAGATTATCCCACAGAAACCTTTACTTTCATCAAGCCTTGGCAGAACCGTACTTGAGTCAATGATATACTTCAATTTGATAAGTTAAATCCTAAAACTGCCACACCCTCCTGGAGGAGAACTCAGGCCCCAACTGCATTTGTTACCAAAGAATCCAACAAGCAATAAAGTAATAACAAGAAACTCTGGAGCTCTCAGTACCCTTGGAGTTACCCAGGGCTTATGATGCCCTGCCTCTCCACCATCTCACTGATCCCTTTCTCCTTCTCTATCTTCTTATTGTCAGTCCCAAAAAATGGTATAAATATCCATGAATCTCTGCCTAAAGTAGAATAAAAGAAGCAAAGGTTTTTACCTGCAGCTGACTCTCAGACATAAAGAGCAGCCAGTCGTGCTTCTAGCCCTCATATAGTCCTCTGCTGGGGTCCTAATGGCTGGTTGCTTTTGTGCGTGTGTGTGTGTGTGTGTAATGACTAGTCTAGCCACCGTAGTCCTGTCATTATTAAAGCAGGGATCTGAAACCAGCACACGCCTTCACACACCTGATAGTTTGTTTTCCTTCTGTCTGATTCCCTCTCTGGATGAAGAACAAGTTTTGTCTGTATCAGCCTCCATAATAATAGTAGCTGTAGCTGTGCCTCAGTGCATTATGGGAGTGATGGAAAATAATTTTGTTGGAATGGTGCCTGAAACAAGCTTCAACATTGTTAAAAAAAAAACAGAAAAGTATGTTTTGACCACAAGTACTAGGATCTTTTATCTTAGAAACACAACGGTGCCTAAGACGTCTTTGTTTGAGGGCAGCCTAAAGTTCAGAGAAGGAAACACAAATCAGGCCAGTGATGTTTAGAGAAGCACTGTCAGTAATTAAATAACATCCACAGTCCTGGAGAAGGCGGTAAGAACCAGACTAAGGCCATACAACAACGACCATGCCATATAAGGCCACACACAAGCCAGTGTCATTACACTGCAAAAACTGAAACCTAAGCAAGTGTTTGTGTCTTATTTCTAGCAAAAATTGTCCTATTAAACTTGATATGAGCCACAATCAACTGACAGGAATAGAAGCATATCAAATTTCAAGATGTTAAAAAACAAAAATGATGTTTTAATTGCTTGTAACAAGTCTAAAAAATCTGCCGATGGGGTGAGAAAAATTTGCTTTTTAATTTTTAGATCAAAATAATGTCCTAACACCTGAAACTTTTTCCTTACACCATTAGTAGATTTTTTTTTTTTGTTACAAGTAATTCAAACATCATATTTGTCTTAAAACAATTTGAAATGAGATTTTTGTGGACTTTTTTTACTAAAAATAAGACAGTAGCTTGCCTAGATTTCAGTTTTTGTAGCGTATGTACAACTCATACTTCTATTAGTGTGGACGAGATTTAATCAAATCCAAAAAGGTTCTTGGATCCGTAGAAAGAACCTTCCCTCAAGCACAGGCTTTTCAAAGAGTAGATTAACTACCCTGAAGCTAAACATTTCCTTTTTTCCTGGCATCAAACGCATATATTACCCCAAAAAGTTACCTGTTCTTGGGAAAGGTTCCTGCTGTTAAAATGCATCTCAAGTTGGCCTGCAATCAACCTATACTTTTTTCTTTCTTTCACTTTTGATATGAACAAAGTGTCAGTTTCAGTACTTGTTAGGCCACGTTCTGTACCGTGCCCAAGCAAATAGAAAATAACATCCAATCCATGACACATAATTGCTGCGACCATGCCTGTCAACAATAAATTTAAACAATTGTGAGGGTTTTAGACGACTGTGGTGACCCAAAACAACGTGACAGGACTCAAAAAGTAACTAAAGTGAGAGCCGTGTTCTCTTTGTTCCCCATCGTGCTGACTCTGATGAGGCAGTGCCTTTTAAATGGAGGCTTCGTGATGATGTATGCGAGCCATGTACATTGTATCGTGCTTAAGTCTGGTTCATATTGGAGTAGTGTGACTGCAGAACATATTGGCCAGTGGAGGAACGGCACTTGAATACGGCGCAATGGTCAGTTTGACCACGCCAAATCAGAGCTGGTAACGAAGCAAAGCAGACACAAACAACTTCAATCACAGATAAACATTTGCAAGGATTTCTTCAACCCTGACAGTTGACATTTCTTTTGTTTCCAATTGTGTTCCCTGCCCCAAAACCGATGTGACTATATCTTTAAGTTATTAAAAAGAAAAAGCCTTTGTTGACTGGTTAACCAAGCCTTGGTGTAAAAGGAAGTTTTTAGAATCCAGGTTTTATAGACATCATAAAATCTCACGCAGGTCTACAACAAAAGTTAATGGTTTGTTTCAAAAACTGCAGCCCCCATAAAGTTTTGCAGAAGCAGCGGCGCTAGTATTGATTACAAGTCTGTCTGGAGGTTTTCTTACTTTATGACATTTACCCAAGCTCTCCTCACATTAATCACACTTATGATTTCACATTTTCACTGGGATAAAACAAAACTTAAGTCTGCAGCTCCACTGACTGGAGGTCTGAAATCAGTCAGCCAGCTCAAAGACCCGCCCACCTCAACCCTGAACCAGCCAATAGGCAAAAAACAGAGCTGTCCATGAAACAAAAAAGAGAGGGAGAGAGAGAGAGAGCGATCCATGTGTGTGAGACAGGGGAAAGAAAACAGGAGGGAGGGGAGAGAAATGGAAAATATTCAACAGTTTAGTTTCTGGATGAGCAGGCTCAGACGGAGAGACTTCCAGCAGCAACAGCAGAGGATAAAAATAACCTGGAGGCTGTGTTTATCTGTAGTTTAATGAAACTAGGACTGTGTTTAGACTGAACTGCTCCTCTGCCTTCATGTCTGTTTGTTTCTGTCAGTATCAGACTAAATAAATGGACTTACCCGCTCTAAAAACGCCACGGAAGTTGGATTCTGCATGTTTGTAGTTAATGAGGTCAATGATAGTCGCAGTGAAGACTCATCAGAGTTTCAACAGAGATGAGTTTGTTTGTACAACTTTTCATAAACCCAAGTAGTTTCAGTGTAAAATCTTGACACAGACTGTTTTAAAAGTATAATTAGAAAAAAAACCTTTAGGGTCAATGGCAACCCAATCCATATCAATCTCTCTCTCTCTCTGTTTTGATAAGTTTTGAAGCACATTCAGACAAAGTTTCAACAGAATTTGATGTTTAGATCATCATTTTTCTATATATATTTTAGGCTTCTCCATTGCTACCATTTTCTGTGATATTCTTTCCAATACTTTTACTTTTATGTAGAAATCTTTATGATGTTCTCCATCCTGGCACCTGTGATTATTTTCCAAGATTGACTTTAACAGCTTTAACTTTTTTGTCACAATCTTGATATCAATTTTTTTTGTCTTTTTTGAAATCTGTTCAGAAAGTTAATTCATCTTTCGTTACTGATCGTTGTTATTCTTTGTTTGACATCAGTGACCGATAAAACTCCAGGTTCAGGTCTTGTGCGGAACTTTTCTAATCATAAACACGAAATATAAATTGAGAAACAAGTCCCAGCTGACTCACTAAAGTTCAGTTTACAGTTTAACAACCACTTAAAAAATAACCAGAATCCAACATAAAGTTTAAACCCTCTCTAAGGAGACTCGTCCAGGTTTAGTTTAAGCCTCGTCGTCTGTCCTTGGAGCTCTTGTGATTTCTTAAACACATCAGAAAAACATCAGGCACTTCAATAAAAACCATGAGAGGACAAATTCGTGTCCATGAATCTGAGAAGTTTCAGAGTCTGGTTCCTTTAAGTCCGATCTGCTTCATGTCTGGGCTCCATATCCAGAACGATCCTTATCGGGTTTCATGTAACGATAAAACCATTTCGGGGTTTTTTTTGATGCTCTGATTCGGCCTGTGGAGAAGATTGTCTATGGAAACTCAATCTACTGTTTACAAATTCTTGACGCACAGAGAGACAGACAGACAGAGAGGGGGAGGAGCTAAGGGACAGACAGACGGACAAACATTAACTCTACTTTACCAGCAGTTTGAAGGCGTTTGCAGGACTCGAGGCCAACTTCTTCCACCCTCTTTCCTCCTCCTCTGGTTCTGCTCGAGCTCCTGGAAAGGTGTGTGTGTCCCTTTGTGATGATCCAATAGTTTGTGTGTGTGTGTGTGAGTGTGTCGTGTTCTCTTTGTGTCTGAGAGTGTGGAGCGAGCAGAGCAGGCTAATAGAGTATTGAGTAAAGCCAGGATTTGTACTGCTTCTGGGACACAGAGAGAGAGCGAGAGAGCACCAAACAGAGAGAAGGGAGAGAGAGCGAGAGACAGGTCTGACATCTGTCTTCCTGTTTGAGCGAGGACAACGCCAATGTGCTGCAGGATATCTTTGAGAGACAGTCAAAGTACGCCGACAAAGAGAAACACTGACATGATGAGCAGAAAAACGTCAAAACCCAGCTGACAGTTTAATGGGATGAGAGTAAAATATGAAGAACGATCGAGTTTTGCTCTGAAACTGAGAGAGAGAGAAGCTTCAGAGGGAGGTGGAGTTTTCATGAGAGAGGTCAGAGGTCACATAAAAACCAAACATCCCACTTCAGTGTCGTCCAGAAAGATTTGTGGGGAAAAACTGAAAAAAACCTGAAGCTTGAAGTCTGAGCATTAAAAATCACAGAGTTGAAAAAAAATCAGCTTGATGATAAAATTATGAATCTATTATCAAAATGTAACTCAGACAGAAATCTTTTAAGTTTCGTTTATTGAAGAAAAAATGAAAATGTCTTTCTTCGTGATCAAAAATGCCTACTAATATTCATACATACTTTTTTGGTTTAATACAGAGCAGCATAATTCTGGGGCCACTGTAGCTCGATGTAGAGTCGTTTCTTAGAAATTCAACAGTTGTACAAAATTCACTGTTCATTTTTAGATAAGGCGGAAGAGAAAATAAAAAAAATAAAAAAGAAAGAAAGAAAAAGATAGTAATAGACATAAAAAACATTCCAGTCCATGTGCAGCAGAAAACCCAGGGGCTAAAAGTTTTTTTAGGAAGTGGGTTTACAAACTGAATCCACTCTTCTCAGCATTTATCAAATTCAGCACTTTTAAGTCTTAGTGTGTAAGTTAACTTTTACATAACAAAAATGTCATGCATCTCATTAAACCAGTCTGGGAAAGAAGGTGGGTGTTGACATAACCACTTTTTATTTTGTGGTGGCATCTTTCCCAGATAAAGTACCTTGAAACAAAAGTCAAATTTACTCTTAAAACTTTAATTAATGTCCAGTGATTTTTAATCTTAGGTGTGTGGTATCACTGGCCATTCGAACCGTGCTGTACTCAAGCACAATTCACCCCCCACTGTGCCAAAGGACAGTTCGGCCGGCGGTCACACCACTAAAACATTAACCAGACTTAAGCCAGAGTGCCGACGCTCGGCCACTGACGTCACTATGAAGCGTCTGTTTACAAGACACGGTTTCATCAGAGTCTGCAGATTAGAGAAAGCAGAGAGCACTGTTACAACTTTACTCACTTTTTGGATCTGTTAAGTTGTTTTGAACCAACACAGCCCTCCAACGACCCGCTATTGTCTTAAATGATTATCGAGAGAAGCGGTCGCAGCGATCACACGTCATGAATTGAGCCGGTTTCAGCACACCTCTCCCAACTGTGCAAAGCCAGGAGAGTGGGCTGTGCTTAAGGTCTGTTTGCTTGTGGTCACACTGACCAAACGAGCCGGACTTTACGTCTGAAGTGTTTCCAAGCACGGCACTGTTGGCCAGTGTGACCGCGCCCTTAGGATCGTTACAAAAAAATCTGGTGACGATTCGATTTTTGGGGCCGACACCAACACTGGGGACAAAAGAAAGTCGATATTCGATATATCGGCCGATATCCCCCATATCTGCTGATACATAAAATAAGAACATTGATATACACAGGAAATATATTGTACATGAACACAAATTGTTATAACACCCCAAATGTGATTTTTATTTCTAAAAGGTTTCAATATTTTTATTAGAAAAAGGGTGGGCGTGTGTATTGACAGGAGCATTTATCTATGTTAAATTTCGCAACAAGCATCTTACATGATGTTAGAACGTCGTATTACAGTCATATATTAGGTAATAGTGGACGTGTGAATTAACAGCAGCATTTATCATTGGCAGAGAGCAGCATCAGCCTGACACAGACACACAGGAGCAACGACACAAGGTTTATACAGCGACTACATAATGACTGATGTTGATTAATCAGTGACACGCTATTATCAGCCCCACAAATTAATTGGTTGGGATAGTAATGGTTAACTCTTGTGATCCCAGAACCTCTCCAACAAGCCATTTGTCCATCTGTCAGTACGTAGAGTCGTCATTTTGGGAACCAAAAAGTCGGGGAGTTGATCCCAGCTACTGCAGTCACATTAGCAAGACCTCGAACCCCAAAGTTCACTCAGTCATTGCAGGTTCACGAGCCAATGGTCTGGTTTATGTTATAAAACTGGCACACATTCCCCCAAAAAAACAAAAAAACAGTGAATGAATGATCTGAAATAAGATGTAACAGCAAAACTCAACTCTACTTTTCGTTATGAGTTGATTAAACCTGTTGGTCCAAATTAAGGTTGAGGGGCAGGTACTTGGTGATCAGCTGTTGCTCTTCTTTCTTCACCGCCATCTTTGAGAAACTGGAGCCATTAATGCACTTCCCTCCTCATCACTGAATGTGAAAATCAACGTGCTTTGGTGTTCTGTTCACCACATATGATGCTGAGTAACAAACAACACACACAGGCTTGATTCACCTTGATTAACTCCTGATCGTTCTGCCAAATGTTTATTTACAAAGTGCTGAATAAATGCTCCCAAAACCATTTTAAAAGAGACACAAACAAACACTTCTCCAGACGACACTTTCATTACCTGGTCAAAAGAGAAACACTACGACTAAAAGACTTATAAAAAAGTTAACTCCAGCTCCGTTCTCTCTGCTAAAAGAGGACAAATGCAGATTGTTTCAGTTTCTTTTTTGCGTTTCACAGATCTCCTCTAATCATCTGTGTCAGTGAATGTAAACATCAGAGCGAACAAGCATCCATCTCATGTAAACAGTGAAGCTGAAATCTTCCATTGTGATGATTTTAATCAGAATGAAAACAGTTTTGTATAAAGTTGCTGTGAGTCTGTTTTGGAGTATACAGTAGAAATCCAGAACGAGCTTTGTTTTCTTTAATGTGGAGAGATTTTTCCCGTTTCTCCAGTTTTCTGTCGACTGGTACGGTTTAAAGGAAGAAAAGACTCAACCAGAGCAAGACTCTGCAGGCTCGTTAGACTGACGGATTTGATGTTTCACTTCATTCTGTCCCAACTTGTCTGAGTTTGTGGTTAGTTGGATGTATTTGACACTGTAACTCAGATTGAAAAAGAATTCTCTGAGCCAATAACATGCCCATTTATTCATGAAAGTTATGAAACTCAGAGCAAAGTAACTTAATTCTTCCATTCTGTAGAAACATATGGAGAAAATCTGTCTGTCACACATTTGTAGCTGGACCATAAAACACATTTATACTGAATTTAGCATTGACTCAAGCTGCACTCAGACACAGATAAAAAGATCAACACTAGTTTAAACATAAAGTCTACTTACATGTAAACAAACAAAACAAAAAAAGTTGAATTCTTTCATTTCCCTGCAGTGTCTCTTGTTGAGATATTGAAACTAGAGATGGGAATTGAAAGAGTGTAATGATAATTAAGATTCATTTTGCTCTAAGCAAAGGTGTCTGATACATTTAAATGTTTTAAAGAAAGCAGCATGAGTTTTTTATTTACAGAAAAAAAAAATGATGGTTGCAAAAACATCAAATAGATTCTGTTTCTTCACAGGGGGCGCCAAAATCTACACAGACAGAAAGTTTTTTTTATACTTAATTATTTATTTATTCATTGCACATATAGAAAAAGAAAACTAAAAATGAACAATACTCAGATTACTGTAATTAAGTAGTTTTTGGGGTACTTGTACTTTTAAGAGTAAATTTTCAAGTCTGTACTTTCACTTGTACTTAAGTAATCATTATGCCATGTAATCTACTTAGTTACTTTTAAAATCATAGTTGATTACTGAGAACAATTTTAATTAATATCTACACTTAAATCTGCATTTTTGTAGCCAGTAAAGTGATTTGATAGCAACATATGGATGAAAAACAAAACAAAAAAATGTTAATGATTGATCACTAATTGATTTTGTGTTAAGAGTTTAACCAGTTAAAAATGTATTCATGGATTTTCTATCAATAGCCGTGGAAGCAACTGCACCTCATCTAATTTTTTTTTTTTTCTGCCTGAGACCTTTGCTGAATAAGGAAATAAAAACTTAAAATGAGAAAAACAAAAACAAAAAAAACAACCAATGAAAATGAGCGAAAAACTCTTGTTTTCTATCTTATCAGTAACTAATGATTATTGATTGTTAGAGTTTTAACTTTTGATAAAGCAAAACACAAAATTTAGAGCCTTGACAGTGACATCACCAGTTCAAAGTAACTAATTATCTGAGTAGTTTTTATGACGAATACTCTGTACTTTTACTTGAGTATTTTTCTAACACCAGTACTTTTATTTGTGGTTGAGAAATATTTTAGCGATGTAACAGTACTTGTACTTGAGCACAGATTTTCAGTGCTCTTTCCACCTCTGACAATACATAATAATTGGGTGGAAAAAAAGAGATAAGACTAAACAAAGCTACAAACATTTGCTTCATAAATGTACAGGAGGAGCCAAAGAAATTCATAAGAACTTATGGAGAGGCCAAGAGCAAAAATAAAATAAATAAATATATTTACATACACATATACGTGCATACATACATTCAATCACATACATATAAATGTTCCTATCAGGAGCTTTAAGTCTAGAGTTAAGTAAGTACATCACAAAAGGTGTTGTCAAATCTGAATTTGAGTGTTAAAGAAAAAAAAGTGTTTAAGAGAAAAAATTAGAAGCACAGGATTTTAAAAACTAAAAAAAGAACCAAACAAAAATAAGCTGAACAAATATCTGTGTACATCAGGAAAAGAAAAAACACAAAAGTCTGTGAGCAGGAAACTCCTCCAGTTTGTTTGAAGTTCACTTTGGAGAAGAAAAAACTTTTGATTACAGACGAGCAACAGACACACACCCAAAACTGCAAATACCTCAGAGTTGAATCAGCTGGAGAGAGAGAGACTCCCCTCACCTGTGGACACACCTCTGAAGACTGAAACACACCAAAAAGAAGGGACCAGAGTGTGTGTGAGTGTGTGTGAGTGTGTGTTTGTGACTGATGACTTTCTTAGACAAATGAAAGGGGAGTTTTTACAGACAAAAGCCAAAACTAAGACTTGGAGAGGAGGCTCGTTGTTAGTGTTTGAATACGTCGTTTGTAAATGTCTGAAAACTCGAGTAACGTCCCCAAAAATGACGTCAGACTTCAGATAAGCCTCCTCTTTACAATCAGCACCTGCTCATTTATAAAAGCTTGACTCTGATGCGTCATTCCTTTCTTTCCTGAGCCACAAAGTTCACGTGTATTTTTCTGTTTTCTCCCTGAGAGCAGAGTTTCCACCTTTCTCTCATTTATCAACACTTCAGCTGAAAACTCCACATCACCCTCAAAATATTCACTCCTCTTGTTTCCTCTCGGCTCCTTGTTACAGTCTCGTTTGCTGCCTTCATGCACAAACCTGTGGAGGATTTTAGAAGAGTGACTCTGAGTGGTTTGGGTCTATAAAAAGATATTACAGCGCCTCCCAGTGGCCAAATTACACAAGTGACTGATATTTCACCAAGTTTCTTTCTGTAAATCCATTAAAGATGTTTGAAGTATCATATCCACTTTTAGATTGTTTCACTGACAATGATTTCACTTTAATATCAGACTTTAGAAGAATTCACAAACCTAAAGTAAGAGAATATCTACGGGTCAATGACGTGACGTCCCCTTTTTTTGTGTCCGAGTGCAATATTTCCTTCCATCATGAATTGAGTATTTCATCACATGTAATTCTTTATTCTATGAAACCTGTGTTATTTGAACACATCTTTAAACTATTAAAATATAACATGTTTTTTTGTGTTTTGGTTCCTCAAACCCCCAAAATGTCAGGTGGTGCAACCGTCCTGACAAGTATCCACAGTAATTAAACTCTAAAAATTGAATGTCAGTTATTGTAAATGGAAATTAAAAATACAGTGGCATTATTTTATGCTTGAACCTTTTTAAATAAAACATTCTTTGCAAATAAAAAGAATTTTAAAGCTGTTGAGAAATTTAAAAAACTTTTTGTCCCGTAATTTTCACCTTGTCAAATGTCAGGGTGGTGCAACCGTAACATTAGACTTTTATTTTAAAGTGAAGAGAATAAAACAGGAAACAGGAAACTGCATCAGCCAGAGGAGCCCAAATGACATTTGTGACCAAGTGGAAAAGTTTGTAGATTTCTCTGAAATACTGATAAAAAAGGTTTTTTCACTTCATTGGTGACTGGAACAATTTCCATGTCAGGTGGTACAACCAATGTAATAATGTGAAATGTTATTTTAACATCAAATTATTTATCTTATTCACAAATAAAAGAAATGAAACACACAAAATGAAAATGTATGAGTCACTACAGACACTTGAGAGATACTTGCCAATAATTTCACACAGAAAAATTAACAGGAACATATAAATATATTTTCATATATTTGGTTGCGCCACCTGACATTTTTGGGTGCTCAAATTAAAAATACTAAAAAATAATGAACCTAAAAACTTTGAAATGTTGGTCAACTACTGAAATCTGTTAGAAAACAATTCTTCTCTCAGAAATATGTTTTTATCCATTTTCAAAGAACTTTTCAAAAATACGTTTTTAGACCCTCTTTTTGTCATGTTGTGCTGAGTTTTTTGTATTTATGTTGTTTGTAAAAAAAAAATAAAGAAAAAAAGAAGAAGCATAAAAAGCAAAATAAACATACCTCGGAAAAAAAATATTTCAAGTCTAGTCAATTTCAAGAGACGTGTTTATCAATCTGTGAAACTCTGAGAGATAGGATTTGAACTCTTCAATTATAAACTGGAAAACATTTTTGCAAAGCTTGAACACAACAGAGAAATACGTTCTCTAAAGCCGATATTCTCCTAATGTTTGTGAACGTCAGATAACGATGTGGATAAAATGAAAAACCTGTTTATGAAGTTTTTGACCCGATTAAAACCTTAAAAAGCAGAAATATGGATTAAAAAAAACAGCAGTCTTTGGTTGGTTTGGTTTAATATGAGTTAACGTGTCTGAATAATTCCATAAAGGATGAAACTGGACATGAGAATAAAACATTCATTCATCCACTTGTTGGTTTATTTATTAATTTAACGGTGATGTCATGAAAGTTTTTTCCCTCCTCGTTTTTATTCCGTCTGTGTCTGAACGAGCTCAAACTGACACGACCGACAAGAACTGAGAAAATATGCCTGACTCTCCCCTTTTTCTTTCTTTTCTTTCTTTGTGTCTTTGCAGAAGAAGTTCCCGGCGGTCGTCTCTTTTCCCGGGGGCAGCAGGTCAAAGGTCATGGCGCTGAATCATCCTGAGCTTCCTGGGTAAATGAACACGTCTGGATTCTGAATCTAATCAGTTTCAACATGAACTTTCCTCTGCCGACCTCTGAACCAGTGTTTTTATTTATTTATATATATGTTTGTTTGTTTGTTTGTAGTTTGGTCCTGTTGGTTCACTGGTCGATCGACGTTTCTAACGAGGGTGAAGTGAGTCCAAAGATCGAGCTGCTGACAAAGATCCCAGAGGAAGGTGAGAAAACTGACTCTACACTGAACATGAAGCTTGTTAGTTTGTTATTTATTATACAGTTTACAAGTTATATACCCTTCTTTTCTTTCTATTTGTTTTCTACTGCATAAAAATGAAACTTTATTCCTCTAAAAACAAAATAGACACATTTTTTAAACATTTAAAAATGGTCTAAAAGAGATTATTTTTGCTCTCTTATGTCACAAATTTAAACTCTAATCCACTTTATGAAAACTAGAAGCTGCAGAATTCAGGCAGTTTTGTTGGCGTTTCTTTTTCTGTCAATAAAACATTCAAGAATATTGACCTCTGATGAATTATTTAAGTATAAATTATTTAGAATTTTTTAAAATATTTTCATTCTAAGTGCTTTATTTACTAGTTTTCTTACAGTTTTCTCCAAAATTGTGAAAGTGATGAATAAAAAAACAGTTTTCACATTATTTTCATTTGTAAATTAATCTGTTGATTTCTCTCTTTTTTTTGTCTGACTCCCACATAAAACCTGACGTGTGTTTGTTTACAATTTAAACAAAAATTTTATAAAATTAACAGTTTTGCCTGTCAAGAACTTACTAACAACTGGAGGCAATTTTTTTAATAATTTATTGTTTTCTACCTTATAAAAATAAATTTTTATCCTCCAAATTTGCTCTCCAAATGATGCTCTCAAATATTTAAAAAGATTTTTTTTTTTTCCAAACTCGTTTTTTGTTTAATTTTTTGGTAAAGATACAGATACATCTTGTAAAAATAGGCATTATATAAAATCGATACACATAGTGTTAAATACATCAATAAATAACAGTCAAAGTAACAAATAAAACAAAACAAAAGCAGTTATAGTAGTAATAATAATGATAATAATTATAATAAAAATAATAGTAAGAATAATAGAAATAACAATAGATGTATATTAATAACAGTAATGATAATTATAAGAATAATAGTAGTAATAATAATAATAATATTAATAATAATAATAGTGCCAGTAATATGGAAATAGGAAAAAAAAGAAAAAGAATATATCTGCCAAATTTACAAATATTTAAAATTTATCCGAAAAAATTGTTTTTTGCTCTGATATGGCAAAAATGTGAGCTCAAATTCACTTTATAAAAACTAGAAGTAACAGAATTCAGGCGTTTAGTTTGCATTTAATTTTCTAGCAATGAAATAAATTCATTTTCAGATGATAATATTGACACTTAAGATCAATTATTTTAGTATAAAAGTTATAGTTTTTTTAATATTTTCCTTCTAAGCACTTCTTTATAAGTCTTCTTACTTTACTTAAAAATTGTGGAACTGTTGAATGAGTTTGTGGAGTTTTATTTTGACATTTTCTGAAAGTTATCCAATGTTTCCAAAGATAAGAGTTTAAATTTGTTTCTGTGTTTCTCCAGCGCTGCAGTTGTTCCCCTCTCAGGCAGTAGAGGGCGCTGCTGAGGCCTTTCAGAGTTTGCTGAGGATTCTGGGACCTGAAGCTGCTCTGGAGTCTGTGATCAGATCGATCAGCGTTTCAGAGGAATCATGAGTCAGTGTTTATCTGTAAAAACATCTCGTTTATGTTTGTGTAAAGTTAAATCAGATATAAATAAACACACACACACAGCGGGGGCTGATTTAGTCTCTTAGAAATGTTTATTCAATATAAAGAGTCCGACTGTGACGTCTGTGACAGCAGAGCTCATTGGTCAAAATCTACAAAAATAAATAATTTAAATACAAAATGCCGAACAGCAGTGTCGCCTTTGTATTCTCAAATATTTTCTTCTCCCAGATATTTACACACACGCAGTTTTCTGAAGGGATCACAGTGCTGTGATGTTTCTGCAGGACGACGCTCCGGCAGCAGGAGGAGGAGGAGGCGGGGCAAACGGAGGCAGCCGACCAATCAGAGATCAGCTCACACCTGTCTGACCAATCAGAGTTCAGCTCTCCTGTCTGAGCGGTTTTCAGTCGAGGCAGAAAGGTCAGGACAAAATAGATTTTCTTTTGTGAGAGAAGAGTTTAAGTCATCAGCTCAACACGTTAATTTCCTCTGATTTATCCCAGAAATCTTTGAAATCAACAAACTCAGAAAACTATTTAAAAAAATTTAAATGAAAACTCAGCTTTGTGAGTCTTTTTTGGGCCTGTTTAAGACAAATTTCTAATTCAAAAAGTTTAAAATTTAGAGAAGTAGAATCAAATTTATCAAATTTATGAGATTCAAAGTCAAATTTTAAGTGAAAAAAAATAAGTCAAAAATAATGAGAACAAAGTCAGATTTTTCAGAAAAGAAGTCAAGATTTCCAGATAGTCAAAATTTTGACAGAAAAAGTCAAAATTGAGAGTTTTGAGAAGGAAAATTTTGAGATAATTAAATCAAGGTTTTTAGATAATTAAAATAATGAGAAAAAAGTAAAATATGTGATTAAAGGTCGAATTTTGTAGGGAAAAAACCTGAAATTTTGAGACAAAGAGTCAAATCTTTTTACTTTTTATCTCAAATTTTTGACTTTATCAGCCAAAAAAACCCTCAACAAATTCAGGTTTTTACTCTTATTTTTCTAACTGGTGAAAATGGGCTCTTATAGAAAACAATCAACCTTTACCTGAAGGTTTAATCCATCTATTTATTTGGATTTACTTCTTCCACTGATATTAAATCAGGAGGAAAGTTAAAACTTGGGAAGCTGAGTTTAAGTTGTAATTGAGACATTTTGTGAGATTTCAGTTCAGGTTTAACGTGCGGAGCTGACGCTTTGGTGTTGGAATAATAATATTTTTGGGGTCGTTCTGTTGAAAAGTTTCAGAAGTTTTCACACTCAGAGGAAAATGAAACGTCCGTTTGCGTCGTCGCTCTCGTCCTGCTGCCTGTTTCATCCTCGATTCAACAAAACAAACAGTGTTTGGTTCAGTTCACTCACGTTCGCTCTCCGACTCTTCAGCTCTGACTCACAGAAAACTTCGACAAAAAAAACTTTTAGTGTTTTGATTTCAGGGAAACTTTAGTGACGGGAATTTCAGGGGCTAAAATGTTTCTCAGCCGGATTTGAAAATCAATATTTTTACTCTCCAGGTTCAGAAAATCAGATTCAGAAACAGACTTTTAAAGATACGTGATACGAACTTTTACCACAGGGGGGCGCCAGATTCTGTCAATTCTAAGTTTTATGTTTGATATTTAAAAACTATTTAATGAAATATTCTAACGAGACTAAATCCAAGAAAATGTAAGTTATGAGAATATCAAAACTATCTCATTGTTGCAAGAAACTTAAATTTGTTTCAAAGTTTGCTCCAATTAAAGAAACAGAATAATGTTGTAATAATTATGGATCAAAGTCGAAGCCTCACTGGTTATAATTTTTTTTTAAGTGTAATTTAATTATTCATTTTCAAACTGGTTTGTGGCGATTATTTTCTTTAACACTAGCAACAGTCAACAGCTCCTGTTCTTGTTCATAGTTCCTCATATATCTAACTGGAGACGGGGGGGGGGGCGCATTCCCTTTCAGCAAATGCAGGAATGCTGAGCATTTCAACACTCGCGCTTTTCCTCGCAGGAAAATCTCAAGGTTGAAATGCTGAGCCCCATTTCAACATCGATGCTTAATTTAGTGGAAGAAATCAACGTTGTGATGTAATTAATGTAAATAATGCTGAAATGCTGAGCCACAACCTTTTGCATTATCATCTCCACTGGAGCAGCGCTGAAGTAAGTGACACCTATGAGTCCAGTTTTATTAAATCTGGGTCTTCAACGGAGCTTAAGTTCCTCCACCATTACGTCATCAAATCAAATCAAAAATTTATTAGTCTTATCCGACAGAATTTAACCTAAACAAATTATCAGTTTTGTCTTTGAGACGATTAGTTTTTGCAGAGGAATCTCAGTTTTTAGAGAAGAGTGGACGCTAAATCTAGGAAGTTTTTTTTAAGACGGCTAATGATGAATTATTTCTTTTTTTGGACTCATGTAAAACAAAACAGGAATGACATTTATTTTTTCTTTCTCTAATGATGTTGTGTTTAAGTGTCTGATCCAAAAAAAGAGAGAAAAACTAAGCTCAGATTTCCTTTCAGATAAACCTTTTTAATTAATTTGTTTCAGTCTGATTCAGTTTTGTTTGGACGTCAGTTTGTTTTTTGTTTTTTTTCGCCGTCTCCAGCTTCAGTCATGTAGTGTGGTTTACTTCAGACGTTTTGATTGGTCGGTGAAGTCGGAGAGCGAACGCTGTGAACAGAAACCGAAGTCAAGTGTAACCAGTTTGTGTGAGCACTGCTGCTTTCAGAGTCATCAGAAAACTCCCAGCGCTCCTGAACGCATCGTCCCTCAAACGTCAGACGACTCTGCAGACGACGGGACGTCGTCTGCAGAGTCGTCTGACGTTTGAGGGACGTTAGAGTCGACGGCTGCGTCCACAGCAGCTTCAAACTTCATCAAACTTATCTGAGCTGTGAACGCAGCCTGTAACAAAACACACACACACACACACACACACACACACACTTCATCCTCCAGTCCTACCAGAACATTTAGGCACATGGACAAACACACACCTACACACACCAAGCCACTTTTGGCACAAAGAACCAGCAGAGCAGCAGCAGCAGCTTCCTCTTCCTCTCCATCATCATCATCATCATCATCATCATCATCATCATCGTGGTATAAAATCTTCCTGCTCTGCTCGCTCGCTCGTCTTAACCACGATGGACGACATCTCTCTCGATCGGGGACGAGTTATTGCAGTAAAGACGTGTAACATCACAACGTACGTTCACAAAGCTTCGAGTTACCGGGTTAGACTGTTAGACGAATCCTAAAAAACACAAAACTTCTTTTTCTCCAACGAAACAAAACGATGACGACTTCAAATCTGGTTCAAGGTCGGAAATAAACGACTGAGCTGCAGGTGGGAAAATGTGGCTGGATGTTGATGAAGGGTCAGTTCAATCAAATCAGTTATTGATAGATGGATGAACAAAATCTCAGTTTATCTGTTTTATTTTTCATTTCTGTGCTTTAATTTAGTTTAACAGCAGCCTAACTTTAAGTAGTTATTCTTTCAAAAGAGGATTTTATTTTGCTGTTTGAAGACTTTAAATTACATCTTAGGAAAATTTGCAGTTGTATCGCACCAGAGACGCTTTTGAGGAAGATTATTTGGGCAAAAAAAATCTTTAAACAGATTTTCATTGTGTAAAAGACTCTTTAAACAGATATTTTGTTCATTTTTTGGACTGAATTTTGTAAACACTGGTTAATGTTGATCAAGAATAATCGTAGTATTATTAGATTTTTAATCATTATAGACCTGAATTTCTCAATTTGTTTAACCCTTAAAGATGTTTGAATAATCTCAGTCTGTTTATCCTTAAATGATGTTTGGGTGAAATTTTCATTTACCTGAAAAACATTTTCTCATCCTTACAAAAGAAAAACAGAATTTTTTGTAATTACTTTGACATAAAAAGAATCTTTAAACAGATTTTATTTTCATTTGTTGGACTAAATTTGTGCTGGATAGAGAGCAACAAAGGCCTCACTGACTTTGTTTTTCGGAAAAACAAAAGATCATCTGCAACAAATTTAAGATTTAAATCATTTTAGGCCTGAATTTCTTAATCTATGCATCCTGGAATTATGTTAGGTATCGCTCTGAGTCACAGAAACGTGGCTGTTAAAGGTTTATAAATAAAATATTTCTGTCATTTCAAGCAAAGTTTTACTATTTTTACAATGGAAAAATTAAATAAATGTCATTATTTTGGCATAAAAGATTCTTTAAACAGATGTTTTGTTCATTTTATGGACTGACTTTGTTTCTCAGAAAAACTGGTTAATGAAGATCAGTCAGGGGATCAACAAAAAGATAATCTGCAACAAATTTAAGATTTAAATCATTTTAGGCCTGAATTTCTTAATCTATGCATCCTGGAATTATGTTAAATATCACTCTGAGTCACAGAAACGTGGCTGTTAAAGGTCTATAAACTAAATATTTCTGTCATTTTGAGCAACATTTGTTTATCTTTAAAGAGGAAAAATGAAATAACTGTAATTATTTAGGTGTAAAAGACTCTTTAAACAGATATTTTGTTCATTTTTTGGACTGAATTTTGTAACGACTGACTTTATTTTCAAACACTGGTTAATGTTGATCAAGACTAATCGTAGTATTATTAGATTTTTAATCATTATAGACCTGAATTTCTCAATTTGTTTAACCCTTAAAGATGTCTGAATAATCTCAGTTTGTTTATCCTTAAATGATGTTTGGGTGAAATTTTCATTTACCTGAAAAACATTTTCTCATCCTTACAAAAGAAAAACAGAATTTTTTGAAATTACTTTGGCATAAAAAGAAGCTTTAAACAGATTTTATTTTCATTTGTTGGACTAAATTTGTGCTAGATAGAGAGCAACAAAGGCCTCACTGACTTTGTTTCTCAGAAAAACAAAAGATTATCTGCAACAAATTTAAGATTTAAATCATTTTGGGCCTGAATTTCTTAATCTATGCATCCTGGAATTATGTTAGATATCGCTCTGAGTCACAGAAACGTGGCTGTTAAAGGTTTATAAATTAAATATTTCTGTCATTTTGAGCAACATTTTCTCATCTTCACAAAGGAAAAATGAAATAACTGTAAATATTTAGGTGTAAAAGACTCTTTAAAGAGATATTATTTTCATTTGTTGGACTGAATTTGTGCTAAATGGAGAGTAACAAAGGCTTTACTGACTTTGTTTCTCAGAAAAACTGGTCGATGAAGATCAGTCAGGGAACAAACAGAAAGATTATCTGCAACAAATTTTAGATTTAAATCATTTTAGGCCTGAATTTCTTAATCTGCATCCTGGAATTATGTTAGATATCGCTCTGAGTCACAGAAACGTGGCTGTTAAAGGTCTATAAACTAATTATTTCTGTCATTTTGAGCAACATTTGTTTGTCTTTAAAGAGGAAAAATAAAATAACTGTAATTATTTAGGTGAAAAAGACTCTTTAAACAGATATTTTGTTCATTTTATGGATGGAATTTTGTAACGACTGACTTTATTTTCAAACACTGGTTAATGTTGATAAAGAATAATCATAGTCTTATTAGATTTTCAATCATTATAGACCTGAATTTCTCAATTTGTTTAACCCTTAAAGATGTTTGTGTTAAAATATTAAATGAATAAACGTATAAACTCATATCAGATGTTGATATCGCTCTGTGTCACAGAAACGTGGCTGTTAAAGGTCTATAAACTAAATATTTCTGTCATTTTGAGCAACTGTTTCTCATCTTTACTTGGGAAAAATGAAATAACTGTAAATATTTAGGCGTAAAAGAATCTTTAAACAGATAATTTGTTCATTTTATGGACTGAATTTTGTAACGACTGACCTTATTTTTGAACACTGGTTAATGTTGATCAAGAATAATCATAGTATTATTAGATTTTAAACCATTTTGGACCTGAGTTTCTCAATCCTTAGAGATGCTGGAGTTAAAATAGTTCAATGAATAAACATATAAACTAATATCAGATGTTGTTTTCGCTCTGAATCACAGAAACGTGGCTGTTTGAGGTCAAAAAGTTGATTTTGAGCAACGTTTTTCGTCTTTACAAAGAAAAACATTTCATTCTTGTGATAATTTTGGTAAAAAAGAATCTTCAAATAATTATTTTGTTCATTTGTTGGACTGAAATTGAGCTAAAAATAAAGTAACGAAGGCCTCAATGACTTTAAACAAAAGATAATCTACGACAGAATTTAGATTTTGAATCATCTCAGTTTGTTTATCCTTAAATGATGTTTGGGTGAAATTTTCATTCACCTGAAAAACATTTTCTCATCCTTACAAAAGAAAAACAGAATTTTTTGTAATTACTTTGGCATAAAAAGAAGCTTTAAACAGATTTTGTTCAATTGTTGGACTGAATTTGTGTGAGAGAGAGAGAAACAAAGACCCAACTGACTTTAGTTTAAGAAAAACTGGTTAATCTTGGTTTTCTGATCAGGTTAGAAATCAATAAAAGATAATCTGCAACAAAGTTTAGATTTTAGATCATTAATTTTTTTTTTCTTCATTTTGAGCAACATTTTCATAAAGAAACATTTCTGTAATTTGTTGGGACATTTTACGTATTTGAGTGAACTGGCCCTTTAATGAGGTTTAGCTCCTCCCTGATTCAATAAAAATAAAACTGTTTCAGACATTAAACCTACTTTTCTCCAGTCAGCTCTAAATGTCTGCAAAGGATCATGGGTCCCACAGACCTGCAGAGAATGACATNAAAAAACTTTTGTCCCGTAATTTTCACCTTGTCAAATGTCAGGGTGGTGCAACCGTAACATTAGACTTTTATTTTAAAGTGAAGAGAATAAAACAGGAAACAGGAAACTGCATCAGCCAGAGGAGCCCAAATGACATTTGTGACCAAGTGGAAAAGTTTGTAGATTTCTCTGAAATACTGATAAAAAAGGTTTTTTCACTTCATTGGTGACTGGAACAATTTCCATGTCAGGTGGAACAACCAATGTAATAATGTGAAATGTTATTTTAACATTAAATTATTTATCTTATTCACAAATAAAAGAAATGAAACACACAAAATGAAAATGTTTGAGTCACTACAGACACTTGAGAGATACTTGCCGATAATTTCACACAGAAAAAAATAACAGGAACATATAAATATATTTTCATATATTTGGTTGCGCCACCTGACATTTTTGGGTGCTCAAATTAAAAATACTAAAAAATAATGAACCTAAAATCTTTGAAATGTTGGTCAACTACTGAAATCTGTTAGAAAACATAATTCTTCTCTAAGAAATATGTTTTTATCCATTTTCAAAGAACTTTTTAAAAATAAGTTTTTAGACCCTCTTTTTGTCATGTTGTGCTGAGTTTTTTGTATTTATGTTGTTTGTAAAAAAAAAAAAAAAGAAGAAGCATAAAAAGCAAAATAAACATACCTTGGAAAAAAGATATTTCAATATTTCAAGAGACGTGTTTATCAATCTGTGAAACTCTGAAAGATAGGATTTGAACTCTCCAATTACAAACTAGAAAACATTTTTGCAAAGCTTGAAAACAACAGAGAAATACGTTCTCTAAGGCCAATGTTACCCTAATGTTTGTGAACGTCAGATAATGATGTGGATAAAATGAAAAACCTGTTTATGAAGTTTTTGACCCAATTGAAACCTTAAAAAGCAGAAATATGAATCCAAAAAACAGCAGTTTGGTTGGTTTGGTTTAATATGAGTTAATGTGTCTGAATAATTCCATTAAGGATGAAACTGGACATGAGAATAAAACATTCATTCATCCACTTGTTTGTTTATTTATTAATTTAACGGTGATGTCATGAAAGTTTTTTCCCTCCTCGTTTTTTCTATCTCAGTGTCTGAACGAGCTCAGACTGACACGACCGACAGGAACTGAGAAAATACGTCTGACTCTCCCTTTTTTCTTTCTTTTCTTTCTTTGTGTCTTTGCAGAAAAAGTTCCCGGCGGTCGTCTCTTTTCCCGGGGGCAGCAGGTCAAAGGTCATGGCGCTGAATCATCCTGAGCTTCCTGGGTAAATGAACACGTCTGGATTCTGAATCTGATCAGTTCCAACATGAACCTTCCTCTGCCGACCTCTGAACCAGTGTTTTTATTTATTTTATTCGTTTATTTATACGTTTGTTTGTAGTTTGGTCCTGTTGGTTCACTGGTCGATCGACGTTTCTAACGAGGGTGAAGTGACTCCAAAGATCGAGCTGCTGACAAAGATCCCAGAGGAAGGTGAGAAAACTGACTCCACACTAAACCTGACGCTTGTTTGTTTATTTATTATACAGTTTACAAGTTATATACCCTTCTTTTCTTTTTATTTGTTTTCTACTGCATAAAAAGGAAACTTTATTCCTCTAAAAACAAAATAGACACATGTTTTAAACATTTAAAAATGGTCTAAAAGAGATTATTTTTGCTCTCTTATGTCACAAATTTAAACTCTAATCCACTTTATGAAAACTAGAAGCTGCAGAATTCAGGCAGTTTTGCTGGCGTTTCATTTTCTGTCAATAAAATACTCAAGAATATTGACTTCTGATAAATTATTTAAGTATAAAAATTAAGAATTTTTAAAAATATTTTCATTCTAAGTGCTTTATTTACTAGTTTTCTTACAGTTTACTCCAAAATTGTGAAAGTGATGAATAAAAAAACAGTATTCAAATTATTTTCATTTGTAAATTAATCTGTTGATTTCTCTTTTTTTGTCTGACTCCCACATAAAACCTGACGTCTGTTTGTTTACAATTTAAACAAAAATTTAATAAAATTAACAGTTATGCCTGTCAAGAACTTACTAACAACTGGAGGCAATTTTTTAAATAATTTATTGTTTTCTACCTTATAAAAAGAAATTTTTATCCTCCAAATTTGCTCTCCAAATGATGCTCTCAAATATTAAAAAAAAAATATTTTTTTCAAACTCTTTTTTTATTTAATTTTTTGGTAAAGATACAGATACATCTTGTAAAAATAGGCATTATGTAAAATCGATACACATAGTGTTAAATACATAAATAAATAACAGTCAAAGTACCAAATAAAACAAAACAAAAGCATTAATTGTAGTAATAATAATGATAATTAATAATTATAATAAAAATAATAGTAAGAATAATAGAAATAACAATAGATTTATATTAATAACAGTAATGATAATTATAAGAATACTAGTAGTAATAATAATAGTAATATTAATAATAATAATAGTGCCAGTAATATGGAAATAGGAAAAAAAAGAAAAAGAATATATCTGCCAAATTTACAAATATTTAAAATTTGTCCGAAAAAAATGTTTTTTGCTCTGATATGGCAAAAATGTGAGCTCAAATTCACTTTATAAAAACTAGAAGTTACAGAATTCAGGCGTTTAGTTTGCATTTAATTTTCTAGCAATGAAATAAATTCATTTTCAGATGATATTGACACTTTAGATCAATTATTTTAGTATAAAAGTTTTAGTTTTTTTAATATTTTCCTTCTAAGCGCTTCTTTATAAGTCTTCTTACTTTACTTAGAAATTGTGAAACTGTTGAATGAGTTTGTGGAGTTTTATTTTGACATTTTCTGAAAGTTATCCAATGTTTCCAAAGATAAGAGTTTAAATTTGTTTCTGTGTTTCTCCAGCGCTGCAGTTGTTCCCCTCTCCGGCAGTAGAGGGCGCTGCTGAGGCCTTTCAGAGTTTGCTGAGGATTCTGGGACCTGAAGCTGCTCTGGAGTCTGTGATCAGGTCGATCAGCGTTTCAGAGGAATCATGAGTCAGTGTTTATCTGTAAAAAACGTCTCGTTTATGTTTGTCTAAAGTTAAATCAGATATAAATAAACACACACACACAGCGGGGGCTGATTTAGTCTCTTAGAAATGTTTATTCAATATAAAGAGTCCGACTGTGACGTCTGTGACAGCAGAGCTCATCGGTCAAAATCTACAAAAATAAATAATTTAAATACAAAATGCCGAACAGCAGTGTCGCCTTTGTATTCTCAAATATTTTCTTCTCCCAGATATTTACACACACGCAGTTTTCTGAAGGGATCACAGTGCTGTGATGTTTCTGCAGGACGACGCTCCGGCAGCAGGAGGAGGAGGAGGCGGGGCAAACGGAGGCAACCGACCAATCAGAGATCAGCTCACACCTGTCTGACCAATCAGAGTTCAGCTCTCCTGTCTGAGCGGTTTTCAGTCGAGGCAGAAAGGTCAGGACAAAATAGATTTTCTAATGTGAGAGAAGAGTTTAAGTCATCAGCTCAACACTTTAATTTCCTCTGATTATCCCAGAGATCCTTGAAATCAACAAACTTAGAAAATTTTGAAAAAAATTCAAATGAAAACTCAGCTTTGTGAGATTTTTTGGGCCTGTTTAAGACAAATTTCTAATTCAAAAGGTTTAAAATTTAGAGAAGTAGAGTCAAATTTATGAGATTCAAAGTCAAATTTTGGTGGAAAAAAATAAGTCAAAATGACAACGTCCAATTTTTCAGAAAAGAAGTCAAGATTTTCAGATAGTCAAAATTTTGACAGAAAAAGTCAAAATTGAGAGTTTTAAGTAGGAAAATTTTGAGATAATTAAATCAAGTTTTTTAGATAATTAAAATAATGAGAAACAAAAGTAAAATATGAGATAAAAGGTCAAATTTTGTAGGGAAAAAACTTGAAATTTTGAGACAAAGAGTCAAAATTTTTTACTTTTTATCTCAAATTTTTGACTATATCAGCCAAAAAAACCCTCAACAAATTCAGGTTTTTACTTTTATTTTTTTAACTGGTGAATATGGGATCTTATAGAAAACAATCAACCTTTACCTGAAGGTTTAATCCATCTATTTATTTGGATTTACTTCTTCCTCTGACATTAAATTAGGAGGAAAGTTAAAACTTGGGAAGCAGAGAAATTTAGTCGTAATTTTGATGAGTGATATTTCAGTTCAGGTTTAACGTGCGGAGCTGATGCTTTGGTGTTGGAATAATAATATTTTTTGGGGTCGTTCTGTTGAAAAGTTTCTAAAGTTTTCAGACTCAGAGGAAAATGAAGCGTCCGTTTGCGTCGTCGCTCTCGTCCTGCTGCCTGTTTCATCCTCGATTCAACAAAACAAACAGTGTTTGGTTCAGTTCACTCACGTTCGCTCTCCGACTCTTCAGCTCTGACTCACAGAAAACTTCGACAAAAAAAACTTTTAGTGTTTTTATTTCAGGGAAACTTTAGTGACGGGAATTTCAGGGGCTAAAAAGTTTCTAAGCCAGATTTGAAAATCAATATTTTTACTCTCTCGGGTCAGATCATCAGATTCAGACTTTTAAAGATACGTGATACAAACTTTTACCACAGGGGGGCGCCAGATTCTGTCAATTCTTAGTTTTATGTTTGATATTTAAAACTATTTAATGAAATATTCTAATGAGACTAAATCCAAGAAAATGTAAATTATGAGAATATCAAAACTATCTCATTGTTGCAAGAAACTTAAATTTGTTTCAAAGTTTGCTCCAATTAAAGAAACAGAATAATCTTGTAATAATTACGGATCAAAGTCGAAGCCTCACTGGTAACTTTTTTTTTTTTTTAAAGGTAATTTAATTATTCATTTTCAAACTGGTTTGTGGCGATTATTTTCTTTAACACTAGCAGCAGTCAACAGCTCCTGTTCTTGTTCATAGTTCCTCATATATTTAACTGGAGACAGGGGGGGGGCGCATTCCCTTTCAGCAAATGCAGGAATGCTGAGCATTTCAACACTCGCACTTTTCCTCGCAGGAAAATCTCAAGGTTGAAATGCTGAGCCCCATTTCAACATTGATGCTTAATTTACTGGAAGAAATCAACGTTGTGATGTAATTAATGTAAATAATGCTGAAATGCTGAGCCACAACCTTTTGCATTATCATCTCCATTGGAGCAGCGCAGAAGTAAGTGACACCTATGAGTCCAGTTTTATTAAATCTTGGTCTTCAATGGAGCTTAATTTCCTCCACCATTACATCATCAAATCAAATCAAAAATTTATTCGCCTTATCTGACAGAATTTATCCTAAATAAATTATCAGTTTTGTCTTTGAGACGATTAGTTTTTGCAGAGGAATCTCAGTTTTTAGAGAAGAGTGGACGCTAAATCTAGGAGTTCTTTTTTAAGACGGTTAATGATGAATTATTTGTTTTTTTGGACTCATGTAAAACAAAACAGGAATGACATTTGTTTTTTCTTTCTCGAATGATGTTGTGTTTAAGTGTCTGATCCAAAAAAAGAGGGAAAAACTAAGCTCAGATTAAATAATCCAATCCTTAATTTCCTTTCAGATGAACCTTTTTAATTTATTTGTTTCAGTCTGATTCAGTTTTGTTTGTACGTCAGTTTTTTTTTTTTTTTTTTTTTTTTTTTTTTTTTTTTTTTTTTTTTTTTTTTTTTTTGCCGTCTCCAGCTTCAGTCATGTAGTGTGGTTTACTTCAGACGTTTTGATTGGTCGGTGAAGTCGGAGAGCGAACGCTGCGAACAGAAACTGAAGTCAAGTGTAACCAGTTTGTGTGAGCGCTGCTGCTTTCAGAGTCATCAGAAAACTCCCAGCGCTCCTGAACGCATCGTCCCTCAAACGTCAGACGACTCTGCAGACGACGTCCCGTCGTCTGCAGAGTCGTCTGACGTTTGAGGGACGTTAGAGTCGACGGCTGCGTCCACAGCAGCTTCAAACTTCATCAAACTTATCTGAGCTGTGAACGCAGCCTGTAACAAAACACACACACACACACACACACACACACACACACACACACACACTTCATCCTCCAGTCCTACCAGAACATTTAGGCACATGGACAAACACACACCTACACACACCAAGCCACTTTTGGCACAAAGAACCAGCAGAGCAGCAGCAGCAGCAGCAGCTTCCTCTTCCTCTCCATCATCATCATCATCATCATCATCATCATCATCGTGGTATAAAACTTTCCTGCTCTGCTCGCTCGCTCGTCTTAACCACGATGGACGACATCTCTCTCGATCGGGGACGAGTTATTGCAGTAAAGACGTGTAACATCACAACGTACGTTCACAAAGCTTCGAGTTACCGGGTTAGACTGTTAGACGAATCCTAAAAAACACAAAACTTCTTTTTCTCCAACGAAACAAAACGATGACGACTTCAAATCTGGTTCAAGGTCGGAAATAAACGACTGAGCTGCAGGTGGGAAAATGTGGCTGGATGTTGATGAAGGGTCAGTTCAATCAAATCAGTTATTGATAGATGGATGAAAAAAATCTCAGTTTATCTGTTTTATTTTTCATTTCTGTGCTTTAATTTAGTTTAACAGCAGCCTAACTTTAAGTAGTTATTCTTTCAAAAGAGGATTTTATTTTGCTGTTTGAAGACTTTAAATTACAACTTAGGAAAATTTGCAGTTGTATCGCACCAGAGACGCTTTTGAGGAAGATTATTTGGGCAAAAAAAAATCTTTAAACAGATATTTTGTTCGTTTTATGGACTGAATTTTGTAACGACTGACTTTATTTTCAAACACTGGTTAATGTTGATCAAGAATAATCGTAGCATCATTAGATTTTTAATCATTATAGACCTGAATTTCTCAATTTGTTTAACCCTTAAAGATGTTTGAATCATCTCAGTCTGTTTATCCTTAAATGATGTTTGGGTGAAATTTTCATTTACCTGAAAAACATTTTCTCATCCTTACAAAAGAAAAACAGAATTTTTTGTAATTACTTTGTTATAAAAAGAAGCTTTAAACAGATTTTATTTTCATTTGTTGGACTAAATTTGTGCTGGATAGAGAGCAACGAAGGCCTCACTGACTTTGTTTTTCGGAAAAACAAAAAGATTATCTGCAACAAATTTAAGATTTAAATCATTTTAGGCCTGAATTTCTTAATCTGTGCATCCTGGAATTATGTTAGATATCGCTCTGAGTCACAGAAACGTGGCTGTTAAAGGTCTATAAATGAAAGTTTTTAGTTATTTCAAGCAAAGTTTTACTATTTTTACAATGGAAAAATTAAATAAATGTCATTATTTTGGCATAAAAGATTCTTTAAACAGATGTTTTGTTCATTTTATGGACTGAATTTGTGCTAAATGGAGAGTAACAAAGGCTTTACTGACTTTGTTTCTCAGAAAAACTGGTTAATGAAGATCAGTCAGGGAACAAACAGAAAGATAATCTGCAACAAATTTAAGATTTAAATCATTTTAGGCCTGAATCTCTTAATCTGTGCATCCTGGAATTATGTTAGATATCACTCTGAGTCACAGAAACGTGGCTGTTAAAGGTCTATAAATTAAATATTTCTGTCATTTTGAGCAACATTTTCTCATCTTTACTCGGGAAAAATGAAATAACTAATTATTTAGGTGTAAAAGACTCTTTAAACAGATATTATTTTCATTTTATGGACTGAATTTTGTAACGACTGACTTTATTTTCGAACACTGGTTAATGTTGATCAAGACTTATCGTAGTATCATTAGATTTTTAATCATTTTGGCCTTAATTTCTCAATTTTTTAAACCCTTAAAAATGTTTTGGTTAAAATAATTAAATGAATAAACGTATAAACTCATATCAGATGTTGATATCGCTCTGAGTCACAGTAACGTGGCTGTTAAAGGTCTATAAACTAAATATTTCTGTCATTTTGAGCAACATTTGTTTATCTTTAAAGAGGAAAAATGAAATAACTGTAATTATTTAGGTGTAAAAGAATCTTTAAACAGATATTTTGTTCATTTTATGGACTGAATTTTGTAACGACTGACTTTATTTTCAAACACTGGTTAATGTTGATCAAGACTAATCGTAGTATCATTAGATTTTTAATCATTTTGGACCTGAGTTTCTCAATCCTTAGAGATGTTGGGATTAAAATAGTTCAATGAATAAACATATAAACTAATATCAGATGTTGTTTTCGCTCTGAGTCACAGAAACGTGGCTGTTTGAGGTCGAAAAGTTGAATTTTTCAGTCATTTTGAGCAACGTTTTTTCGTCTTTACAAAGAAAAAAATGTCATTCTTGTGATTATTTCGGCAAAAAAGAATCTTCAAATGATTATTTTGTTCATTTCTTGGACTGAAATTGAGCTAAAAATAAAGTAACAAAAGCTTCACTGACTTTAAACAAAAGATGATCCACAACAGAATTTAGATTTTGAATCATCTCAGTTTGTTTATCCTTAAATGATGTTTGGGTGAAATTTTCATTTACCTGAATAACATTTTCTCATCCTTACAAGAGAAAAACAGATTTTTTTGTAATTACTTTGGCATAAAAAGAAGCTTTAAACAGATTTTGTTCAATCGCTGGACTGAATTTGTGTGAGAGAGAGAGAAAAAGACCCAACTGACTTTAGTTTAAGAAAAACTGGTTAATCTTGGTTTTCTGATCAGGTTAGAAATCAACAAAAGATAATCTGCAACAAAGTTTAGATTTTAGATCATTAATTTTTTTTTTTTCATTTTGAGCAACATTTTCATAAAGAAACAATTCTGTAATTTGTCGGGACATTTTCCGTATTTGAGTGAACTGGCCCTTTAATGAGGTTTAGCTCCTCCCTGATTTAATAAAAATAAAACCGTTTCAGACATTAAACCTACTTTTCTCCAATCAGCTCTAAATGTCTGCAAAGGATCATGGGTCCCACAGACCTGCAGAGAATGACATCATACGTACCCCCCCCCCCCTCCCCCTCGCCTCCATCGGCAGCTTTAAAACGACCTCTGGCGTCCAATCAGGAGTCAGATCCCGCCTCTCGCCGCCAGGAGAGAAATTTCTAATAAATACGAGTCCGAGCGGCGACACCGGGATTCTCCTCCTGACGGGAGCGAGAGGTCGTCGTCGCCACGTCGAGACAAAAACTAAAGAATCAGTAACAGAAGAATCTGGAAGCCTCTTCAGCGTCTGGTAATAAAGGAGCGACTTCCTGGAGATATTTACGGCGCCGACGGCCCGAGCTGGAAGGCGTCAGCGACAGTGAGTGGAGTGAAGAGAAAGTGCAGCGGTAAAGTTTTGGATAAACAGCTCTAGTTCCTTATGATTAAACTCTGGGTCAAACATGGCGTCCACTCCTCTTCGGCGCCGCCTCTCCGTCACACGGGGTGAAACAGCAGCGTGCACTCCTCCCTCTCTGCGGCGGTGAAGATGGCGGGCAGCGGCGGCGGCGGTATAGAGCCTCTCTGTAAAGAGCCTCCAGTCCTCAGGTAACAGGAAACGATCTTCTGGTCCAGGCGAAGCTGGCGAGGGATGCTGTCGAAGGGTTTGGGGTCCAGGTCCAGGATGGAGACGGAGTAAGAGAAGGCCGGAGGTCGGGAGGACAGGAAGTCTCTGAGGCGTCTCTGACTGAAAACACACGAGGAGACAAAACAAAGAAACTGTTAGAAGAGACGTGAAAAAGACAAACTGGTCATTTAAGCATCAAACGTCCAGAGCTGAGACTGTTTTCAATCTCCTTCAGTTCAGTTTATTAATTCATTTTTCTTAAACCATAATCAACATCTACAGAGCTAGAGNCATATAAATATATTTTCATATATTTGGTTGCGCCACCTGACATTTTTGGGTAAGTATCATTCTTTCTCTGTGTTACAGCCACTAGGGGCAGTTTCTCCCACTCAACACGCAAAGTCACAGGGCGCACTGAGGGGGGGGGGTGTCCGTTGACGAAGCTGAATTGGATTAAACTGTTGGAGCAGTTGCTGGTCCAACTCCCATAACTCTTTGCTGCACGTCTTCCCCTTTCTCTGCGTCTCATGTTTACTCACTTCATTTCCATTACACTTTTTTGCAAAGTGAAAGCGATATTTCTGGTGTTTCTATTACCACAAAAACTGCGGAAAACTTCATTAAAATCTCAAGATTTGATTTTGCTGAACAGTGAAGAAGGAAGGATGGCTGAAAGTGTTGGTAACCATGGATACCACAAACATTTTGAGAGCTGAACATCTCATTTTGATGGGCGTTATCGTGATCGTTGTGGCCGAGGAATTAACAGGTTCATGTCCGGTGATTGAAACTTTAAAAAAATAATATCTCATGAGAGCATAAAAAACTTTTTATCAAAACTTCAGAGTTCTTGGGGCGCAGATGGCCGAGTGGATCTGACCGCGCACCATGAGGTTTGCCCGGGTTCGATTCCTTCCTACCTGTGGCCTGTTTCCCGCATGTCATTCCCCACTCTCTCCCCCTTTCCTGCTCTTTCCACTGTCCTCTCCCATACAATTAAAGGCAGAAAAGCCCAAAAAATATCTTAAAAAAAAAAAAAACTTCAGAGTCCTTTTGAAATGTTGGTGCTTCCATCACAATTTTTTGGGGATATTAAGGTTTTGTGCAATTGTAGGTGTAACTGAAACGCAGCTGGAAGTTGAAGAAGGTTTGGTTTTGTTTTTACAGACGTACTGAGCTCTGCTGCATGTTCCTTTAAAATGTGGATCCTTTAAAATAGAAATAAAAAGGTGACCTCACTTTTTGTGCTCAGTTTAACTTTGAAAACATTTATGACCCTGTGTTTCTCTCGTCTGTTTCATAGTTTATTAAATCACTGTTGAGGTTTATTTCTGGCGTTTTCTTTGATGATGTGTCTGGTTTGAAACGTGTCGGATCAAAGGAAGTTAAAGCGGTTTTAATTTCCTGCTGCAGGTCTGAGGACGAGCTGGACTGATGTTTGTTTACTGAGCTGGGTTTAAATCCATCTCTGCGCCTCACACGCTCTGACTCTTCTCTCCGAGAGCTCGACACTCACCCTTCATCATCCTCCTCTTCCTCACAGCTGGGCACCAAGGCAACCATGATGGAGCAGTCCTTGGCTGTCATGGAGACGCGGTACTGATGGACCTGCAGTCGGAGGAAACAAAGAGGTTTAACCCGCTGAAGTCTTTGACGCTGCAGATGTTAAAACCAGGTTTCATAACTGTTCTGTTTCCAGCTCAGTGATTCATCCTTTTGTGTTTTTCCCGCTCAGCTGACTGTGAGAAATGTTCCTGAAACTGACGCGTCACAGTTTGTGCTGCGAGTTCTCAATGTTCCCGCTTTTAATAGAAAACAAATTTCCACCTTAGCGACGGCGAACTCCACGGAGCCGTCGTCCTCGCTCGGACACTTCTGCAGCTTCTCCAGAAACGCCTCGTTGTACGGGCCGTCGATCTGCAGCCGAGTCCTGGGAGGGTCACAGACAGGAAGTGATGTCACAGAGAAGAAGTCAGGGCGAGGTTTATCCGCTCAGACGCTTTCACGTGTTTTACCTCTCCTTGGGAAACTCCTGCAGGTGCTGCTCCACGCGGCGATACAGAGGGTGAAGACCTTCGATGTCCAACGTGTCCAACATCTGAGTCTGAAGGATCCGGAACAAAACGCTGTCGCTGGGTAAACCCTGAGAGCCTGAGAGAAAAAACAGAGAAACGACGAAGATTAGGAGAGTTTCAGATCAGACTGCTCGCTTCACCAAACTAAAATTTCAAACTCAATACCCAGGAAGATATTTCGTACCATTTCAGATATTAGGGGAATAAAAACTTACAAAATCTAAAAAAGGGCAGGAAAAACTTTATTAACATGAAAAACAGAAACCTAGATGAGCATGACGGAGTATAAGGGCCACGTTAAGATATTTTTTTTTTGCTTCATATTTTGCTACAAGATTAAAGTTGAATTTAATTATTTTACTACGAGAATAAAGTCGGAATTAATTATGTTACTCAGAAATAAAGGCGAAATAAATTATTTTCCCACGAAAATAAAGACAAAATAAACTATTTTACTCAGAAATAAAGTCGAATTTAATTATTTTACTACGAAAATAAAGTTGAAATTAATTATTTTACTTTGAGAATAAAGTCAACTTTAATTATTTTACTACGAAAATAGACAAATTTAATTATTTTACAATGAGATTTAAGTCCAAATTAATTATTTTACCAAGAGATCAAAGTCGAATTTAATTATTTTACTACGAAAATAAAGCTGAAATTAATTATTTTACTACGAGAATAAAGTTGAATTTAATTATTTTGTTACAAGAATAAAGTCGAAATTAATTATTTTACTACAAAATAAGTTGAAATTTATTATTTTACTATGAGAATAAAGTTGAAATTAATTATTTTACTACGAGAATAAAGTTGAAATTTATTATTTTACTACGAGAATAGACAAATTTAATTATTCTACAACAAAAAAAGTCTAAATTTATTATTTTTTGATGAGAATAAAGTTGAAATTTATTATTTTACTAAGAGATTAAAGTCGAAGTAAAGTTGTATCAGAAGTGGGTAAGGAAAGATCTAATCAGAAGAAGAAAAAGAAGAATGAAACGAGGACGAGAGTGCTGCAGTTAACAGGTAAAATTAAACGTTTATTAAAATGTTCTGCTCACTGAGCATACCCAGTTTTTTTCGACTTTGATCTCGTAGTAAAATGATTAATTTTGACTTAAATTATTTCTCATCACTGCTCAAACATCCTCGTTCTGTCATCACAGACTCATGAAATGTTCCTCAGGTTTTTCTTGATACCAGATGATCAGTTTTCTGAAATGTCACGTTCTGTTTAAACATCATCAAACTCTTTTTCTGACCAAAGAACATTTTCTCCATCAGGGGGCGATATGAGCAAAATGTCTGGATGTTTCTACAGCAGGATCTGTTTTTCATTTTAAGACTATTTTGACCTGAAAACAACATTTTAAGCCCCAAATATTTCTAACGCTGAACTATTTTCTGCTCCATTTCATAACTTTGAGCTCATTTTCTGTTTTTTGAGCTTCTACATTTTCACATCACGATTAAAATTTATCACAAGGTTCCTAGAAAGTCGTAAAAAAAAGTCTCAAATTCAGTAAAAGGTTATATTCTGGTCTTAAATACGTTATTCAAAGGTCTTACATTTGTCAGGGCAGGATTTGTTTACGGGTTTTTTTTGTTGTTGTTTTTTTTTTAATGAGACTTAATTAAAGTGGATACTGTCTTAAAAGCTGCTGTTATAAATATTTTTATCCATCCTGGGGTCACTGATTACACTTTTACATACAGATATTTATCAGAGAGAATCACTTCATGTTCAATAAACAGACAAAAATAAACTTGAACGAGTCTCATAGAGAGATATATGTTATGATTTGACTGTAACACAGCAGAAAACCTCAACTATCAACTATATTTATGTGTTTTTGGTCTTAAGTTTCATTCAAAGTGGCTTAAAAAGTTTTAAAAAGTCTTAAATTTGACTTAATGAAACCTGTAGGTGCCCTGTTAAAGATTTCAGCTGTAAAAGTTGTTAAATTTCTGCAGAAAGTTCAGAGTTTCAGCTTCAGTTCAAATTCAGTTTAGTGAAACTTTAGTGGATGAACTTTGGTTTGTGACCTCGACAGAAAAAGTAAAAACAGAGAAAAAGCTGAAGTCTGTGGAGTTTCTCACCGTGGCGAATCCTCTCCTTGTTGAACAGACTTGCTTCACAGAAGCTTCGTCCTTCTCCTCGTCTGTCTGTCACCACTCCTCCTCCGTCTCCTCCTCCGGCGCTCAGCAGAGCGTTCACCAGCACCTGCAGACGGACGGAGACACAAAAAGAGAGTTCAACGCCTCCACAAAGACCTTTACACACAGAGTAGGTTATTTCTGGATGGATCTGGATCTATAACTGTAATTATTTAGGTGTAAAAGACTCTTTAGACGGATATTTTGTTCATTTTTTGGACTGAATTTGTGTGAGAGAGAGTGACAAAGGCCAAACTGACTTTATTTTCAAACACTGGTTAATGTTGATCAAGACTAATCATAGTATTATTAGATTTTGAACCATTTTGGACCTGAATTTCTCAATCCCCAGAGATGTTGGGGTTAAAATAATTCAATGAATAAACGTATAAACTAATATCAGATGTTGTTATCGCTCTGAGTCACAGAAACGTGGCTGTTTGAGGTCCACAAGTTGAATTTTTCAGTCATTTTGAGCAACATTTTTTCGTCTTTACAAAGAAAAAAATGTCATTCTTGTGATAATTTTGGCAAAAAAAAAAATTCAAATAATTATTTTGTTCATTTGTTGGACTGAAATTGAGCCAAAAATAAAGTAACAAAGGCCTCGCTGACTTTAAACAAAAGATGATCTACGACAGAATTTAGATTTTGAATCATCTCAGTTTGTTTATCCTTAAATGATGTTTGGGTGAAATTTTCATTTACCTAAAAAACATTTTCTCATCCTTACGAAAGAAAAACAGATTTTTTTGTAATTACTTTGGCATAAAAAGAAGCTTTAAACAGATTTTGTTCAATTGTTGGACTGAATTTGAGTGAGAGAGAGAAACAAAGACCCAACTGACTTTAGTTTAAGAAAAACTGGTTAATCTTGGTTTTCTGATCAGGTTGAAAAAAATGTCGACAAAGCCTTTGAAACGACCTGGACTGATGAGAAAAATCACAGAAATTTAAACAATTCTGAAAAAAATCATGACAAACATGATTGACTTAATTTAGGATTTCTTCCTGCAGTTTGCAGTGAGAAGCCTGAATAAAACAGAGAGAGTCTTTTTCAAAATGATCAGATCTGTTTACAGCTGTTTTCATGCTGTCGTCTGTTTTCCAGAAACAGAAACTAAAAAAGAAAAACCTGGAGTTTTGTTTCTGACCTGGATGAAGTCGTTGAGGACGGCTTTACTGGTCATGTGACAGTTGATTCTGTTGTTTCCGTACTGGAAATACGGTCTGAGGTGATGCAGCAGAGAGTTCAGGTCCATGGAGTCGTCGCTGCCTTCTTTACTGCTGTAGATGCACTGACCGCCCTGAAACACACACACACACACACACACACACGCTTAGTTTAAAATAACACGAGCGTCTGTCAGATATTTAAGGACGAACCTCTCAGGAACATTTTGATTATTTTCTCACACTTTGTTTGAAACAGATTCCTTCATCGACGTCTCAAACCTTTCACACTTTGAGCTCTGTGAGTTTTTAACCCTTTAACTGCCCCAACAGGAAAAATAAAACACAAACTCACCCATTTCNAAAAAAAGGGGGGGGGGGGGGGCTGCTAGAAAATTAAAAGTGTCCTCCAAATTTTTTCTTGCTATTTTTGTTGTTTTTTGGCCAATTTTTTTGCTGCTTCTTGATTATTACAAGGTTTCATCCCAATTCAAATGCAGATTTTTGTTGCTTTTTGTCCATTTTTACCACCTCAAACTAAGTTTTATCACTATTCTTTGCTGTTTTTGCCTCTTTTTATCACTTAGATAGTTTCTTTTGTAAAGGTAGTTTTTCACCGTTTGTCTCTTTGGTTGAGTAACTCTGGTGTAGAACAGAAAACATCTGCTGTAAAAACTGTATCTGATATTTTGACACATTTCAGGTTATAGAAATATTTCACTGTCTGACATCAGAATATTGCGATTTGGCCAAACTCAAACCTTGAACAGTCACTTTTTTGAGGTGCAGGTGTCACTTTCTGAGCTGCAGAGTTATTTCAGGTTACGTAACTCTTCTGTCAAAGCTGCAGAAACACCTGTAACCTGATCACCAACAAACTGAGCTGAGCTTTAACCTCTTGTTCTCGTGTTGAATAGTTTCAGATCCGACGCTGAGAGAGAGGGCGACTCCCTGAGAGAGCGACGGACTGAACGGTTAAGAATAATCTGTAGAAGTTTTATTCTGTGAATCTGATCAGGGCGTAAAGTTTTGATCTTCTTTTTAATGCACCATTCTGCATTCCTGGATAAAAACACAGAGAGAGAGTCTGTGCTGAAATAACTTTATCTTTGAGGAGAATCTGATCGATTTGATCTCCTCTGATCGAATCTCTGAGTTTGTTCCAGTTGAGCTTTAACGTCTCTCACACAGAGAAGCTTCTGTTTCTCCTCTCACACTCTCTGATCACTTTTAAGAGGAAACACCGTGAAGTCTGACGGTGACATGAGAAATACTTCAGCGTGTGTCTGCAGAGATATCCAGGGCTCTTATTTTGAAACTCTCACTCTCTCATGAAGAGGCCTGGATTTAAAAAAAGACTCAAACAGTAAAACTTATAACCCCTTTGAATCAGCCGTAATTGTGGGTCATGTGTTGTGTCTTCGGTTTCCTCTCACCTTAAAGATTTTGAAGTTGTTCTGAGGTTCCTCGATCAGGTGTCTGATGGCGAAGTTCATCCTCTGTCTGTTCCTGAGAAAAGAAATGAAAGTGTAAGAGACTGACATGTATGAAAAGATGTTCTTGTGTCCCAGAATAACATCACCCAGCAGAGCAGAGCAGAGCGGACGTAAATAAAGGATCTGATCTTTAAACACCAACAGGAAACCGAGCTTTTACTGCGCGTCGTCACTTTAAGAGTTACATCATCGCTGAAGCTGAGCAGGAAAATATTTACAACACACAGAGAGAAAAATGCTTTTTCTCTCTGTGTGTTTACATTTAAGGACCAAACCTCTTTTTCCTGAGCATGTTCCTCATTTTTGATGGTGAAATTATGTCTGAGGGGATTTTACAAAATTCCCCAAATTGTTGTTGTGTTTTTCTCAGCTTGTTCTACAGACTTTTGCTAATTATAATAAATCAAAGCTGCGCTGAGCTCCTGACATTAATCTGATTATTCACCAACCTGTCGCAGGAAAACATGAAACTCTGACTGTTTGTAAAACTGCACTCTCTGACAGAAAATGCTGAAGTGGAAATTGTTTCCTTAGGTTCCTTTTTTTGGCCCATAATAAGTCAAATTTGAGATAAAAATTCAAATTTCACGGTAAAAAGTCAAAGTTATGAGACAAGAAGTCAATATTTTGAGGACATAGGGCCAAATTCTGAGAAAAAAAACAACAAAAACATAAATTTGAGCAAAAAAAACCAAAAGTTCTATGATAAAAAGCCAAAACTCTGAGATGAAAAGTCAATATTTTGAGCTAAAAATTCAAAGTAATGAGGAAACAAAGACAAAATTTGAGCTAAAAAGTCAATATTATGGCAAAATTTGAGCCAAACAGTCAAAGTTATGACAAAATTTGAGCAAAAAAGTCAAAGTTATGAGATAACAAAGACAAATTTTGAGCTAAAAAGTCAAAGTTATGACCAAATTTGAGCCAAAAAGTAAAAATTATGGGATAAAGACAAAATTTGAGCTAAAAAGTGAAAGTTTTGACAAAATTTGAGTTAAAAAGACAAAGTAATGACAAAATTTTAGCTATAAAGTCAAAGTTCTGACATAACAAAGATAAAATTGGAGCTAAAAAGTAGAAATTATGAGATAATACAGACAAAATTTGAGCAAAAAGTCTAAATTATGTCAAAATTTGAGCCAAAAAGTTTAAATTATGAGATAACAAAAACAAAATTTGAGCTAAAAAGTGAAAGTTGTGACAAAATTTGAGCTTCAAACCCAAAATTATGAGATAAAGACAAAATTTGAGCTAAAAAGTCGAAATTCTGGGGTAAAGAGAGACATTGGAGTCAAACTAATGAGGAAAAAGTTGAAATTTTGACCTGTTATATCAACAGTTCGACTTTATATGTGCAAACAAAAAAAAATCTAAACTAATTCAGTCATTTATTTTCCTCATTCTTAACTGGGGGAACTGGGCTCCACTGTTCTTTATGTTCACATTATTAAAATTCTAGACGTCAAACAGTTAAAGAGTGTTTTAAATAAATGTTTGGGTCATGAAGTTACTGCTTTGTCGTTTCTGAGGATTTTAATAATGTTTAATGAATTAATGATCAAATAACCCCAGATTTAAGATTGGTGCAAACTTAGAGAAATTAAAAACTGTTTATGAATCATTTTGTTATCTCCAGGATAAACGTGCTGCAAACACAGAGAACAGGCTAAACCTTTAAAAACAAACTGTGATTTAACGTGAATACACTTAAATCTGTGAACTCACCCTGAGAAGAGGTCGAGGGGACAGTACAGGCTGCGTCTCTTCCACTTCCCGTTGGCCACCTGAAGAAACGGAGGAATGTTAACGAGCGCGTTAAAGGAGCAGAAACAGAAAAATCCAGGTTATGTTAAAAAACACTTTAAACTCTCTTCTGTACGTTTGTAGTTTAACCCTCGAGACACTGAACCCACCAGCGCGAGCAAAACAGCTGTTAGTTTAAAATGTTTGGTATTTACAAACCACTTTTACAATCCAAAAACTGGAGACTCTGACCTTTACTCCAGTTTTTCCAGTTTCTGAAGGTACCTGAACGCCTCTCAATGTTTCAGTTGAGAGTAAAAGACGAGAGAATTTCATCATTGAAGTCATTCTGTATTTGGAGAATTGACTGTTTAGTTTTACAGAAAGGAAGGAGAAGTTTTAGTTGTTGGTTTTTTTTACTGTTTTTTTGTTCTTCAGTTGGTCGTTGTAGCTGAATCTCTGCAGTTTGAGGATGTGAGAGCTGAATCTAAATTTCCGAGATGTGTGGATTCGATGAGGCTCGAGCGTCTCGGTTCAACTTTTCAGTTCCCAACAAAAAAAACAAAAATCTTTCAGGTCTTCAGCTCATGGAAGGAAAATCAGAGCGAATCAGAACAAACGATCTCAAATTATTCTCCTTCTTAAAATTATTCTAACATGCCGAGGGAGGAACTCACCCGTTATGGCAATAACTCAACAAGGTGTGTGTTTAACCCCTTTTCTGCCAGTGTTTAGTTGGTTTCTTCCTAAACAATAGTTTGTTTTTTTTGGTCATTGCATCACAGTTCTAGAGTTTCTCCTTTGTTTACATCGTGTCTTGTTGGCTGTCTTCATGTAAAAGGCCCTGGGTTCATTCAGTCTTTGCTCCTACACAGAGTGTGCTTGTCAATTGTCAATGTGTGTGTGTGTGTGTGTGTGTCTGTGCATCGGGGCGGAACTCTGCTGTACGCAGGAAGCAGAGAAGAACCGTGAATACGCAACCATGAGTGAGAAATGATCCTGTCATGTAAATAAGACAAATAACTTCAATCCTTTTATTCTGTTAAAAAAACTGACAAGATGTAGACCTGATCTATAATGGTCTTTTTCTACTGTACAGTTCCAGCTCTACACGGTTTGGTTATCTTTTCCTCTAGCCCGACTACAGACTCACGGTGGGCGTGGATCTTATAACACAGCTGCGCTAAAGTGCTGCGCAGAAGTGCGTGCATGTTCATCTATAACGCGACACAAACATAATTTTGTACTAACATATGTGCCACCGTGGTCTTTAAAGGAAAAAACAAAGCTTTCAAAAGATTTCGTTAAAGTAATAGAGCTGCTCAATGTTGGTCGTCATGACAACGGAGGTAAACAACAGCCTGGTGCTGCTGCACGCAGAGGAAAACGAAGGAGCTGCTTCCTGACATCAACTCTTCCCTGGATCCAGTGAGATCACTTTAATTTTTGATTTTTGGGCCTGGTATACCAGAGATTTTTTGTTGATCAATCATTCTTCTTTGAACTGGTTTTCCTTTTTGGTTCCCTGTGGATTAATGGACTGATTGGTGCTTAAAGACTCTCGTGGCAGACAGATCGCTCCTGCACCGACCAACTTTGATTTAATTTAAAAGACTCTTTAAACCAAACTATCTTTGCTGTTAACTTCTTTTTGGTTTAAAAAGGACTTTTAACTTCTTTAGGAATCATGAAGGAGCATTTTAGGGCTGTATTTTGTCTTCATTCAGTCTGGTTCTGTGCCGTCAGGTTTAAATGTCATTAAAAACCCGTCGCTGACTTATTCCTTTGCCTCTTGTAAGTGATTTGTTCAGAGTCAGAAGCTGCAGAGACGACATTCTCTGACCAATGAGTGACCGGCAGTCCGTCCACCTCACGTTTTAGTATCAGCTTTACTCACTTAGAACCAGGGTAGAGCAGGTACTAAAAACTGGCGTCTGGCGCGTAGTACCGCGCTAATGGAAACGCAACACAAACCGGGTAGAGGCGAGTAGAGTAGGGCCAAGGCGAGTCAGTGGAAAAGGGCCATTTGTGAGGGAACGTTTTACTCCTTCAACTTCACCAACATTTCAAGTTTTGTGAAAGAAATTCCACAGCGACTCGCTCGGCAGCTTTTCTTTTTACAAATGTCTGTTTTTCCACGGCTGATTGTTGATCATTTTAACTAAACATTTGCTTTGATTTCCTTAATTTTGGGGGATTGTTGATCGATTCTTTCATATGAAACCGATCTTCTCTGCCTCTGCAAAGGTCTGAAATTCAGCCTTTGTTGTTGTTTTTACTCTGCCAGACTGACATATGAAGTATTTAAAACCAAAATTAGTCGTGGTGGAGCCGCAAACAAAACGTTTTCTGTGAAATACGAGTTCAGGTGAAAAAGGAGAAAGTTTCTGTGCGGAGGAGAGTTTTACACCTCTGTGATATCGATGACTCACCTGAGTTCATGTGTGCTGATCTCTTTCAGTTTGATGATGTTGTTTCATAGACTTTTATTTATTTAAATAATTTAGGTCTTTAATTTTTCCTGATGTAAAGTCAAACAGAGGAGAAATGTAGAATCTCTGTCACAGGTGAACTTTGGAGAAACAGCTCACTTTAGTTCTTGAGCGTCCTCCAGGTGTTTTGTGATGTGTGTGTGTGTGTGTGTGTGTGTGTGTGTGTGTTTACCTTGTAGTGTTGGTGCATGCAGAAGCGACACACTTTGGTTTTGATGTCTTTGCTGACATGTTTCGAGGACGGCAGGAAGCCACATTTAGGCTGAAACACAACAAACAACAACAGCTGAGTCAAACACACACACACACACACACACACACACACACACACACACACACACACTCATGTGATTGTTTCAGCTCAGTTTGGATGAGACTGTGACTCAGAGGGAAACATTTCTGAGCTGAGGCTGATTCTCATGACTGAACACAAAGTGAAACAAAAAAAGACTGAATCCAAACAGAATTAGTGTGTGTGTGTGTGTGTGTGTGTGTGTGTGTGTGTACCTTGATCTCGATGCAGAGCGGAGGAGTGTGTGTGGGCTGGTGAAGGATTGGAGACGTCAGGTTGGGCAGACACAGAGCACAGCCGCTGTAAATGTCCATCACCTTATCGCAGCGCCACGCTGACACACACACACACACACACACACACACACACACACACACACACACACACACACACACACACACACACACACACACACACACACACACACACACACACACACACACACACAAATAAAAACATCAGTCAGTCGTCGGAGTTTGAGGCTTTAAAGTTTAAAGTTTACGTTTCAGTTTATCGTGAGTAAAACAGGAAACAAATCAGTTAAAATCTCCTTTTTGTTTCTTTATTGAGTTTTTTTTTTGTTTTTATTCAGAGTCTGGATCAAACCCCCTGGGTCACAAATTAAAAATCTCTACGCTCAGAAATCTGCATCTAAAATCTCTTTATTTCTCTCAATTTAACTCAAACAAATTAGTTTAATTGCATTATGACCTGATTCATATTTCAAAGTCGTCAGAAAAGAAGAAAAAACACGTTTTAATGCAGATTTATTATCGTTAATCACTGTTTATAATATCTTACGTAGGTTAGAGCTGAACAATTTAACGTTTTGTTTTTCTTATTATGACTTATTTAACTTTGTTTTTCAATTGTTGTATTTTTTCTTTTTAAACTTGACACAATTAAAGATATTTTGCGCTACACTTTTCTTAAAACTTTACAGTCAGAGATGGCTCTTTTTTGTTCTTCAGTTGTTTTAACTGCCATTAATTAAGGACTTTAAAGAAAGTTCATGCATGATTTTTGGTAGTTAATACATTTGGAAACAATTCTAACTTTCAGTTTTCATCTTTACATTCGAGTAAAAGCTTTTAATGTTGCAATGGTTTGATGTAATTTTCTGTCAGGTTTGTAAAAGTTTCTCTACAAAGTGAAAACTTCACTGAAGCTTGATTTGAAGAAAATTGTGAATTTCTGAAATCTGCATCATTTCTAGTTTCTGTATCTTTATTTTAGTTTCTTTGACTTAGTAATTAAACTATCAGGCTCACAAAATAATAATGTAAATGTGTCTAATGTTTACTTTAGGAAAATATGCTGAGAGGTTAATTTTTTTCAATACAAGGCAAAAACTTTACACTTTAAGTCGCTCCAAACAAAAAAATCTTCACCCTTTCAGAAATTTTAGAACCACAAAGATTATTAGAACAAGCTCTTTAGTTTCATTAACCATATTATACCAGTAACAGGGAAACTTAAATGTGAATTTTCAGAATAAATTTTGTTTGTTAGGATTTTCTCTTTCTTTAAATGTTAGAGGGCTGCAGCCAAAAGTTAAATCAATTCAGATCCCAAACTGTTAAAGTTGCTTTTCATGGTTTTAAACACCATAAATCTAGTCAGTCAACACGGTATTTTCAACATTAAAGGACAAAAAAACTGTAAATGTTTAGTGGTTTAATAGTAAATATGTCTTTAAAAGCTTCTTTCTAATCTGTACCTGGAAACAAATTAAACTCATTTTAAGATCGAGCCCTTGTCCACATGTATACCAATCGCAGGTAATCCTTCCTTTACCCCATCTACTTTGGACTCAGCTTTCACGCACTGGAAAGGTCTGGGAATCAGAAATGTTGGAGACCTGCTTGAAAACAAGAGCTTTGCCTCCTTCAACCACCTTCAGGCTCGGTATGGTCTCCATAAGAATAATTTCTTTAGATACTTGCAGGTCAGGAATTATGTTAAAAAAATATATACCCACACTGGAAAAAATAGAACCAGCCAAGTTTGATGGTATCTTTAGACATTTGTTATCCCAACTGTATAATTCACTGTTGTTCAGAACACCAGTGTCTACACAGGGTATAAAAGCTCATTGGGAACTGGAGTTGGACATAGAGATCGAAAAATCTCTCTGGGACGATGCTCTAAAGCAGGGGTTCCCAAAGTGGGGGTCGCGAGTCCCTGGAGGGGGGGGTCGCAAGATGATTTCAGTTTAGAGGGAATATCCACAGCTATCCCAGACCACAACTAATGTACGAACGCTGTTTAGCTCAACATACTTGTGTGAAAAGACTTTCTCGGCCCTGACATTTATTAAAAATAAATATATATCATGTGTGAACGTGGAGGATGATCTCAGAGTGTCCGTCTCCAAAATTAAACCCAGAATGAACTTGCTGTGCTCCATAGTGCCCATCCATTTTATTAGGTGAGATAAACACTGAAACATATATCCCAAAAAGTTAACTTGCTCTGCAACAATGTTCACGTCAACACAGAGCTACAGTTTATGATTATTACTTGAACTGAATTATTCTTGTTCTAATGTGGAAATGAAGTATTGAACCAAAATTGAGTTTGCACACGACTGCAACAATGTTTGTTCACAAATTACAGAGAAATAACTTTGACATATTCTGCTTTTATTTCACATTAAACTGTTACATGTAAAATCATAACATGGTTTTCAGGCTGTTATTCTTTTTTGTGTTGTCATAATGCCCATGTTTGGATACCCTTATTAGTGCATGTGTCCTACGTGCACGTTTTCTTATGCTTCAGTCACCTCTGGGGATAGTGGGGGTCACTAGTCTCTGCCACCTTTGTTTTGGGGGTCACAGGCTGAAAAGTTTGGGAACCCCTGCTCTAAAGAACATCTATAAGCACTCCGTCAACTCCAGACATCGCCTTATTCAATTTAAGGTAGTTCACAGACGACATTACACTAAAACAAAGTTACATACATTTTTTCCAGATGTATCCCCACTCTGTGACAAATGCCATAGCAGAGAAGCAAATTATCTTCATAGTTTCTTCGACTGCCCAAGATTAAATCTGTTCTGGTCCTGTATATTCAACACTCTTTCTGAAATGTTGCATCTAATTTTGAAACCCGACCCCCTATTAGTGCTATTTGGCATTTCTGACCGAATTTTCCAGTTAAATAAAATCAGTGGCAGCTACTGTTCTATGGACTTATAATAGCTAAAAAGCTCATCTTACTGTTTTGGAAAAAAGCAAAGGTTCCACCTGTCAAAATGTGGTTAGAAGAAATGGTTAAACTCTCACATATGGAGAGAATTCGGCTCTTAAATAATCTAGAGCAAGACAATAACACTTGTGCTCCCCTGGTTCAGTATATTAGTAAAACAAAGTAAACTCTAGTTAACTTTAACAGCCTCCTTCGTAGTGGCAGAAAGTAAAGTCCCGACGGGGTGGGTGGGTGAGGGTGGAGATGGGAGGGGTGGGTAGCATTTAAGAACTGTTTCTTTTCTTTTTTTGTTGCTACAGTTGTTGTTCATTTCATGTAACAGTAAGTTTGTTCATTATTTTTGTTTTCCCTGATTTGATTTAAGAAAAAAAAAAAAAGGAAAATGTCTGTAACATTGAATTTTTCATTATTGATGCTTCTATAAAAATATTCAAACTAAAAGCTTCTTTCTGAATGAAACCAAAGCTGAAGGTGAGACTTTCAAAATAAGAGTCTTAGTTGTTTTCAGTCTGTTGTTTGTGAGCTTGAGTTTAAAGTTCAGCAGCTTTACTCAAAATGAAACTGATTGTAAATAAAAAAAGAGGCAGTAACTGGGCGTTAACAGAAGAAAGAGTGATACAACCATCACATGTTTTCATACTTTCCCTTTCTTGTGACATTTTCCAAACAGAGCAGCTCCAGACTTCTCTCCTAATTCATGTTTTATTTTACTGTTTTATAAACCTGATATTAAAATGTGAACATGAGCCTGTGAAACTGTGACGCTGAAAGGATGAGAAAAAAAAAAAAAACAGCCTCACCGGGTCTGTGATGCTGAACTTTGATGGACAGTTGTCGGACGAACTCCAGCGGCAGTTTAACCACTTCCTGCAGAGAGAATCAGAACAGTCAGAGAGTTTATTTTAGTCACAGAACAAACCTCCATACTTCCTCCTGCTGCCTCCGAGCGTGACCTGCTGTATGTAAAACATTAGGAGTGATAAACACACACACACACACAGCTGAATCACTCATAATGAAACTGTCTCACTTCACCTTTAAACTCCAAATATGAATCATGTCACGGTTAAAGTGGGTTTTATGAAACAGATTCAGTTTTTAACCTGCAGCTTGGATTTAACTCTAAATTTAGGAACCATCTGATCAGAGGTTTGTCGTTCATGTGCTCACACCCTCCAGACTCAAAACACTGCAGCTCTTTGTTTCTCAGAGAGTCTGTGAAAGGATAAACTGTTTGTTTCATACCGGCTTTGATTCAATGAAGAAGAAAAAAAGCATCAGAAAAGGAACTTAAAATTACAAAACTAAAGATTTTTTTCCATGTTATGAAGTCAGCAGATGCATAAAAACTGTAACTCCAAGGTTTGAGGTATTGACTGAAAACCTCTGAGCTCAAAAGTCATGACGCCTTTTTTATTTACACTTTATCCCCAATATTTCATGGTTTCAGGGAGTGATGTGAAAGTCTAAAGACAAAACGATGGCTGAACTTTTTTCAGTTTCAGAGCGTAAGAGACTCACGACTAGGGCTGAACGATTTATCGTGTTTTGATCGAAATTTTATTTTATTCAACTTGACACAATTAAGGATATTTTGCACTACATCATTTTTAAAAGAGTCAAAGATAGCTCTTTTTGTTCTTCAGTTTTTATAACTAAAAATACAATTTAAAAGGTCAAGTTCAGAAAAAGCAGGAATAGGTTTGAGGTTTTGAGAAGAGTCAAAATTCAACAACTTATTGAAAATATTTTTATTTTTTATGTCTCATAATTTCGACTTAAATCTTAGAGTTTTGACTCTCTATATCAAAATTTCACCTTTTTATTTCAAAAACTGCCTTAATTTCAAGATATAGACTTTTTATCTTAGACTTTTGTCGTCTTAAAATTTTGACCTTAAATGAGAAAGTTTGGACTTTTTTCACATAATGTTAAACTGATTCCTTAAACTTAAGAAGTTTCATCTCAAAATCTTGACTTTTTGTCTCAGAATTTTGTCTTTATATCTCAAAATTTTCTCTTTTTATATTAAAATATTGACCTTTTATCTCAAAGTCGGAGACAAGTTTTACCTTCAGTTTTCAATTCCATCTTCGCATCAGAGTAAAAGCTTTTGATGTTTCAATGGTTTGATGTAATTTTCTGTCGAGTTTGTAAATGTTACTGTACAATGAGAAAACTTCACTAAAGTTTGATTTAAAGAAAATAGTGAATCCAATTGAAATCATAATATCTGCTAAAAAAAACTGATTTAGATCTTTTTCTAAAATCGTTCAGCTCTACTCACGACTAAGATCTGAACTGGTACTTTTTTCTGTCTCGAGGACAAAGAGAAAGTAAAAGCGTTCTTGTGAGTAACGTTCTACTCCCAATTTGCAGGGGTGGATCAACGGGGGGACATACGGTGGCAGCTGCCCCCCTAAAACAAAGCCTTACCACCTCAGCAATGAAGATTGAGGCTACGTTTACACAGAGACGATTAAAACTGTAGATGCAAAAGTGGCTTAGCGTCTTCCAGTTTTCTCCACGTTTACACAAGCGTCTTCAGGAAACGCAATAGCGGGTGAAATTCGACGCAAGGCCGCTATAAAGCGCTGCGGTAGCACGCTGGCATACGCCTATATAAGAACGCGCATGCGTGAAATAGTTTGTTTCTGTTCGGTTACCCGCATGAACGCAACAACAATGGCCGTGCCCAAGAAGAATTGCGTTTAGACCGATGAGTAGGTTGAACTCCTGCTTCAATCAGCCCTGAACTACAAGACGAACGAAGCGCAGCTACTGTTATGTTAAAATCCTTTCATGTTACCTATTGGGTCAAAAATCTTACTCTGTATATTTGTATCTCTATTTATTTATTGTATCTTAATATAATCACACTCCACTAAAATCTGACTTTTTTTGGAAATGATTTGGCGGCCCACTTGCAATACCTTCACGGCCCACCAGGGGGGCGCAGACCGCAGGTTGGGAATCAAGGTGTCAGGGGATTAAACGAGGAAAACGACAGTGTCAAAGAAAGGAGGCTTCATTAAGGAAACAGACTAATTTTATACTTATTTTGTACATATCAGCTAAGTTATTCTGTTTTTTGATTGGTCTGTTAGTGTTTTCTTACAGTGGGGGGGTCGTCGGTCTCCAGTGCTACTGTTTTGGGGGTCTTGGGCTGAAAGTTGAGCTGTCACTGAGCGAGTCTCTGACGTGTCGTGTGACTCAGTCTGAACGTTATTTCTCCCGCACACGTTATGAAACAGACAATGGCAGCGCTGTGTTTCCTCATGAGGTGACACGCCTCAGACAGACTCAGCGGATCGTTGATGTGTCAAACGTTCACGACGCGTGTGTCACAAACTCTGCTGGATTCTTTTCAATGACGCCCTTCGCCCCCCCCCTTCACCCCCTCCTTCCTCGCTGAACAGATCGAGTGACAGATTACAGTTCAGTTTGGACGATTGTGAGATTAAATGTTTCCTCTTTTTAGTGTTTCCTCTGCACAGATTTCACTCATTTCCTGCAGAAATCATCCGACCGAGGAGAGAAACCAAAGATTTTCAGATTATTTCCACTTTGATTCAACTTCACATCAGGAAATATGAATGAAAACATAAAACTGCTCATTTAGAAAAAGATCAGAGTAACTAGTTACATCACATTTCTTCATGACTTTCTGCTTCCACCGTGGTTTTGTTGACGTTGTTTGAAAGCCGTGTTATTGTCGTGTTACTCTCAGGTGTAAAAAAAAGTAGAACATGTTTTAAAGATGTTTTAAAGAGTCTCACCCCGCTGTGGATGAAGTTTTCTCCCAGCAGGCTGCTCATCACGTTGGAGCTGAAGTCGACGATGTTCTGGATCTGCCTGAAAGCCTGTTCCACCGTCTGAGGGACAGAGACGGACACAGGTTAGAGACACAGGTGAACCACGCAGGTAAAACTGGTTACTGTGGTTACAGAAGAGCAGAAAAGGTCAAAGAAACAACATTTCTCTTTGTAAATTCACTGAAGTCTTCACATTTCTGTCTGAGCTGACGGGTCCAGAAGTCCAGAGGTGATTTGTGAAAAAATGTTTCCATTTCTTGTCTTAGAGCTTTGACTTCAGTTTGTTCATGTTCTTGGATTTTTGAATCTGTTATCAGACTTTTTAATCCCCACTCTTAAAAAAAAGCTTCACAGTTTACCTCAGATGGAGGAAGCTGTGGTGAAACGCTGGTTTAACCCTTTATCACCCGAGTCCTGAACTGAAATTTGATTCTGAATTTCAAAAACAAGAATCGATTTTATTTTGAGGAATCAATTTTTTTACCCAGTCTGAGAGAAAGTGACAATTTTTGCCAAGCACTAACTGCACAACACCTCACCCTGATTTAAATCCTCTTTTTTGCATCTGAAATAATCCAAATATTGGAGGAAGACTTATTTATTACCATCCTATGTGCAGATTTTGCATCTTTAAATCTATGGGTCAATGACAAAAAGAGGGTCTCAAAACGTATTTTTAAAGTTCTTTGAAAATGGATAAAAACATATTTCTGAGTGAAGAATTAAGTTTTCTAACAGATTTCAGTAGTTGACCAACATTTCAAAGTTTTTAGGTTCATTATTTTTTAGTATTTTTAATTTGAGCACCCAAAAATGTCAGGTGGCTCAACCAAATATATGAAAATATATTTATATGTTCCTGTTATTTTTTCTGTGTGAAATTATTGGCAAGTATCTCTCAAGTGTCTGTAGTGACTCATACATTTTCATTTTGTGTGTTTCATTTCTTTTATTTGTGAATAAGATAAATAATTTGATGTTAAANAATGTTTTATTTAAAAAGGTTCAAGCATAAAATAATGCCACTGTATTTTTAATTTCCATTTACAAGAACTGACATTCAATTTTTAGAGTTTAATTACTGTGGATACTTGTCAGGACGGTTGCACCACCTGACATTTTGGGGGTTTGAGGAACCAAAACACAAAAAAACATGTTATATTTTAATAGTTTAAAGATGTGTTCAAATAACACAGGTTTCATAGAATAAAGAAATACATGTGATGAAATACTCAATTCATGATGGAAGGAAATATTGCACTCAGACACAAACAAAGGACGTCACGTCATTGACCCATATATTGTGTTGATTTTGTGACATTAATATCCTGAATGTTCATATCTTGATAAAGGTACAAAGATGTATCAAAACTAAACTTTCTTATCATTTTGGTTTTAAAGGGTCAGAAATCCTGCTGTCAGTGTTTGCTTTTCTCTTTTTTATTTCAAAACACCCTTAGTTTTAAAAATCTGGTAATATTTGGAGGAACTAGTAAAATGAGAACGTCCTTTCTTCTTTAAGTTGCCCTTTAAATTTTCTTGTAAGCCTAAATGTTTGAGGCTTTACGGTAATTTAAAGAGCATTAAAAAAAGGTTAGTTAATCAGATTTTGGCACCAAAAATCTGATTTTCTTCCCACAATGATCACAGGTGGATCTGGAGTATTTATGGTTCCCGATTGGACGGTTTCTGACAGGAAACCTGCGGTGACCGATTTATCGTTTTCTAATCAGAATCCCAATTTCAAACATGATGATCATGTGATCACTAAAGCTGTGATTTTTGTTTGCTCCTGACCCAAGATCTGTTGTATCAGCTGTTTCACACACACCTGTCTTTGAGTGTGAGACTGTTGGAAAAATCCTTTTTTCCTTTGGATTGTTGAATTTTGGTTTTAGTTGTTTCGTATTTTACTTTATATAACTTGACACAATTAAGGATATTTCGCACATCATTTTTAAAAGTTAAGAGTCAAAGAAAGCTCTTTTTGTTCTTCAGTTTTTATAACTACAAATACAATTTAAAAAGTCAGTTTAGAAATAACAAGAATAGGTGTTTGACTCTGGGATTTGATAAAAGTCAAAATTTGACTTTTTATCTAAAAATCTTCTTTAAACAATTTTTTATTGCCTTTTATCCTTTAATTTCGTATAATTTTGACTTTAATCTTAGAGTTTTGACTTTTTGTATCAAAATTTCAACTTTTTATCTCAAACATTGCCTTTATGTCAAAACGTAAACTTTTTACCTGAGACTTTTGTCGTCTTAAAGTTTTGACCTTAAATGAAAAAGTTTGGACTTTTTTTCACATAATGTGATATTAATTTCTTAAACTCTGGAAGTTATTGACTTTTTGTCTTTGAATTTTGTCTTTATTTCTCTAAATTTCCACTTTCATATTAAAATATTGACCTTTTATCTCAAAGTTGGAAACAATTCTTACCTTCAGTTTTTATTTTCATCCTCACATTAGAGTAAAAGCTTTTGATGTTTCAATGGTTTGATGTAATTTTCTGTCAAGTTTGTAAATGTTACCGTACATTGAGAAAATTTCACTAAAGTTTAATTTAAAGAAAATCGTGAATCGAATTGAAATCATGGTATCCGCCGGAAAAATTGCAATTAGGTCTTTTTCTAAAACCCTTGTGACCAATGAGAGGACTCATGTTGTTTTGTTTTGCGTTTTAAGTCACGTTTAATAACACGAGGTTTGTGACTCGGTCGGGATCTGAAAGTCTGAGCCAGTTTGTTGTTCTGAAGCTTAAACTATTCAAACACCAAACCTGTTCTTCATTCCTTCACACGTTCATGTTTAGACGATGGACTTATCTGTTAATCCTGCTGCGTCTGCAAACACCAGTTCTGTAAACAACCTTCAACACATCCTGGACTCTGCTGCCGATCAGACGCTTCTGTAAATTTGAATTCAGGGACGGGGCTGCGCGGTGTTTTACATATCGTGTTTACATTTGGATCAGAGACGGAGGCTGCGGGCGTTCGGTCTGACCAGGATGTAAGATCAGCTGCTGCATTTAAAACAGGTTTTAAACAGGTATGAGGAACCAGAAACAACACCTGACTTCTCCTCCGAGCCATAAACCTGCGAGGGAAACTGACCGTCCTCTAAACTAACACACACAGGAAGTCCACTTATTTGTCCAGATATTCGTTAAATACGTGTTGAAAACCGTTATTTGTGCCTTCAGGTTCAGTTTGGATCCTCTCACGTTGATTTTATTCATCAGATTGTTTTTTTTTAAGGGCGTATTTAGTCTCTTTAAACAACAAACACTGTGGTTTCTCCTCTTCATCAGGGTGATCTGTGCGCCAGCGATGTTTGCATACATTTAAATGATTTATTATGCATTCACGTGGAGCAAAACAGACCTTTTCTATTCAAATGAGCCTCTTTACAAATATCAGCTCCCTCACAAATACTGTCGCCAACAGCTCGACACAAAAACAACAAGATATTTATCTGCACCTCAGCGTTAGTGATCAAAACTGTTAGTGTCTTGTTTGGTTTTCATTTGTTTTTTCATCCACATGAAATAAAATAAAGATTCTGTCATTATGTCATTAGAAACATTTAACAAGTAAAACAGGATTAACATCAATACGTCAAGGTTTGTATATTGTTCTCGGTTATTTCAGTTTACAAATATTACATCAGTTATAGTCAACACTCCAGTAAAATACAGGAAAAGCAAGTCCTGAGTGTTTATTGTGAGACTTAAAGAGAGTTAAATAACGCGCTGGAGGGCAGTAAAGAAACAACAGTTCCACCCCTGGATGACCTAAAAAAATAAACATATATGAACACAAAGTTTGTTAAATCTACTTTAACTTTACTGTTTTTACTGTGTGGAGTTTTTGAAACTTATCTGAGTCGGAATCAGGTGCAAAAGTGGAGCAAAGTGTGCAGAGCTGCAGAACTTTGTGGGTATTTCTGCACCTGGAGAAGTTTGTTTTGTGACTGATGAGACAGATAATCTAACTTTAAATCGTGTATTATGAACATGCAAATACATAAAAGTGTCTGTTAGGGCTGAACAATTTCAGAAAAAGATCGGATTGCTATTTTTCTGGCAGATACAGCGATTTCAATTGGATTCACAATTTTCTTTAAATCAAACTTTAGTGAAGTTTTCTCATTGTACAGAAACATTTACAAACTTGACAGAAAATTACATCAAACCATTGAAACATCAAAAGCTTTTACTCTAATGTGAGGATGAAAATGAAAACTGAAGGTAAGAATTGTCTCCAACTTTGAGATGAAAGGTCAATTTTTTTTATATAGAAAGTGGAAATTTTGAGAAATAAAGACAAAATTCTGAGACAAAAAGTCAAAATTTTGAGATGAAACTTCTCAAGTTTAAGAAATCAGTTTAACATTATGTGAAAAAAGTCCAAACTTTCTCATTTAAGGTCAAAATTTTAAGACGACAAAAGTCTGAGATAAAAAGTCTACATTTTGAAATTAAGGCAGTTTTTAAATAAAAAGGTGAAATTTTGATATAGAAAGTCAAAATTCTAAGATTTAAGTCAAAATGATGAGAAATAAATACAGAGACAAAAAAAAATAAAAAGAAGATTTTTCGATAAGTTGACAAATTTTGATTTCTAAATTGTATTTGTAGTTATAAAAACTGAAGAACAGAAAGAGCTATCTTTGACTATTAACTTTTAAAAATGATGTAGCGCAAAATATCCTTAATTGTGTCAAGTTGAATAAAATAAAATCAACAACAATCCCAAAGAAAAAAGGATTTTCCCAACAGTTTTACACTCAAAGACAGGTGTGTGTGAAACAGCTGATATAACAGATCCTGGGTCAGTCAGGAGCAAAAAAAAAATCGCAGCTTTAGCGATCACATGATCACGAGGTCTGAAATTGCGATTTTGACCAAAAAACGGTAAATCGTTCAGCCCTAGTGTCTGTTTCAATACGACTTACAAAGACTTCAATCGAGATTTTATCCAGTGTCTGGTTTCCTGACGATACTTAAAGTCTGAACTCCTAAACCTGGACTTCATGTCATTATATGACTCTTATTTAAAGCTGATTTATATTATTTTATCTGTCAGTTTTGGCTCTTTTAACCCCTTACATCCCACACAATTCTGGCCTGTTTACCATCTTATGTTTTTAAAGCTTATAACTGTAGAACCATAAGGTCAAAACTCATCAGTGACTCCTAATTTGAAAGATTAAAGTCATGTTTTTATATGTATAATGCAGCTGAAACACTTTTTTTATAACCAATTTTTGAGCATCGTTAACTCCAAGATGCTTCATGTCAGACATAAAACATCCACCACATCACTTCTACACCTTCTCATCTACATTAGGGTGTAATTTGAGCTTTTTAGGTAAAACCTTGTAGGAGTTAGAGAGTTTTTAGTCTCAGGTGATGAAATACAGTCTTACCTTAATGTTAACATCTCACACACTTAAATAAACGTTGCAGCTCAGTGAAGTAGGGAGTCATAACTTCATCTCTAAATATTTAATGGTTTGTTTATGTTTGAGGTTTTAAAGTGAAGTGTTTAATCGTCTGTACTCAAACATCTCTGCTCCTCCAGAATCACCATGTGAGAGTCTTTAAGTGTTTGTTTAAAAGACGCTTCGTCAGAAAGGTGTAGTGAAATCGTACGTCACTGAGGCGACAGCGAACGACACAATCAGAGGTGTGATGGTGAGTGAAGCCAGGACGGAGCGGCGCTGCGTGTCCACGAAGCTGCTTAATTACACCGTGCTGCCTCTGCGGCTCCTCACTGCAGCATAAATCACACAGCAGGACTCTAACGTGATGGTGCACTTTCTCTGCAGCTGCAGCATCAGGACGTTATCACTGAAGTTTCTGAGCTTTTTTGTGCAGCGAGCAGATCGCGTCGGAGGGAGAGATGTGATCTTTTTCTGTGCCGTTCATCCTGATGCTTTGTGTTGCTGTGTTTTGGAAGCGCACATTCCTCTGAGCAGTGTTTAAGCCCGTACTTTAGCTGCAGACACACCTGCGTCACACACAAACACGTATTTACCTGAGGGGGGTTTTCAGAGTCTTCTGCCGGGTACTTGAGCAGGCGTAAAACTCTGGAAAGCTGCAGAAACAAAGAAAAGGAAAAAGAGGAATCAGTGGAGCTCAGTGTTGAAATTAAAAACCTGAGAATATTCCAGCTGCTGAAGGACATGACAAAAATAACAGAGTGTGAATATTAATGAAGATAAACTGGACTCAAACAACATCCCACCTCATCAATAACCTTCTTTTTGAACCATTTCAATCCAACTTCCTCCCCAAATAAAGCACAGAAACAGCAATCCTCAGTACTTTATCTCACTGCTACATTTAATACATCAACTAAAACATCATTCCTCTGTTTTCAGGCGTCTTCCAGGGTTCATGTTTTGAGAGGGCTCCCTGGAAGTCGAGTTAATTTAATTATCAGGTTTCCTCTGTCATAGTTCAGGTCTTTACCTTGTTACATCATTAAAAAGACAAAAATGTTGTATATTATTTATCGCATTCGTCTCTTTCTGGTCACATATCCACAACTCTTCTCTGCTCTCTGTTTTGTGCACGGCAGAGTTCCTCCCCGATGCAAACAGACACACAAACAGAAACAAGCACACTCCATACAGTGAACGGAGGGTTGGGAAAAATAATGTCACAACGACCACAGGAAATATCTTTTTAGGCATCTGACAAACTTTGCCATGTTTAATCCGAATGGCAGAAAAGTTTATGATTAAGGTAAGAGTAATTGATTGATGTTTCTAGACTCTTTTTATTCTGTGAAGAACATCTGAAATCTCAGAGTTTTCTGGGTGCGGGGGAAAGTTCAGAAAAAAAAAGTTGTATTAAAGTGATAAGGCATTTTAAACAAACTGACAGAACATTGGAACAAATATTGTGTTTTCATGTTAGTGATAGTTTAAATTACAGCCAAACACTTTATTATCATTTGCTAAACAGGAATTGAAGGCAGCTTGAATATTTTTAGATTGCTTATACAGTATGAACCTGATGCTAATAGTCCGTGATAAAAAAAGAGAAAAAAGTGGTTTGTTAAAGGTCATTTCCTTACAGAACTTATCCGACCATCTATCAAACTCCCAAGCCCCCATTGCTTTGTAGACCTTACACAACTCTTACAATCGATAAATGGGATAAATAACAGCCATCTAGATGAAAACACAAAGTCTCCTGAAAGAAGCAAATCTTCACTAACGCAAAAATGTTGTTGCATTTCTGACTGACCTAAAACGCAAACTTTTGACTGTTGTATATAAGGCTCCTACAGTTATATCATTGTATCGCTGTCATGTAAGTAGAGCAATCTTAGTCCCTGTTTACACGACAACGCTTCACAGTGTTTCACCCTAAAATGGAAAAATCACACTGAAAAAAAACGGCTGAGGGACTTAAAGCGCTGTAATACGCAAGTCAGGTCTGTAGATGGCAAGTCAGGTTTAGAGGCTGAAGAAGAGGTGAGCTGATTATCTGAAGTTTATGCCAAAAACTTTTTCTCTGATTGCAGAAATAGTGAAATGCACATTTTGTTAGAAGGTAGTCGGAAAATTCAGCAGCACAAGAACGAAACAGCAGGTCACTGTTGTTGTTGGTTATAGGTTTGCGCTTGGCACAGTGGAGGTTTAATATGCTTCCACTGAAAACGCCGGCTTGCCACTTACACGGCAACAGTGCAAATTCAGCAAAATTCCACTCTGGAGGGCATTTTCAAAAGTTTGGGTTTCAGGTCGACTGAAATGCCTTTCTTGTGTAAACCAGAGGCTGAAATGCAACAATACTTCAGCGCTTCACCCTAAAACCGTTAATCACATTGATCTTTTTCAAGTCCAATTTTGAGTCTTGGAAGTTGTAGAGATGTAAATAAAAGCTGCAGTGTTGATCTTTTGTGTCAGATTTATCTCTGATGTTTTTAGTTGACGGCAGAAATAGAAGATCTTGCTTTACTGCTCCGATACTTTGGTGGAGAGTGATCTTCTACTTTCCAAACTCAGCTGCAAAAAGGAAAAGCAATAAAAATACTTTAACCCTCCACTCCACTCCAAAGCATCCTCAGAGATTCCTGAGGTGCCTGTGTGCACTGACACAGCTTTTCCCATCATCCTCCAGGAACAGAAAGTCCGTTTGGGTGGATCAAGGAAAGAATTTATGGGGTTATCCGCTCGTGCTAGCTAGCACCGTTAGCCTCCGAGCGCTTGCGTCACAGTGCGAGTTCGGACAAGAGCGTGTGATTGTGTGCGGCACATTCCAACACAAATCACTGGATATTAACTGTGACAACACACCAACAAGCTCCCAGTCAGTGAGTGTGTGAGAGTGTGTGTGTGTGGGTGTGAGAGCAGAAATCTATACACGTCACAATATGTTGAAAGAGATTATCTGAAGCTTTTCGGGCGGAAAAATCAGGTTTTGCAAGAAACAAAACGACATGTTTCACTTTTTCAGACCAGTGGTGACTGATTTTGCTCATTTCTGTGAGAAAAAAGTGCAAAAGTGCTCGTTAATGTGCGTCTACTTTGATTCTTCGCTCCAGCGCCTGGCTGACGTGATGACAGGATTGATCTGGATTAATTCATTCAGGATTTGAACAGGACAGGATTAAAAATTCTATTCTTAGTGTCACTTTTACTCAGCCTTTTAATTAAATCACTGTCAATACATTAAATTATCTCTCCAAACACCCTGTGTCTCCTCTGCCGTTCTTTCCCTGCTCAATCAAACTCTCCTGCCGAGGTTTAACCGTTACCAGCTCAGATTGATGGACGTTATCCAGGAAGGACACTGACAGAAAATAACAACAAATACAGGTGATTTCTGCAGCTGCACAGATGGTCGTCTGCTTATTTGAACATGCAAATTTTCTCGGTCGTACCCCCATCATCGTTCATCTTTCACAGGTTTTACACTCTGTCACATTCCACTTACGTAACCACACCTGTTGAGTCGAGGTTGAGTAATAAGAACAACACATACAAACAAAGGTTTGTTTGACGCCTGCTCACCAGCTCATGAGGTTAAAAAAACATGAGAAAAAAAGCTGGACCAGTTTGTTCAGAATTTACTTTTTGATATTTCATTCTGATTATTATGATATGTCTAAGTAGGGCTGAACCATCTGCAAAAATAATCTGATCATAAATGTTATTTCCTTTATTGCAATAGCGATTTTTTGTGCGATTATTTCTAGGTTCCCATCTAATATGTTTTTAAACAAACGCATTGTAGAACATGAACAGTTTCATTAATAAAAGTACAACAATAACAACCCACTACCACTACAACTGGGACTGATTTTTATACATTTTTACTCACATTTACCTTCTTTTTTGACATTGTTGGACCAATTTTTTTGAAACTCTCTCATAATTTCTCATTATCACTCCCAATTTTTTGCCAATTTTGGGTGTTTTGGGTGTAACTTTTGAGGCATTTTTTGCAACAAACTAGTTTAATCCCAACTTTCTTCCTATTTCTGTTGACCATTTTTACCACTTTTCGCTGTTTTTCGTCACTTTTTTCACAACTTTTTCTAATTCCCGAATTGTAAAGAGTTTCCTCCAAAAATTTTCTTTCAAATTTTTGTTGCTTTTTTGGCAATTTTAGTCACTTTTAATTTTTTTTCGCCACTTTTGGACCATTTTTTTTAAACAGTCTCATTATTTTTCAGGTTCACTCTCAGTTTCCTTGCTAATTTTTGTTGTTTTTGTCAATTTTTACCCCTTTGGAACCATTTTTCTGACAAACTGACTATTTTCCCGATTTAATCCCAACTTTCTTCACTCTTTTGTTGACTTTGGCCATTTTTACCCCTTTTCACTGGTTTTCGTCACTTTTTTCACCATTTTTGCTACTTTCTGAATTTTTTTAAAGTTTCCTAAAAAAAATTCTTGCAAACTTTCATTGCTTTTTTTGGCCATTTTAGTCACTTTTCACTCTTTTTGCACCATTTTTTGCTACTTTTTGGCTATTTTGACGACCCCAAACTAAGTTCTATTGCTACTCTTTGCTACTTTTTCCTCTTTTTACCACTTACATTATTTCTTTTGTAAAGGTAGTCTTTAATAGTTTGTCTCTTTGGTTGAGCAGGGTTGAGTAACATCTACTGCAAAAACTGTCGCTGATATTTTGACACATTTTAGGCTATAGAAAGATTAGAAAATTACAACAGGAAATATTGCGTTTTAATCTAATTTGCGATTAATTGCCCACACCTATTTAATGCATCTTCCAGTTTTCTGACTTAACTTGTCCATCAAAGCAGCTTATTTCACTATCGTACGACTGAAGCTACTGTTACCCAGCTCCAAAAAAACACTTCTGTGAGACACTTTAATGCATCAAAAGTTCAGTGACGGCTCCTAAGTCGACTAAAACCCCGATGATGTGATGTCAAACCTTCGTAACATGTCAAGGACAGCGAAATAACAACACGATGAGACTGGTACAGTGAACGCATCACCTCGCCCGGGTCAGTCCAGCGTCTGTCAGCAGGGATTAACCTGCATGGAAAGAACATCACAAGCCAGACGGTCCTCCTCATGTTCGGGTAAGAGGCAGTGAAGTGTTTCTGCTCCATAAGCTTCAACATAAAAGTCTCTGCAATTAATCCCAAATTAGATTAAATCCAAAAAAGTCCTGCTGTAATATTCTAATCTCAGACAGTGTATTACTTTTTTAAACTCAAATGTGTCAGAATACCAGATACAACTTTTCACAGTAGCTGTTTTATGCTTCCTCAGCCCTGCTCAATCTTTGCAAAAGAAACAATCTAAGTGGTGAAAAGTGGCAAAAACATCAAGAAGTAGCAATAAAATCACATTTCAGGTGTCAAAAATAGTCCAAAAGGAAGGAAAATTTGGAAAATAGTCAGAGAAAGATAGCAAAAAAAAGAGTAGAAAAGTGACTAAAATGTTCATAATCAAAGATGTGTTTGGCAACACATGAGGCAGGAAACCTAAGTTAATTACACAATAAACCACAATTGCAACACGGGAGAAAAAAATCTCAATTGGATTATTTTTGCATATCATTCAGTGCTAAATTTTACAATTAGATTAAAATAAAGAGATTATAAAATTAAGGCTCATGACCTGAGGAGACCGAGCTTTTTCTGTCAGATCAGATCAGCAGACTCTTAACTCTTGTTGTCCAAACGCACTTTTATCAGTGTGCTTTTATATCAGATGTTTTCATTTTAAGAACAGGGAGTATCGTCTGCCCTAGAGTTTAGAGACGTCAGACATAAACACAGCATAAGAATAAAAACAAGAACAAATAAAAAGCACAGAATGGTTTAGAAAAAAGGCACAAAAGTGATGATCGCTTTCTTCTGGCATTTGACCCTGCAGCCCATTTTTCTTCAAGTGCCTCCTTATTGTGCAACTTGAAACAGCCAGACTACATTCTTTCAGAGAGTCCTGTTTATCAGCTGAAGTTATTTGTGGGTTTTTCTTTGCATCCAGAACAATTTTCCTGGCAGTTGGAGCTCAAATTTTGTAGGTCTGTCTGACCGTGGTTTCAACAGAATCCCTCTTTTTCTAATTTTTTAGAGTTTTAACACTGCTTATTGGCATCCTTAATACCTTGGATATCTTTTTAATGTCCCTGTCTTGTTTTATACAGTTTGTTTACCTTTTCCTGCAGATACTTTGACAATTCTTTCGCTTTCCTTATGGCTCAGAATCCAGAAATGTCAGTGCAGGGACGCAGATGGCCTCGTGGATATGACCGCGCACCATGAGGTTTGCCCTCGAGCGGGTGGCCCGGGTTCGATTCCCGCCTGTGGCCTGTTTCCCACTCTCTCCCCCTTTCCTACTCTATCCACTGTCCTCCTCCTCTATCCAATTAAAGGCAGAAAAGCCCAAAAATTATATAAAAAAAATAAAACAAAAAAAGAAATGTCAGTGCAGCACTGGATGAAAAGTGCAAGTGTCTGTCAGGAGCTCAGAAACTCACTGAGCTTTTATACACAGACTGATTACAAGCAAATAGATAATAGACTTTCAAACCATAAACTTAAATCGGGGTCATTTTGGAAGTTTCAGTTGTCTTTATGGTTAAGTAAAAAGAGTAATAACAGTGGTAACCATGAGTGACAGGAAAGTTTTTGTGTTATCATTCATAATCTCTGAAAATTAGCCATAAAATCATGAATTCTGCCAGGGTTTGTGAACTTATAAGCACAGGTGTGTGTGGAAACCAGGTGTTAAGAGGTTAAATGTGATTCCCATCCAAACAGCATGCTAACGGCTAGGCTAGCTCACAAACAGCCGGTGAGGATGAAGCGTTTTAAAACCAAAGTCAGTTCCTCATTTTAACAGCACAAAAAATCACATTAAACATCTAATTATCTGTAGTGTTGTTATCTTTTTGCGACGCTTTAATTATCAGTAAAACATGACTAAACTCTGAGTTAGCATTGTTAGCAGGCTAAGTGAAGAAGTGATAAATAAAATCTTTGACATTTCACTTTAAAGTCATTAACGGGTTTAATACACAGGCTCTAGAAGCTTCCACGGATACAAACACGAGTGGAAACATTAATTAACGGTTAGTGTGTGTAAAACAGGAGGAGTGTGTGTGTGTGAGTGTGTGTGTGTGTGAGTTTCCAGCCTGAAGTGCTGTAAGTTGAGTTAGCTCCGCGTTAGCCTCCAGTTTCTCCTTTTTCTCACCTGAACGTGTGAAACCACCAAACTCTTGTTTCCTTCTCCGTGATATCTCCACTCGTTCTCGTCCATTTTGTCCAGTTCCATCACACCGAAGCTTCAGACCGAGTCACGGCGACAGCAGCTCCACACACAGCGACTCTGACTCTGACTGACTGTTACTGACTGTTTCTGACTGTTAGCACTAATTTATCAGAGCCACAGACCGACAGACTAACTGCCGCTGCCGCTACTGCCGCTGACAGCCAAGCAACCGACATAACGGTCAACCACATCCGGTTACCCTTCAAAATAAGAGCTCNTTTTTTTTTTTTTTTTTTACCTTGTCCTGTTCAGCATCACGACAACAGAATTGTGGTCCGGCTGCCGTATTTTGCAGAACACATTTTACTTTGCCAAGAGGAGCCGTTTGTGTAAAACGCTCCCCTTGAGATTTAAATGATATTTTTATTAGTGTTTTGTAATTTATTTTTTCTGTACATTGCCAAGGTTAAAGGTTACTGCCTGAACGGACTAGGGTGAAAACAGATGAGGGATAGTGACAGAGGGAAAGAGCAGACAGAGAGGGAGAGATAAACAATAAAACAACAGAAGAGAACAACCACAACAACTGGACGAGTGAACGCAGACAGGGGATCCAAAACCAGCAGCTGATCCTGCAAGAAAAAAAAAAAACAAGGGGAGAGAAAGAGAGACAGCAGACAAAAAAGAACAGAAGGACACACAGTATCCCGAGGTCTTTGACACAACAATCTCTAGGAGCACCTGTGGAGAGATGAACTGGAGAGATCATGACAATCAATGAGCACAGCAATAACAATTATAAATCTATATGCACGGGAGCACATGTATACACACATACTTACCTACACAGCTTCTATCCTGAAGTTGTGAGACTGTTGAACTCTGGTGGTCCCCTTTAGTGCCCCCCCCCCCGACAAATGAACACTGCAAATTTTGCACAGTTTATTATTTTATTCTGTCTATTTGTTAAAAACGCCAGTTGATTGTGTTCTTCTTTTATTCTCTTTTTTATTGTATATTTGTATATATTTATTCTTCTCATTTCTATGATTGGGCTTGCTCTGGGACCAGGGTAACCTAATTTCGTCCCACCCATGTTTTACATGGGTTGAATGACGATAAACTCCTTGAATCCTTGAATAATAATAACAATAATAATACATCTATCCATCTATTTTCTTAACCATCTAGGAGCCTATCCCAGCTGTCATTGGGTGAGAGGCGGGGTACACCCTGAATTGGTCGCCAGTCAATCGCAGGGCTGACATAGAGACAAACAAACATTCACGCACACACCCACACCCAGGGGCAATTTAGAATAATCAGTTAACCTAACCATGTGGGCATGTTTTTGGACTGTGGGAGGAAGCTGGAGTACCAGGAGAGAACCCACGCATGCACGGGGAGAACATGCAAACTCCACACAGAAAGGCCAACCATTATTATTATTATTATTATTATTATTACTATTATTATTATTGTAAAGGGAGGGAACTCAATTTGAATGCATAAATGAATTAATTATCCATCCATCCATTTTCCTAACCGTCTGTCCTGCTATTCAGGGTTGCGGGTGGCTGGAGTCTATCCCAGCTGTCTAAATGAATTAATTAATTAATTTAAATTATGTTTAATGGGGAAAAAACAGGGGGAATATACAGCTCTGGAAAAAATTAAGGGACCCCCGCAAATTTTTCAGTGTCTCTGATTTTTCTTATTTATTGCTATTTGTTTGAGTTAAAAATGAACATTTTGGTTTTACTATATAAAGTACTGCCAACATTACTCCCAAATCCTAAATATTGTCATCTAGAGCATTTATTTGCAGAAAATGAAAAATGGTCAAAATACCAAAAATAGTCCTCTGTTTTCAGCTTCAAATAATGCAAAACAAACAAGTTCATATTCAATTTCAAACAACACATAACTAATGTTTTAACTTAGGAAGAATTCAGAAATCAATATTTGGTAGAATAACCCTGATTTACAATAACATCTCTCATGCGTCTCTCATGTTCTCCATCAGTCTTTCACAGAGGAGAGTGATGACCACAGTAATGGTTTTTATACATTACCTCATTGAATAAGATTTGTTTGAGGTGATCACCTCAACAGTACCATCTTAGGTAGAAACAGGTAGAAACAGGTGTGCTTGTATTGGAATTCAACAGAAACTGAAATGTTATGACTGTCATATATGTAGAGATGCTGATTTCTGAAAAATTGCAGTGGTCTCTTATTTTTTTTTCCAGAGCTGTATTATAAGCCAATAAGTTTAAAAAGCACCTGTTTTACCTCATCACAGTCAACATAAACAATGACAATGATTGAGAATAATAAAAAATTTCAACTGTTTATATATTTATACTTATGTTTTTGTTATGTGTCACACGTTTTTTCGTTCCCCCAAGTTCCAAGTTAGAGCTTTTTGTTTTGACTTGAGTCATTTTTTTTGTTTCCGGCCGCTTCACTTTCTCTAACTTGACTCGCCAGTTTGATTGACAGTTCATGAGCCAATCACTGACGACTACCAGTAAAAGTCCCGCCTCCTCTTCTGTGATTGGACAGAACGATCGCTGGTCCGTTGGACTGATGGACGGAAGCTGGGTGGGGAAAACAAAGTTCAGACAATGTGACAAAAAAAGCGCAGAGGAGCAGAAGTGGAAATGTACAGTCGATCAGGTGATGGATGAGTAATGTTTTGGTTTAGAGGAGCTTAGATAAAGGTTACAGGAAACATTTTTATCTCTTTCTGGGTTTGATCTTTTAGGAGAAAAGTAAACCTCTTACACACTTTATTTATTAATTATAAAAACAGACTTCTATTGTTTTACAAAACAATAGCACATAAGGACATGAAAGAGTCTCTGATGACTGCAGCTCAGCTACCAGCCTCCTCTAAGACACATTTTTCCACTGTTGATTCAGAATTCACACTTCTTTTTTTTTTTTCTAAGAAAACTGGCTTTTCTTTTTTGATCTTTCATGGCTTTAGTGCACAGTGCGAGACACTAATCACCCAATATGCAGAATAAAAATCTGTCTTTTTTAACTGAACTGACTTTCATTGTTCTTACGTCACAATCTTTATAATAATCTAAATAATTAAAAATAATCTTTGCACATCACTTCACTTTTATTATTATTTAGATTATATTATTATTCAGGTATCTGTACTGTTGTTTTATGTTAATCGCGATTTTTCTTTTTTCCAAATTTCTAATTCCAAGTTATTATCTTAAGTCTATTTTTATTATTATTAAATTTTATTAATGAATTTTTGCACTTTGATTGTTGTGAGCTGCTATGACAAAAAAGTTGCCCCTATACAGGGTCAATAAGGAAAAGTTATTCTATTGCGCAACTGTGGGTCAACAAGTGAATTAATATTTGCTGGAACTCAGCTAGCATACCCCCAAAAATAAATTTTGCTGCAGTGCCAGAAAACACAAAATAGTTTACTTATTTAGTCTGGCCTTTATAGTTTTGATATAACTAAAGCACATAAAAGGGAATAAATGAGCTCAAATTCACTGCAGCTCAGCTTGCATACCCCTTAAGACACAATATTTCCACAGTAGAATTAGAAACAATCTTTACTTTTCTATATATAACTGTCTTTTATTGTTCTTTCATAACTCTAACACCTGTATGTAAATAAATGAGCTCATATTTGCATCAGCTCAGCTAGCAGCCCCCTATGAAAGACCCTTCCTCAGAAGATTCAGATTGCACATCTTTCTGATAGTGCATATTTATATTAAAATATGAGCTTACATATACTGCAGCTCAGCTACCAGCCCCTCCAAGTTGCAGTCACCCCTGTATTTGGAATACACATCTCACTTTTTTCTTACAAAATTGACTTTTATAGTTCTTACACTCCTTGTGCAAGTCACTACATGACCAAATTGTTGCAGCTCAGCTAGCAGACCCCTCAAGACACTTTATTCCACAGTAGAGTCCTCTTCTACTTTTTATAAAACCAATTTTTATAGTTTTAACATAACAGCAGTGCATGTGTAGGTCAAAAATTGAGCTCACATTTTCTGCAGCTCAGCTACCAGCCCCCAAGATAACGAATTAGTAATACAACTGGAACTTAGGCCTTAATTTTATGCGAGACAGCTCTTTAATCTTGGGGTTTTTAGGCTACAGCGGGGCAATGTTTTTACATTTAAAACAAATATCTGTTTTTATTTAGTGAAAAGCAGGGAGCTTCAAAGTTTTTCAGACCAAGGACTAATGGGGAGACAGAGTAGAGACCCTTTAATATGTTCATATTGAATTGAGTTCAGCACCACACAGAGGCTTTTATTTATAAATCAAAATGTTTTAATACGTATAAAAACAACAGGAAAGACGACACACAAACACACACTATCAGAACACAGATGTAACTATACAGGTTGGATCCTACAGAGACAGAGGACGTGATCTCTACGGTGTTTCTTCGGCTGCTTCGCTCTCTCCCTCAGCTCCTGTCGCTGATGCGAGCGGAGGAGAGGAGTTTCCCATGATTCTGTGCTCTGGTTTGAAGAGGAAAAACAGTCTGCGCGTCAAACAGACCGCTCACTCACTCACTCACAGTCTGTACACGACACCAGGCGACCACCTGGTGTCTGTTTGATTCTACTTCACCGCTGCACACGGCCGCCATCAGTCCATCCCCCCGATGTCGTGTTGTTTGTACGACTGTGAGACCAGACTCCCTGTGGAGAAACACACACATCACATCAGAGACCAGAACACACCAACAACATCCTGATATTATAATCAAATTCAGTGAGAAACTGAAACTAATTGATGCATCGATTAAAAACATAAAATTATAGGCGGGAGAAAAGATAAAGGAATACATTTTTAAAGACATAAAATTAGGGATGCAGGATAAATCCAGACTCAGAAACTCTTTCTTTCTCACTGCAGTCAGACTCTTAAACAACCGTTAACAGTGTCACAACCAGACACTACCTCTTGCTCATATTTTTACACATATTATATTCACTTTTTTGAACAGTTAAATTTCCATTTGCACTATACCTTCTGTACTTTTGCATTTTTATATATTTTCATAATCATTATTATTACTTTTTTTTTCTTGCTGCACTTGTCTACTGCCTTGAAATGCCTTCAGATTTTTTTATATATTGTTATCATTACCTTCTTGGCTATTTCTAGAATATTTTATCATATTGTTGGCAGTCTTGGTGGACAACAAAGAAAGAATTTCATTGTACAGGGAAACACGTTTTTTTCCTGTGCGCATGATAATAAACTCTTTGAATCTCTCTTTGAAATATCGGCATATATATCAGTATTGGTTATTGGCAGATATAAGGAGTTGCTGGTTACTTGATTAAATGCCCGACCAGGGGGCTCTGGTGCAAAAAAAAACAAGCAAAGTGCAATATATTTCCTGTATACAGAGGTTGTTTTCTTACTCTGTCAACTTTGAAATTTGCCAGATTTGCCCTGGTTATGATTTTTGTTATGACTGACTGAAGGAGAGCATTAAGTCATGAAGTATTTTTATGATTTTGCACAGAAAATGAATATTATATAACAAATGTGATAAGTGTTCTACTAATTCTATTGTGTGGAAAAAACATCGATATTGTTTATCACTGAAATGAGTTGTAAAATACTGGATATCTGCCAAAAATCTACTGTCGTGGGGCGCGGATGGCCTAGTGGATATGGCTGCGCACCATGAGGCTATGTCCTCGAGCGGGCGGCCCGGGTTCGAATCCGACCTGTGGCCCATTTCCCGCATGTCACTCCCCACTCTCTCTCCCCTTTCCAACACTATCCACTATCCTTCTCTATCAAATAAAGGCACAAAAAAAGGCCAAAAAAAAAAAAATTATAAAAATCTACTGTCGTGCATCCCAACATAAAATCATTCCAAACACTCCTGAATCTTTTTATAACCAAGTTTTTACTTTGACAACGTGATTCTTTTTTTAAACCAGGAAATGTTTCTTGATAAAATTGGAAAATTAAAAGCTTTAAGGAGAGATTTAATAAACAGGAATCTGAAATTTGCCTGCCGGCTTAAGGTTGGGTTATGTTTTCCGCACGGAAAAACGACGCCCGACATCCACAAGAGAACGCGTGAGGCTTTTATACTTTTTTCCGTCCTCACAGCGTTTGTTGGGTTCTACTCCCAAACTGTAGGGGGCAGTGTATCACAAACACACGTTTATCAGAGTATTTAACAAGAGTAGAAGAAGTCTGCCTTTGTTTACACGGTGTACAACATTATTTTTTCACCTTTTCCTCTCCTCCGTAGAGTGTGACCACAAGGAATAGTCATCACACAGTTATCACAGTGATCTCTGTATGATGAGTCAAATAAACGTCTGTATTTTCGCAGCATAACCCAGGCTTTAAATGCTTCTGATTGGGTGTTCAGAGTGGGACATTTAAAGACATAAAACAGGAATATAAGCAGACTACAACCATCTCTCAGACACATAGAAAAACAGAGAGGACAGGACCTGAGCAGCGCCGCGACAGACACACGTTCATGTCACATGAAAAGCCCAAAAGGAGCGAGGTGGGAGCGGGAGCAGGAGGGTCAGAGGCCAAGCAGGAAGTAGACGTAGACTAGCCAGCTAGCCCGCAGGGAAACAAGCCGCACCGTCCCACCGTTCAGCCACGTCAACACCCACCTGCCAACTACAAACCAACTTCACCGGGTTCAAAGTGACGGCACATTAGTCAGAGGGAGGCTGAAGTTAGTCAGGAAGACACAGTCTGGAGGGAAACTTCTGATCCAATCACGTTTTTCTTACTTAAGTTTGTGAAATCTGTGAGTTAAAGTCACAACAAAAACTTCTGCTTTTGTTTCTTTTAGACACAATAACTGAACTCTTCCTTCAAATAACTTTTTCTTATTTCATCTCCTCGCACTTTGGCATATCCTTAAAAAAAATTGCTGGGAACTAATTTCAGCAGCGGATGACTCCACATTTGTAATGAAATGTGTCAGAATACCAGATATATATATATATTTTGCAGTAGATGTTTTCTGCTTCTCAACCAAAGAGACAAACTGTTCAAAACTGACTTTACATCTGAAACAATCTAAGTGGAGAAAAGTGGCAAAAACAGTAAGAAGAAGCAATAAATATAAATTTAAGGTGGCAAAAATGGTCAAAATGCAGCAAAAATGGGCAAAATTTTAAAGAAAAAACTTGGAAAATGGTCAGAAAGTGGCAAAACTTTTTAGAAACCGGACATTTTTGTTCAAAATCTCCTTTTATTTTTAATCTTATGTAATATTGTAATTTTCTGAGACACCGAATTTTGGGTTTTTATAATCTTTAAGCCATAATAATCAACATTTCAAGAAATAAAGACTTGAAATAATTCACTCGGTGTATAATGAGTCTTTACAAGTGACCAAAAATACTTAACTTTTTCATAATATTCCAAATTTTGAGATGTACCTGTGTATGAAAACAAGGTTCCTATTGGTGATTTTTCCTTTTTTTCTCCCAATCGTTTGCTTTTTTTATTCAAAACCAGAAAAAAAAAATTATCCCCTGAAATAAAGTAATTGATACCAAATTTCCGTATGAGTCACAACAGTTATTATAGTCGTAGTTATCATAATCTTCTGTTTTAAGTTATTCATTCCTAGTTGTAATCATCTAATTTGGTGCTCTTTTTAATAAAGAGAGATTTGTTGCTTGTGTTTGTTTATCAACAAATATAATGGGGAACCCAAAAGTTATTGCAAAATAAACCATAATTGCAATATATGGAAAAATAAACCCTGTTAGATTATGTGTGAAAATAGTTCAGCCCTTGTTTCCATGATGACGCAGAGATTATGTAACTTATTGCCACAGTTTGACCCCTGACCAACGATGGAGTTCAATTAAATTTCTGAATCATGATTATCAGGCTCTGAACTCGCAGGAAACACTCGTCAATACGTCGATACGAGCCTGAGGTTTGTTTCATCTGGGACAACGACTGCATTTAAAGTGGAAAATATGCGACACAAGGATCAGTTTATTACGTCTGAACTGTCTAGTTTTGCTGGACTTTTACCTTTCTGATGAAGAAACTAGATTTTCTACTTCAGCAGGTTTCGTGCTCCACATATTTCACATACTTAAAATAAAAAAACTTAACAGAAAGCAGATTCTTTGGACGCAGAAAGAGCTGCAGGGCTGCGAAAGTATAACTGAGTTTTATCGTCGTGTTACAGACCGTCAGGGTTGGAATTCAGCTTCGTCAGTTTTTTAATTCAGGAGCTAAAAATAAAATGTTGGAGCAGGAACAGAAGATGTGTTTTTGTGTTTTTTCTGCAGCCAGAGATTCACGAGGAGATTAACACATATTGAAATCTTCTGTGTTCATTTTGCCGACTGACACAAAGCAGGTTTTGTGTTTATTATAAAAGGATCTCAGAGGAATGCTCCACTTCTCCTCTTATTTCCTACAGGAAATGTAAAAACAACCTCTCAGTCAGATTTGATTGTGTCCTCCAGACCGTGTTTTCCCAGCAGCAGCAGGTTGTTCTGTAGCTGTAGTTGGGTGTAGTTGGGTGTAGCTGGGTGAGGTTGAGAGGGGGTGTGAGGGTTGGTGTTGGGTTGAAGCAGTACAAGGAGAGGGAAGTCTCTGGTCATGTTTACACCTCGAATTAAAACACATCCTGGTTTGTCTGATCACGAACGGACACCCGAGAGTGTCGCTGCTCACACCTGAAGCTAAAAGAAGAAGACTACATTTCCCATGAGCACCGTCACCTGCTGTGGTAAAGATGTGACTCATTTGTCGCCAAATGAATGAACAAATCCAACTTTTCTTTGTTGAAGACATTTTTTCAAGCTACTAAGTCATGAATTGACTCATAGCTCCAACAAAATTATCATAAACTAATTTATTATTCGAGCTGTGCAATTATTCTCAAATTAGATTAAATCATAATATTCTAATCTCAGACGGTGCAATATAATTGTCACCTGAAATGTGTCAGAATACTAGATACATATTTTTTTCAGTAGATGTTTTCTGTTCTACACCAGTGTTACCCAACTCTGCTCAACCAAAGAGACAAACTGTTGAAAACTACCTTTGCAAGAGAAACAATCTGAGCAGGGAAGAGTGGCAAAAATGACAAAAAGCTGCAAAAAATGGGAAAAAAATGGGAGGAAAAAAACATGGAAAAGGGTCAGAAATAAGCAAACCTTTCCAAGCTTGACATTTCTGTTAAAAATCTCATCTCTTCAATTGATTTTATGCAATATTCTAATTTTCTGAGACACTGATTTCTGTGTTTTTTTATTATCTGTAAGCTACAATCATCAAAATTTCAAGAAATAAAGGCCTGAAATAATTCACTTTATGTATAATGAGGTTATATTATATCTGGGTTTACCTCTCTGAAATGAGGGACCAAAAATATTTTGATTTTTCAAGATATTCTCATTTTAAGAGAGGTAACTGTTCATGCAAACAGAGTTTCTTTTGTTGATTTTTTGTTTGTTTGTTTCAAAATTCTACTTTCCTCCTCATATATGTGATTTGCCAATTCAAAACAAGAATAACTCAATAAAATATAATTCCCTTTAATATAAAAATCAGAAATATCAACATCACATGGATGGAGAAGCTAAAAATAGTCAATAAATTGTGATGGACGTCTAGGAAAAAAAAAATCTTTTCAACTTGTGTCTCTCTGACAAACTTTACCAACATCAGAGCTCAAAACTGAGACAATTATTGATCCTGTTTTATCACAGAAACTCGATCCTGAACGGAGACTGAAATTCAGAATCGAGGAATAATAAATGTTGGAGTTGATGATCTTGTTTTACTCTGGATCCTGAAGAGGCATCAGTGTAAGAGTGAGACTCTTCAAACACGTCTTTTCCACCCAACGTTGTCTCTTTACGTCTTGAATGTGTCAGGAATTGCTCCTAAAGTTTACACAAAACAAATAAACCCATTGATCTCATTCCAGATGTTTCTCTTTCATTGAAAAGTGAAACAGGACGTGTTTTATCTGTCTCATAATCATGAATCTTTCATCTTCTGTGGTTTGTCACAAAGTGTGTGGGATCTCTGATAAATCTGTCATACGAGCTTAACTCCTCAATGACACACCTTTACGCTGTATTTGCTGTTTTACTTACGACTAAGATTAAAGCCTAGAGGTCACATCGCTCATCCGTGCATCTACAAACTATAAAAAAAACTCATCACTGACTTTCTCTGGAGTTTGATTCGTCTTTTTTTGGGTTCACATCTCTCTGAAGTGCATGAATGATGAATAAAAGATTAAAATGATTCTTGGTGTGGAGGTGTCACATGTTTTCAGAGCAGAGCGGTGAGCGGACGTTAATGCGAGGAGTAAACAGGACCTTGGAGACCGTGGGCCGGGTTGGTGAGGTGTCAGTCAGACTAGCAGAGCTCCCAGCAGCAGCAGGGCAGGTGGCTGTGTCATGCTTACCTGTGGCCAGGCCCCCCTCTGCTCTCCCCTTCATCCCTCCTCCACCTCCTCCACCTCCTCCTCCTGGGCCCGAGCTGCCCAGGGCCTCCATGGGGAAGGAGGGCCGTTCGCCCCTGTAGGGCTTGGGCCTGAAGGGGAAGTCTTTGTCTTTACCTTTGGAGCCTTTGGGCCGACCTGCCGCCTTCTTCTTGGACTTTCCGTCGCCTTTCACGCCCAGCAGGGGGTGCACCTCTGAGGAGGGACAGGAAGCAGTCAGGGTTAGTGGGCAGAGTTTCAAAATAAAACACAAGAAAGACGATTATGTCAAGTCAGGTCACCTGCAGGTTCAGTCAAATTTAAGACTTTTTAAGACCCTTTTAATGCCACTTTTAATAAAATCTAAGACCAAGAACACATAAATATAGTTGATGGTTTGGAGGATCCTGCTGCATTACAACCAAATCAAAGAGTGAGTCACTTAATGAGACTCATTCAAGTTTACTTTTTGACTGTTTATTGATCATTAAGTTGCTCATCGGTTAATATCTGTATGTAAAAGTGCAAACAGTGACCCATAGTCACAGACTGATTAGCTAGGATGCAGATAAATTATATCAGCAGTTTATAAAACAGTTTTCACTCTCAATGTCCTTCTCAAAAAGTCCCATTAAAAAAAATTATAATCAATAAAACATTAGCAAATCCTGTTCTGACAAATTCAAGACCTATGAGTAATTTATCTAACACTAGAATATAACATTTTAATGAATTTAAGACTTTTAAGGGTGTGTAGGAAGTCTGTTTTAAGACTTTTTTAACACCACCTTGAATGAAATTTAAGACCAAAAACATCATAAATATACTTGATGGTTGAAGGTTCCTGCTATGTTACAACAGAATTATAACGTGTGGCTTAATGAGACTCATTCAAGTTTATTTTTTGTGTGTTTACTGAACATAAAGTGATCCTCAGTGCTTTCTAGTCCCGCAAAAAAAATCGATTAAGCATTGACAAATCCTGCCCTGAAAAATTAAAGACCTTTGAGTAATTTATTTAAGACCAGACGATAACATTTCAATGAATTTCAGACTTTTTAAGGCCTTGGTTTTAGATACATGAATACGGTCGTGTTTCCCTCCCTCACCATCACTGGGCACCCCCGGCAGCTCCACAGTCGTGGTGCGAGCCTTCTTCTTGGCCGGGCCTCCATCAGATGACGGCTGTCTCTGCTTCTTGTCTCCACCACCAAGAGCGTCCTCCGTCCCTGCGGTCTGGACCGAGGCTTCGGGCGGAGGACCGAAGGGGTTTTCCTCTGGATCCTCGACCTCAGGAGCGATGGGAAGGTAGAGCAGAGCTTTGTAGTCCTCCAGCTCCTCATCACTTAGAGATAAAAACAGAAATCAGACTGAATCAGGAGCGTGTTCAGGTTCAGGTTTTCTGATGATGATGAAGTTCACTCTAATGTTTCTCACCTGCTGCAAAAAGCGACGATGGGGTCCACGGTCGTGACGTCAACCTCTTCATCCTCTGCAGCGTCTGCGCCTGAAACATGAGCGAGTTTTATCAGAGAGACCACTTGAAGAAGAGAGGACGACTTCTTTTAAAGATTCAGCCTTTTGTTTCATTGAGATGTTTCTCCAAGTGTTTTGTTGTCACTAACAGTTTTTTTTTTTTTTTTTAACTCTAAGCAAGTTTATGTCTTATTTTTTGTCAAAATTGTCTCTTTAGTCTCGATATGAGCCACATTGAACTGAAAAGTCCAGAAATTCAAACATAAAAATAATGTTCAAATTTCTTATGATGAGTAAAACTAATTTACCAGTGAAGTAAGAAAAATTGACTCGTCAAGTTTTTGCTATTAAACCATTGTCTTAATACTAGAAATTTTTTTCTTACTCCATTGGCCATTTTTCCTTATTACAAGCAATCAAGATATTACTTTTATGTTTAAATAACTTGAAAAAAACACATTTTTCTGGACTGGTCTGGTAAATATAGCTCATGTCAGGACTAAAAAGAAAGTTTTACTAAAAATAAGACACAAACACTTGCCACAATTTCAGTTTTCTGCAGTGCAAAGAGCCAAACGGTTAAAAAAATACCTTTAAAAGAGCAACAATCTAAGTGGTGAAAACGAAACAATAAAAGAAAGTTAAAAGTGGCAAAAATAGGTGAAAAGTTTGGGAGAAAACTTAGAAAATGATCAGAAAGTCGCAAAATAAACCCAGAAGCCTGAAATGTCAGTTTAAAAAAATATATTTTTTTTTATTTTTAATTGATCTTGTAATATTCTAATTTTCTGAGAGACTGAACTTTAAGTTTTCATTATCTGTAAACCATAATTGTGAGCATTTCAAGAAAAAAAGGCTTGAAATAATTCACTTTATGTTTTGTGAGTCAATATAATATCTAGATTTCACTTTCTGAAATGAGGGACCAAAAACTTTTTTCATGATGTTCTAATTTTTGAGATGTACCTGTACATGCAAACAGGGTTTCTTTTGTGAATTTTCTTTTTCAAAAACCCCAATTTTCCTCCCTCATGTCTATGTTTTCCTTATTCAAAATTAAGACTGTTGAAAAAAAACTATCATCCCCTTTAATATAGCAATGGATATAAACAGCACATAAGATGGGGAAGCTAAAGATAATGGCATAATAAATTGAAATTAGATCATTTTTGTAAATCTGTCAGCCTCAGGTGTGATGTGTTTGTTTGTTTGTTTGTTACCTGTCTGCTCAGGTTCACTCTTGTCTTCATCCTCGATGTCGAACTCAGATTCTCTCTCCTCGTATTCCACATTTTCATCCAGTTCTTTAAAGTCTGGGGCAAAGGCGCTCCAGTTTTCCTGCAGGCAAACCGAGCAGAAACTCATCCATCACAAACGTTTTAAAAGATTACAAAAACACTCTTATTGTGGATACTATGTTGTGCTCAAATATTTAGAAAACAGAGGCTGTATTAAGCAGGGATTAAACTCTGATCCCAGAAAAACTATTTTACTTTATCTATTTTACATTTTCCCTGTTTTTTTTGCACTTTACATTCACACGCTCTCAGCCTTCACTCACCACTTGGTTTTGAGCCCAGATGGACACAACGCCGCTGGAAATGGAGGCGATAATTGGACGGACCGGATGCCACTGAACAAAGATCAAAAGAGAGTTTTTGTCAGTTTTTTTTCACTATTTAAATCATCAAAACGTTGAACTTAAAGCACTGAGATCCTTACAGCGACATCCAGCAGCAGCTCTCCTCTGGTTCCATGCAGGATCTTCACCAGGTTCCCGATGCTCTTCTCCCAGATGTAGAGAGCGTGTTGGCGAGCTGAGCCGGCCACGATGTACTCGCCGTCTCCGGAGAAACAGCAGCGTTTCCAGGGAGTCCTGAACGCAGGAAACAGACAAAGACAGAAGGGAAACTGAGATCAGAAGAAGAAAGAACATAGCACTAAAACAGTTTTTAAGTATGTGCTTGTCCCTGTCCCTGCGACTGATTTTTGTCCATTTCAGCCACTTATCACTCTTTTTTTTGCTACTCTTGGACCATTTTTTGCTACATGTTGAGTATTTCCAGGTTTAATCCCAATTTAAATGCCAATTTTTGTATTTTTGTTGCTTTTTTGGCAATTTTTACTTCCTCAGACGAGGTTTTATTGCTACTCTTTGCTGTTTTTGCTCCTTTTTACCACTGAGATTGTTCCTTTTGTAAAGTTATTTTTTAACAGTTTGTCTCCTTTGTTGAGCAGCGTTGAGTCACTTTTAGGGCTGAACGATATGGACAAAATTTCATACCTCGATATTAACGCCAGATATCTGGATATCAGTACGATACAGTGACACAATATGACTCTGGGATTAGAGAAAACTAAGCATTTTTCAGAAAAATAAAAGCATCATAATATAAAAGGATGTGTAAAGTGCGGTTAATTGATTAGAGCTCACTGTCAGTCATCAACATTATCAGAAAATCACCAATAATCATGTGACTGTCTGAGCTTTACACGCAGGGTGAGCTGGGAAAATCTACATCATTGATATCTATGATATTGGGATATTAATACCTTGGATTTTTATATCTTGATACTAATGAGATTACGATATATCTTTCAGCTCTACTCTACACCGTTTTTGATACCAGGGGATGAAAATGACAAACACTTAAGGCATAAAAACATTTGTATTAACATGAAAAACAAAACCCTGGATAAATAATCAATTAAATTAAATAATTCAAAAATCAGAAAATGAAAAAAAAGAAACACTCGCATTTTCAATCAACGCACATAAATGCAAAATAATCAACCCAAATATAAGTAAAGAACCAAAATTGCCACAATTACAACATTGTTTGTTGTCTGAGGTAAAAACAAACAAATGAAACAACAATTAGATCAATATTTTGAGGTACTAAACAACACAAGTAAACAACTATCAATCAAAATAGAGCATCGCCTGATCCTCACAGATGTTTTTGGTCACAGCTCTGTTTATATTTTAAGCTTCAGGAGATTTGAGATCATATTTTCCTTGTTTTTCCAACAGCAGTGGTGAAGTTTGCTGTGGTGTCTATTATAATGTTCCTGCCAGAAAAACCTAACAGCCTGTCTCAAACAGGAGAAATGCATCTTTTACCTGTTGACCAAGTCCTGCAGTTTCTGCATGGGCTCAGGTTCACCGTCTCTGCCACAGGTGAGTATCTCCCTGCCGTCGTAAACCCTGATGATCCGGTCCGCTGTGTTTATGAGGAAGCAGCTGCAGAAAACAGAACAATGACAAGGTTCAGTTAAAGACGGGAGGAAATGTTTCAGCTCAGTCTTTTTAAAGTCAACTCTTCACTTCCGTAGCCTCTCACCTGCCCTTGCGTGCAAATTCGATAGATTTGATGGCGGTGGTGTTGCTGGTGCCAGTTGTTACTCTGAAGGAAGCCACCAGTTCCTGAGTGTTTGTCTTCAACACAAGAATCTGAAAAAACAGCCAGACAGAGACAAACAGCAGAATTATGTGTCAGAAACGAGACAGGTTTACGATGTGAGTGGAGAAAAACTGCGCTGAAGTTTCTCAAAGTTCATGTTTGCTTTCTGTGATGAATGAAAGACGAGCTGTGAGTCTGACCTTTCCTTTGGCGTTACCGGTGTAGATGTATTCCCCTCTTCTGTCGAACGCTGCCACCACATTCAGGTCTGAGTCGTCGTCCACGGGTAAGACGACGTGTTTGGAGTCTGATAGAGTCAGCAGGACGGGAGCGGACTTCATGGGACAAACCAGCACTTTGTCCCTAAAACGATCAGAGATTCTCATCAGCTCAGAGTAAAGAGTAGGGCTGAACGATTTTAGAAAAAGATCTGATCTGGATTTTTCTGGCAGATATCGCAATTTCAATTTGATTCACAGTTTTCTTCAAATCAAGCTTTAGTGAAGTTTTCACAAAGTACAGTCACATTAACAAACTTGATAGAAAATTACATCAAACCATTGAAACATCAAAAGCTTTTACTCTAATGTAAAGATGAAAATGAACACTGAAGGTAAAAACTGTTTCCAGATTGTTTGTATTAACAATTTTGACTTAAAAAGTAAAAATGTTTGATACAATAGTCAGAATTTTAAGATATTGAAGAAGATAAAAGTCAATATTTGATTCAAAACTTTGAGGAATTAAAATCAAAACGGTGGGATAAGAAGTCAAATTTTAAGATAAGAAGTCAATATTTTTGAGATAGGACTGAAATTTGCAAAATATTAAGATAGGTAGACAAAATTTTGTGATAAAATGTCAAATTTGTGGCTACAAGACAAACTTACAAGATAAAAAGTGGAATTTTGAGACACAAATTCAATATTTTGAGATATTACAGTCAATATAAATATATAAATAAGGTTTTTTACTCTGAGAGAAAAAGACAAAACTATGACAAAACACACAATTTGAGCTAGAAAGTCGTAGTTATGAGATTAAAAGTTTGAAATTTTGAGATAAAGATTCAAAATTTAAAAAAAAAAGTGCTTGTACATTTTTTAAATTCTTTGAGAAACAGCAGTTATGACGACTGAAGAACAAAAAGAGCCGTCTTTGACTCTTTCCTTTAAAAAAAACAATGTTGAGCAAAATATCCTGAGTAGTGTTACGTTAAAAAAGATGAATAAATACAAAACAATTGATAACAATAAAGGTCAATAAGAAAAACAAAATTCAACAACCCCAAGTAAAAAAGGTTCTTTCCCGACAGTCTTATACTCAGGGCACGTGTGTTAAACAGCAAAACAATCCTTCAGCTCTGGTCGAGAGTCTGTTGATTTCTCTTCCCAGTGAACACAACAAGCAGAAAAATGATCTGAGTTACAAACAAAAACATTCAGGTGTTTCATTCACACACACAAAGTCTCTCTCTGGTCACTCACATGTCTCTGGGGTGACACTGAAGTTTCAGGATGGGTGACGGGAAGCGAAACCTCTGGTCACAGTCTCCGGTGAGGACGTCCCACTGTGAGACGATGTTGTCTGTGGAAGCGCTCACCAGTTTGTGGCCGTCTCGACTCCAGCTGAGGAGGCACAAACAGGTATTATATATTCTTATATGCGTAGTTAAACTGTCGCCCTGGCAGACAGTTAGAAACACGACTACACATGGGGAATCAAATGGCGCTTTTCCACTATGCAATTCCAGCTCTACTCTACTCAGCTCTACACGATTTGGTTATCTTTTCCTCTAGCCCGACTACAGACTCACGGTGGGCGTGGATCTTATAACACAGCTGCGCTAAAGTGCTGCGCAGAAGTGCGTGCATGTTCATCTATAACGCAACACAAACATAATTTTGTACTAACATATGTGTCACCGTGGTCTTTAAAGGAAAAAAAAAGCTTTCAAAAGATTTTATTAAAGTAATACAGCGGCTCAATGTCGGGCGTCATGACAACGGAGGTAAACAACAGCCTCGTGCTGCTGCACGCAGAGGAAAACGAAGGAGCTGCTTCCTGACATCAACTCTTCCCTGGATCCAGTGAGATCACTTTAATTTTTGATTTTTGGGCCTGGTATAGCAGAGATTTTTTGTTGATCAATCATTCTTCTTTGAACTGGTTTTCCTTTTTGGTTCCCTGTGGATTAATGGACTGATTGGTGCTTAAAGACTCTCGTGGCAGACAGATCGCTCCTGCACCGACCAACTTTGATTTAATTTAAAAGACTCTTTAAAGCCAACTATCTTTGCTGTTAACTTCTTTTTGGTTTAAAAAGGACTTTTAACTTATTTAGGAATCATGAAGGAGCATTTTAGGGCTGTATTTTGTCTTCATTCAGTCTGGTTCTGTGCCGTCAGGTTTAAATGTCATTAAAAACCCGTCGCTGAATTATTCCTTTGCCTCTTGTAAGTGATTTGTTCAGAGTCAGAAGCTGCAGAGACGACATTCTCTGACCAATGAGTGACCGGCAGACCGTCGACGTCACGTTTTAGTATCGTCTTTACTCACTTGGAACCCGGGTAGAGCAGGTACAAAAAACTGGCGTCTGACCCGTAGTACCGCGCTAATGGAAACGCAACACAAACTGAGTAGAGACGAGTAGAGTAGGGCCAAGACGAGTCAGTGGAAAAGGGCCAAAAGAGTCTCACCATAACGAGCAGACCGGGTGAATGTGTGCACTGATGATTTTGGCAATGCCTCGCGTGAGAAAGTCCCAGATGACGATGCGGCCGTCGTTGCAGCCCACAGCCAGCAGGGTGCCCCAACGGTTAAAGGTGCAAGTGAGGGCCATGCTGATACAATCCAGAGTGCCATCTGCCTCCTGAAAACACCACAAACACAAAAAAAGATGAAACACTGAGGAGTCTGTATCAGGAGTCCAGGAGTAGCTTCACACACTTTTGTCGTCTGAAATGGTTAGAGCTGGAAAATTACCTCTGGATAGTTCTGCCCGAATGATTCTGGGAAAATAAAGCAAAAGAGACAGTGATTAGAATATTATAAAAGAACAAGAAAATAAGAATTACAATATTATACATCAATAAAAAGACATTTTAAACAGAAATGTCAGGTGACTTGAAATGTTTTGCCAATTTCTGATCCTTTTTGCTGCTATTTGACTTTTTTCCCCACCTTACACCAATTTTTATTTCTATTTCTTGCTGTTTTGCCACTTTTCCCTATAAATAGTTTCACTTACAATGATAGTTTTCCACAGTTTGGCTCTTTGATTGAATAACACTGGTGTAGAGCAGAAAGCATCTACTGCAAAATAATTGCATCTGGTATTCTCACACATTTAAGGTCAAAGAAATCCTGCACTGTCCGCAATTAAGATATTAAAGCAGGACATATTGCAATTTAATCTAATTTTAGAGTAATTGCCCGACTGTTATGATCAGGCAAATCATTCAATGTGAGAATATTTCAATATCCCTTATCAAGTCCTTACAGGGTCTTCAAGTTGCAGCTGACTCAGAAATACAGCTTGAAACAAAGATGAGTTATAAATAAATATGATTTGTGTCAGCATTGCCCTACATTTAAAAGGAGACTCTCCAATCAATTCCAAAACACTTTTTGCATGAGAATTTTTCTCAGTTCCTTTAGACTCCCCACCTGATAATACAAACCTTATTATTTTATCATAATACAGGTTTTTTTATATTCATTTGTCTCTGACGTTTCACTAAGCCCAGTCACAGATGACAGCTGCCTTTGTAAACAACATGAAAGTAAAAAAAAGTGCAGAATCAAATTGGTCAGAATACATTTATAGGGATATATTGTGAAAATGTACATATAAAAATATTTAGTTTCTCGTATATAAACCGTTACTTCACGTTAAAATTAGAAAATATATGAGGCTAATATCAGCTGTTAGGAACTGTAGGGGGGATATACTTATGTGGAACATCAGAGTGAGTATCCATACTTTTAATAACTATGAAAGAGTAACTTTCAGGGCTGTTTCGTAATGTTTTTTAGTAAAATCTTTGCAGAAGAGTAAGGCTGAACATTTCTAGAAAAAGATCTGACCAATTTCAATTTGATTCAGTTTTCTTTAAATCAAGCTTCAGTGAAGTTTTCACAATGTACAGTCACATCAACAAACTTGATAGAGAATTACACCAAATCATTGAAACATCAAAAGCTTTTACTCTAATGCAAAGATATGAGCACTGAAGGTAAAAACTGTTTCCAGATTGTTTGTATTAACACTTTTGACTTAAAAATGTAACATTTTTGATACAATAGTCAAAATTTTAAGATATTGAAAAAAATAAAAGTCAACATTTGATTCAAAACTTTGAGGAATTGAAATCAAAACGGTGGGATAAGAAGTTAAATTTTGAGATAAGAAGTCAATATTTTTGAGATAGGACTGAAATTTGCAAAATATTAAGATGGGAAGACAAAATTTTGTGATAAAAAGTCAAATATGTGGCTACAAGACAAACTTACAAGAGAAAAAGTGGAATTTTGAGACATAAATTCAATATTTTGAGATATTACAGTCAATATAAATAAGGTTTTTTATTCTGAGAGAAAAAGACAAAACTATGACAAAACACACAATTTGAGCTAGAAAGTTGTAGTTATGAGATTAAAAGATGAAATTTTGAGATAAAGACTCAAAATGTTTTTTAAAAGTGCTTCTATATTTTTTAAATTCCTTGACAAACAGCAGTTATGACGAATGAAGAACAAAAAGAGCCGTTTTTGACTCTTACCTTTAAAAAAACAATGTTGTGCAAAATATCCTGAGTAGTGTTACGTTAAAAAAGATGAATAAAATATGAAACAATTGAAAACAATAAAGGTCAATAAGAGAAACAAAATTCAACAACCTTTAGACTCCCCACCTGATAATACAAACCTTATTATTTTATCATAATACAGGTTTTTTCTTGTATTTATTTGTCTCTAACGTTTCACTAAGCCCACTCACACATGACAGCTGCCTTTGTAAACAACATGAAAGTAAAAAAAGTGCAGAATCAAATTGGTCAGAAGACATTTATAGGGATATATTGTGAAATTTAAATATAAAATATTTAGTTTCTCGTATATAAACTGTTATTTCACGTTAAAATTAGACAATATATGAGGCTAATATCAGCTGTTAGGAACTGTAGGGGGAATTTACTTATGTGGAACATCAGAGCGAGTATCCACACTTTTAATACCTATGAAAGAGTAACTTTCAGGGCTGTTTCGTCATGTTTTTTGGTAAAATCTTTACAGAAATTATAAATATTCATTCACATGTGAAGCGTTATCTGTTAGCATGCTAGGCTAACACAATGCTAATCATAACAAGAACGAATTTAACGAATAAAATCAAAGATTTGGGAAGAAAATAAAAATTATTTGTTAATTACCGAGCAGCTCGAGATTCATTTCTGGAAGAATAAGGACCCAGGTGTCCTTAACGGATTGTTTTTAATGAATATTTCTCTAAACTTCGCTCGTTTTTCTCGCTAACTGTTAGCAGCGGGGGAGACTGGCGCGAGCCTCCAGGCTGAGGACCCCAAACAATGCGGCCCGAGATGTGCCTGAACAAAACAGAACAATCAGGAGCGTTATTTTTATAAAAAAAAAAAAAAGGAAACCAGTCAATGGTGAAGACTAAACAAAATTAACATAAATGAGCAGCAAATAATGGGGAAAAAAGTAATCTCGTTATATCGTGATACTGTTTTGTAAATAAATAAATAAATAAATAAACAAATAAAAAATGACGCTAAGTGTTACAATGGAAAAACTAACTTATGTTATGCGAGGTAAAGCACAAGAATTTGAGGTGTGGACGCCCTTAATGAGCTTTCTTGGACAGCAATAATGACAATGAACTTTAGAGTGTGACAGCCACCATATTTCTATTATTATTCATAAACTAATTTTTTTATTTATAATTTTAAAAAAAATCTATACTATTATTTTTATTATTCTGAACTCATTTTGTCTTATTTTATTTAAATATGTTTTGCTATTATTTTCTTTATGCATTATTGTCTATATCATTGTTTTTAGTTTTTGTATTCATGTTCATGTCTGTTAAAAACTAATAAAAACATTGTTCAAAAATAAATAAATAAATAATAAATAAATAGTAAATGAATTAATTTTTTTTTGTGTGTGTGTGTGTGCAATGATTATTCAATTAAACTGTTGAATTTTAAAAGATAGGACAGCTTTAGTTGTCATTGTAATATGTGTTTTGTGCGTATCAAGATGTAAGCAAAGCATATATTGCTGTGTAATGAAAAATATATTTAATGCTTATATGAAAATATGTAATGTTTAATATCGTGTTTTATTTTCAAATATATTGCCATATGTTTTTGTTTCTGAGGAGAAAAAAAAGGAGATCCATGAGAAAAAACAGAGTTTATAATATTTCAGAATTCCCATGGGGGTCAACAGGAAAACTCTCATACAGGTTGAGGTGTTTTAAGGTGCACATGTATAGAGGTAATTGACCTGTTAAAGTTATTTAAGGTCTTTTCTCATAAATTGAGTGAAACTTTCTGCCAACATCATCATGTAGAACATGACCCTTGACTGTTATCTTTAGACTTTCACTGACTTTATGGCTCCAGCCTGTTTCTCTATATGAGGCCTAAGCTGTGTGTGTGTGTGTGTGTGTGTGTGTGTGTGTGTGTGTGTGTGTGTGTGTGTGAGTCTCCCTTTGAACATGATCATTTACAGTCTGGACACACACTGAACACTCAGTCCTGAACACCTGAGATCTGTTCACTATCTCATGGACTAAGATCCGGAGCTGGATCCGGAGCTCGAGACCATCCGCCCCCCACTGATTTCCTCTCTTCAAAATAAAAGCCTGAAATACACATGAAAGGAATAACACCAAATTTAGTGTTTGGATTTTATGTTAATCTAAAAATTGTCAAAGAAAATAGAAATTACATATTTATACATCTTTCTTATTCATACCTGTGTTCTGACCAAGACTTTAAATTTCAAAATTATTTTTTGTGTTGCATATTTGTCCCATGTTTTGTTGTATAAATTAGCTTTTTATGATTGTTAAATGAAACCTACCCAAATCACTGAATATTTTAATCATCACTCAAGATTTATTTCTTCCCTTTAGCCTCCCACTAGAGATTAAATTAATAACACCCAGACAGAATTTCCTAATTTTACATTTAATTATTGAATTGTTCAACCAACCTGAACCGAACCTGGGGGGACAGAGCCTTCTCTGTTGCTGCCCCCTCTCTTTGGAATTCACTACCACAACAAATCCAGGACTCCACCGACCTCAACACCTTCAAAACTAGATTAAAAACACACCTGTTCTGCTCTGCTCTCAACTCCACAGAAACCCATCAATCCTAGATCATCCTGTTTACTCATTTTCTTTTGTTTATTTAAATTGTTATTATCTGCACTGTTACTATTTTTACCCTGTAAAATATTGTTTTACCTGTTTGTACCTGCACTTTTAACATTTTCGATGTAAAGCGACTTTGAGTTTTTATTGAAAAGCGCTCTATAAATAAAATGTATCATTATTATTATTAACCTAGATGCATTAACCTGCAATCAAAGAAAATAAGCACAACATGTCATTACAAGACATGAAATTCAAGTTAACATGTTCTATAATGTTAACATAAATAATATTAAGAAGCCCATTTCTGCCAGTTAAAAAATGTATACAATGAAAAACTGGCTTGGCTGAGATGTTTTTCCCACCTATTGATACCATCTGTAAAGCATAGAAAATATATCACAATGGAATTGAGAACTGCATTGTGAACTCACGGTTGTAAAAGTTTTCTTTGTTTTTATGAACCGTGTGTGTGGGTGAGGAGGGTTTGTGTCGATTTGTTATTGTAATGATAGTGAAAAGAATTTAAGAACACTTAAAAAAATCTAATGGATGAAATTGACACAACATTTTGACATAGTATCTCAACATTCTGACTTTTTATTTCAAAATTTTGGCTTTCTATCCCAAGATATTGACTTTTTATCTCAAAGTTTTGACTCCGTTGCTTTACAAATTTGAGTTTTTATCTCGAAATTTCGACTTTCTCCGATTTTTTTACTTAACCATCCCAGAATGATGACTTTATGTCCCAAAATTTAGACTTTTTATCTTGTAGTTGTATAGTTTTTCCAAAGTGAAAATAACCTGGACATTTGGGGGGACCAAAAAGGAGGTTGTTTGGTTACCCTTATCAACAGGAGTAAAGTTAACATTTATTTTTTAATAACACTGATTTTCTTTTCTGAGACACTTGTTTTCCACTTCAGCACTTTCAGGAGTTTTATTTTGAAGGTCGCGACCGGAAGCGCATTGCGTTTTGTGTATGTGTGTGTGTGCGTGTGTGTGTGAGTGTGTGTGTGGCAGTTCAGGGCGCCACGTCGGCAGAAGCAGGAGGCAGAAAAGAAAAGAGAGGTGCGTAGATGAGGCTGTAAGTGTGTGAGAGCAGAAGTTAGACAGCAGCAGATTAAAGAAGAGATAAAGAAAAAGAGAGAACACACACACACACACATATAGAGCAGCAGGTTTTACACACACACACTGAGAAAGAAACGTAGAAGTTTTAACAGCTGAGTTTGGCTCTGAGGCTGAAACAAGAAGCTGCTCCTGTCTCCAGTTTCTGTGCCAGGTGTGTTTGCAGGAGAAACACTGGGAACAATGGTGAAGGTAAGAAGCAAAAATGCATTTTAATTAACGCAGAAATGTGGCTCAGAATCTGCATCAAAGTGGTGCTTTTCTAACTTTCTTTGTGTTCTTTATGTGCACAAACAACTCACATGGCTGATGCTGTTGAATTTCAATCTGAGAAATTCAATTTTGTCACTTTCATCCCTGAAAATGTGACTTTTTCTTCTCCTTATATAAAGAAAAAGTCATTTTTTTTGTCCTGTTGCATCAAACTGAGGCTTCACATGTTCCTGCAAATGTCACTGAAATTCATCCAGTTTTCCAAAATCCTGATTAGTCACATATATGATCTTTGTACAGTAAGTTTCAAATTGCATCAGAATTTTAAACACCATGCAAGTTTGACTTCCACCACAGGACACAGGCCCTGTTAGTGGGTCAGGGGGAGGGGGTGGAGTGTTGGTTCCCAAAATTATTAAAATCATTCATATTATAGGAAATTACATTTCAATTTTTGTAGCAAGAATGAGAAAAAGCTCCAAACTGAAGCTTAAACTATTTTACAATCATATAATCATAGAGTATGTGCAGCTAATTGGTTGAAGTGAAGGGGAGGGGGCTTTTAATTTGAAAGGTCAGAAGTTAAAGAGGTTGAGACAACAATGTTTGGTGATGACACCTGTCAGCAAACTCACCACCTGTTAAACACCTTTCATTCTTTCACCATCAGGTGTTGAACAAAGACGAAGATCAGGGATTACCCAGCCTTAGTGGGGTTTTTTTGTGAAGTAACAGTAAATATTCACAAAAAAGAAAAAAAAACTGCCTACAAAAGTAAACAAAGAATTCCTGAGTTTGAGAATCTAGGTCATCTTTACGTGGCAAGTCTGTCAGATAATTACATGTTTTCACAACGTCTGCAAAGCTGACGGCACAGAGACTCGTATCTGTAAGTTATGTGACACAGCAGATATTCCTGTGACAGATAACAGGATTTAAAGATGATTATCGTTCGTTTTTAGCGCAAATAAAGGCGAGCAACGGAGAAAAAAAGCCAGAAAGTTGAGTTTATTGTCAGTGTGGTTACAGAATTACAAAGATATCCTCCATCTGAAAGATATTAACCTTGTCTTTCTGCATTTAAAGCTCCTGTGAGAAGTTTTTTATGGCCATAAAACAGCTTAAAAATGAAAACTGTTGTTTATATTTGCCCTACTGAAACAAAAATACACTTAAAACCAGAAGATTGTTAATTTCTGTAGCGTTTTTATAGACGTCTGAAACCACTAGCGGGGGGTTGGTGCAAGGAAAGCAGCCTTTTTAACACTTGTCTACCACCAAAGATGTAAAGTGAGTTACATATTTTACACATAAAAAAGCTACGAAGTAAGCGATAAGAAGTACAGCTTTGGCCACAGGGGGCGCCAGAATCACCGACTAAAATTTTCTCAGAGGAGCTTTAAAAAAAGAACATTTAAATCACATTAAGAGTGAACTCCTGTGACAGAACGAGCTCAAACTTGTTTTGTTTGTGACTTAGAGAAATTGTCGACGTGTCTGAATCTGTGCAGCAGGTTTCCACCACAGACTGTTTCAAACCTGTGTCTGTGAAGTTACTAAGCAGCAACCCCCAGTCTAAAATTATGAAGTTCATGCTGGAGTGTCATAAACTGCAGTTCCTTAAGCGACCACTAGAGGCTGGCTGAGAAACACCAGAAACACCACACACACCAACACAAAAAAGCAGATTTTATTAGGAGTTATTAAACTTACAGGATTTGCCCGTATAAGGACGTGGCTCACTTGAGTCTTCAAAGAGGCTTAAGCCCCGCCTCTTTCTTTCTCATCATAACTCACACAAAGCTAGGTTGAGTTCAGCATTTTCAACACGGTCCAGTTAAAGATGGACTTCAAAACTCTGAATCAGAAACAAGTGAGTGATGTCACTGAGACTGCGTTCATTTATTCATGCAGTCTATGGATGTAACTGCTCGTTTCTATTTTTTTAAGATATTTTTTTGGGCTTTTCTGCCTTTAATTGGATAGTGGAGGACAGTGGATAGAGTATGAAAGGGGGTAGGGAGTGGGGAATGACATACGGGAAACAGGCCACAGGTGGGAATCGAACCCGGGCCGCCCGCTCGAGGGCGAACCTCATGGTGCGCGGCCATATCCACTAGGCCATCTGCGCCCCCAGCTGCTAGTTTCTATAGAGACGCTAGAAGCCCAGTCCACAAAAAAAAAAAATTGGCTAAGGGTGATGAAAAAAAGTCTCTTTAAACCTGGAAATCTAATTTGGCGGTAACAAACGTGGAAATCATTCCCTGGCGCATGCGTACAAGTTTACCCTCTCTTCCACATCACTCTTGCAATGTGGCTTGAATTGGGTCCAAAGAAAATGTAAGAAGATGGTCCGAGTCATTGCATTTTCTTGCAGCAAGCTCTTTAGATACTAGAGACACATTTTTGCCGTGCATTTGTCAGATTTCAGCACAACTTGGAGCTAAAAGTGATGTTGGCAGGAATGTTGTATATAAACTCAGCTGAGCACTGAATTACACAGATTCATGTCTAACTTTTACCTTTGTATTTTCCTAATAGATGTGTTGTATGGACTGATTTACCCTGTACGGGGTGTATGTGTATGTAAATGAGCCACATACCAAATCTAGTAGTTGTATCAGGCTGTAAACATGTTTAATGTTGCCGCAAAAATACACATTTCATTATGGTTCCTTATGGGGATCCCTCAGCTTTCAGCGCAAGCACCAAGTGGACACTTGAGGAACTGCAGCTTCTTTTGCACCTCAGTGTTGGCTTTTTCAGCATCATGTTGGTTTGACTCATGTTCCACCTCCTCCAGGAGGTCACTCTGAAGGTTTTGGTCTCACTCTTGAGGAGCTGTCATGTTGTCATCTTTCCATACCATGAGGAGTTGTTTCTTTGCATGAATACTCGTACTGTGCAAATACACAACTTAGCAAACTTAACTGGTTAGAGATTTGGGTGTCACTTGGCTAGTTGCGTCTTTTCACTGCAACTTTCTGCAGAAAATAGTTCAAGCCAAGTGAATATCAACCTAAAGGTGTCTCTATTTCACACCAACAAGAACCGTTTCCTGGTACAATACCCCAAAAAACTACAAGCTTTCAATTTTACTTCAACTGCAAACTCACCTTAATGTCTCTGAGTCCCTGAGTGCAGGTTTTTCTCTGGAGATCAAGTCTCAGTGAGAGTTATGAAAGCAAACAGGTGACAACACAAAGGTGAGGTGAGGTTGTTTTTATCCAGATACAAGTCTGGGCGGTTTGTGCATACCTGTAAGAAATTAACACTACAACAGGTTGGGAGGCTGGTTCTTATTATAGGCCACTTCTAATGACATGCAATTGACCTGTTTACCTGGTTAGAGCTTTTGAGGTGAAACTTCAGCCTGGAAAACACTTGTGGACCAACAGAGTGACCTGAAGAAATGCTTGTTAGAGCCGAAAAGACAAAATAATACTGTGATATCTGTTAAGCTGAAGTGTCATAATTGGGATAAGGGTCTTGACCTTTGTTCAAATAAGAAAATTATGAGCTGAAGTCAGGGGGTGGTGAAAGTAACAGAGGTCAAACTCAACATGGTCGTGAACTCGATGTCTCATTTCTTGAGTTTTCCAATAATTGTGTGAGTTTCAGGTTGAAAATATTCACTCATTCAAAGTTTTGGTTTTTCTGATTTGTTTCCAGAATGTGAACAGCGTTAACTCGGAGCCCCAGCCAGGGACCAGCCTGGCCACAGACGAAGCCGAACCCGCCCCCGTGGAGCCCACAGAGGGTAAGCAGAGAGCTCCCCGAGGCTGCGGCTAAACGTTGAAACATCAGCGGGGAATATGGTGCAATCTGTGCTCACACGTTGCCTGCTGCTATTTCAGAAACGGTCGGTTTGTCGAGGGAATGCGTGTTTGTGTAACAGCTCAAACGTGCTATTTGTGTCCTCACGCGGAGACACTTTGCAGCAGTTTAATCCCGCCCTGCTGTTCAGTGTAAACATCACTCATGTTATTGGATGAAGCATAAATCTGTTTTTAGAAAACCTGTCAGTGGTGAGCTGTTGACATCAGGGGGTCATTATTAAAGCTTTGAGTAAAATAAACACATATTGTTGTGTTATCTCACAATTCACATCCCAATGCTAGATTATCATGAGGTGAAGCAGTTTCCTAAGAGGCTGAATCCTCTCGACTGTAAGAAATTTGGTGAAAAAATTCAACGTCAGTAAAAAAATTGGGAAAAAGTCACACAAATAAATATCTAATTTCAGGGGTGTCCAGACTTTCTTGGGTTCATATGGTCCAATATTGGCGTTGACATATGAGGGGTGGCATGAAGTTTTTTGGCACATGAGCCAATAAAAGCTTTTTACCGTAAAACCCAGTGTATAAGACGCATTACAAACACATTAAAAAGCTGTTTTCTTTCATCGCCTCCAAACACTTAGGGTCTGATTTATTAAGATTCCAAATATCCACTGCTAAATTGTGTATGCAAATTAAAAAATTGAATGTGCAAATAGTTGCTTGTTGCGGGTAATCTACTTTGATAACTTGCACAGTTGATAACGGGTACAAAAGTGGTGCAGAAATTAGGGTTTTGTGTGTGCTACCGTCTGTCTCCATGGAGAGTTTGGGAGAGCAGAGTGGCTGTAAATGAAAAATTTTCGGGCAAATAACAAAAAGAGACTCGCTTTCATATAACTATTATCTTTATAAAACTTGTATATTAAGTATTCAACACTTCAGACACCAGAAAAAGTACTGTGGGCACTAACTGTGCTGGTGCGCTGGAGTGATCCAGAAGGAAAAAACAGGCGTAAGGAGTTTTTCTATAGGAGATATGCCCCGGCTTTTTTTTATGACTCATCCAGCAACAAAAAAAAAACGGCATTGCGGAAAAGTTGATGTCTCTATGGTTTTTAATTTCTGACTGTCTAAATATGTCAACACATGCACGCAAGATTCTCTCTCTCCCTCATCTGTCATTGCACCTTTTCCTCCTTCCTACCACAATGACCGCAGCTGTTTGTGCATAACAATGTGCAAGTTTGCACCTGCCTTTCAAATGTGCTAAATATAGATGCAAAGAAACACCCACAGTAAACAGTTACAGGTTTGACAACTCGTATTGCAGGTACTTAATGATTACATTTGCATCACTTCCTCCCACTATTTGACGCATTTTACGATGCTGTTTTGCTCATTTGACGGATGTAATCCTTGTTGCATCGGGCTAGTACATCAGCTTTACATGCGCTACGAGTTTGTATGTTTTTATACACCTAAAAGTTTTATAACCTTTGATATATCCAGCTTCTAAAGTTGCACGGCATGTGTGAATGCAAACAACCGATATTTTTGCTCTGAATTTCTGCCCATTAAAGGGAAGTTTTTCCTCTCCACTGTAACTTTGCTAAAAGCTGCTGCAAAATGCTTCACTCATGGTGGATCAAGATGAGATAAGATTCCTTATCCTTTCTTGATGTTGGGTCTCTGTTAATAAAATAATAAAATACTCTAACATTAACAGGTATCAACCTGCTAATGCTTTGTAAAGTGTCTTGAGATCACGTTTGTTATGATTTGGCGCTAGATAAATAAAGATTGATTGACTGATTGATTGATTTATTGGATTTGCATGCACCCTTTTTAGTTTGAGTTACCTGTAGGGAGAGCGCAGCAGGAAATATTCGGTAACATTAAATGTCATCAAGCAGGAAAGAAAGGAGGGATAACATTTCTACTCATGCAATTGGTTGAAACTGAGAAGAAAAGCTTGAATTCGGATGAAAACAGCGTCTAGAAAAGCGACAGATGAAATGCATGTAAAAACTTTTATTCTGTGGGTTTTAACCACATTCTAGGCAGTGTTAGAAATTTTAACATTTCCATCGGTTTTATTTTTTTGTCTCAAGCTAGAACAAAGATATCTGCTTGCTTAAAACCTGAATTGAGATAGTTTCAAAGTTAAAGCAGTCTACTTGGTAAACGTTTGCATTTTAACACGTTGGTGTCAGAGTTTAACACAAAGCAGCTCTTTACAGCCTCACAGAGCTTCTAGTGTTACTGTGGACTCTCTCCATTACAGTGAATACACACAAACACAACCACACAAACACTGTAGTTCTTCTTCTTGGAATAGATACACTCCTTATTTTCTCTGTAGACTTTGAGGAGAACGGCACAAAAACAAAGTGGCATCAGAAAGTTTAGGAAGATGATCAAACTTCTGCTGAAGTGGGTCATTAAGGGGGAAGTTTTGAGAACAGGAAACACCAGAAACCAAAGTGATAACCTTTCCGCTCAGTGAGAAGTACCACAAAATAAGACTTTTCCTTTAATTCAATGTTTTATTTCACAAGCACAGTCACTAAAAACCAGCATTTACAGTTTAGGTGTTGATTATGGTACTGAAGGGTTTTTATGTATTTTTAATGGTGGCCTTTAGGAATTTCTCTGAAGGGAAAATACTCTCACATGTAAACGTACGTGAGGGTGTTTAACTCACTTAGGAGGTGAAATTGGTGCTTCTACTTTTAGCATCTGTAATTAACTGATGTTTTGACTCAGCAACTGTAAATCAAAGTGCTAAAGCAGGAAATACACCAGATGCCTCCCAGGTTAGTCCCCTATAGGTTGCATTTTGGTTGTCAGAGCGATCTATAAACTAAATAAAACTACTGTCACATAATCACTGTAACCCTTTAAACTTACTTCTTTAATTACATCCTTAGAATTATGCATCTTAAACATTCAGAAAATTACAAATTGAGGGGACTGTGAGGACTTTCTTAGTGATGTCATGATTTAAATGCCTGATTATAATCCACAACTTAGAATGAGATTATCAGCACTAAAAAAGGGTTATTTCTAAATGCTAAACAGGCCAGTGATAGAGCACAGGCTAAAAGTTAAAACAGTCTCTAATGTGTTTGTGCTAATGTTCATTCCTGTTGGTAGATGAGCACTGGTAGGACAGAAACAGGATTCACTAACATTAGATAGTACAGTCATGTCTCAGAGCACCAGGCTGTGAGTAGCTAAGCTAAATGTTGCTGGAAACTAAACTATGTTAGAAACTTAACAAGTTTTATTGTTGTCACTTTACCTTCTCACTATTTTCCAGGTTCACTCTCAATTTTCTTGCCAATTATTGACACTTTTCCATTTTTTTTACCACTTTTCGACCATTTTTTGACAGAAACTGACTATTTTCCAAATTTAGTCCCAACTTTCTTGCCATTTTTTGTTGACACTGGCCATTTTTACCACTTTTCACTCCTTTTTTACCATTTTTGCTACTTTTTTAATTTTTTTTAAATTTCATCCAAAATTTTCCTTGCTAGTTCTTTTGGTTTTGGGCCATTTTAGTCACTTTTTCACTTTTGTTGGCCACTTTTGGACCATTTTTTGTGCTCCTTTTTAAGTATGTACATGTTTTATCCCATTTTTGTTGTCTTTTGGCCAATTTTACTACCTCAAAATAAGTTCTATTGCCACTCTTTGCTGTTTTTGCGTCTTTTTACCGCTTAGATTGTTTCTTTCGTAAAGGTAGTTTTCAACAGATTGTCTCTTTAATTGAGCAGAATTGAGTAACTTTGGTGTAGAACAGAAAACATCTGCTGCAAAAAGAAGTCACTGATATTCTGACAGGTTTCAGGTTATAGAAATTTTGCACCGTCTTTGATGGTCATATTGTGATTTAAACTATTATTTTTATACTTATTATAAATGAGGTATTAATATAGAGAGTGTTTGCACCTCTAAGAATGTGCATTTTAACATGAGACCTAATGAGGATTTCTTACTTTTTGGATCCAGCCTCAAGTGGAAACTAGTGGTACTGCAGTTTTATGCACCATCTTCAATTCTTGTTTTTTATTTTATTACTTTTTCACTTTGGAACTTTAATGTTTAATATTTTAGTCATCTTTAAAGAACATGTAACTGAAGATTGTGTCTCTGCATGTTTGTATTTCAGAGGCGGGTAAAGACCACGAGGCCCCTCCCCCCGGCATGGTGTGGCGGGTGACCGGCGGCCTCTTCAGCGTCACCAAGGGAGTCGTGAGCGCCGCGGTGGGTGGAGTCGCCTGGGTGGGCGGCAAGAGCCTGGAGGTCACCAAATCTGCTGTAACCACGGTGCCATCGATGGGGGTGGGGCTGGTGAAGGGAGGCGTGTCTGCTGTGACCAGCGGAGTCTCCACGGTGGGGTCGACGGTCGCCAGCAAAGTCCCGTTTACAGCCAAGAGGAAAGACAANACATTTTAAGGAGTGAGAGCTGTTGCTATATCGGACTAAACCATGTGAATGTCTTGTTTGTGTTTTATTATTTTCAGTATATCAATAAAGTAGTTTGAAAGGTTAACGCTGGTCACTTTTTCCCTCATTGAAGAGTTGTTATTGAGTCTTGAATCAATGCACAACAGTTTCCGTCCTCTTCTCTCTGCTTGTTTTGCACGTTGCAGCATTCCTGGGTGTGTTTCCACCCTGAGTTGGATGAGAAAACTTCACTCTCATGAAGCGTAAATAAGCTGCAGATGGTTAGCTGACTTTGTGCATGAATACGACTTTGTGTTTGTGCTGTTGATGTCACAGGTTTACGGTGAAAACTGAAGAGCTTTTCATTTCTCTGCTGCTCTCTTTGAGTCTTTGGAAGAGGAAGAAGAAGAAGAAGTGCAGGGAGACACGAGGCCCTGAGGGGAAAACCGTTTTTACGCTTTGTTATTGAACATGCAACACACTAATCCAGGTTAGACACACACACACACACACACACACACACACACACACACACACACAGAAACAAACTGGCAACTGGAGCAGCTTCCAAAGGGAATGTCAGAGGAAGTAAAAAATCCTCAATCCACGACTGTGCCGACTGAGCCACTGCCACTATTTAAGTAAATCCAGAAGATTTAAAGACCAAATGCAAAGAAAAAAATCTAGAAATTAAACCTAAACAGTTATAGAATAGCTGCTAATTATCATTTGCATAGTTACTCAACAGTTTTATTAAAGACACATTGTTTTTTTTCTGCCCTGCTCTTGAAGTCAGTTGTTTAACAGTAAAAAAAAGTAGCAGGGGGAAGAAAAAGAAATTTAAAAAACACACAAAACAACTAAAATTGTATTTACAAAACACTAACCTACTAGTACAATTGCCAAATTCATATTTAAAAGTTATTAGAAAAGAAGAAAAAGACCATTTTTATGCATATTTATTGTTATTTTTTACTTCTATTTATGATAGTATTTCTATAATGTAATAAAATTTCTATAATTTAAATGTTTATATTATATGACTTGGGCAGTTATGCTATTAGGCGAACAGAAAAGAAGTAGGACACACTTTTTTTTTCTTACTTTAATCGGTCACTGCATTAAACGACTTAAAACCAATGATACTCATTTCCTGTTTATTTACTTTTTGTAGCACTGGAAAATTCTTCTTTTGTTAAATTTCAAATTGTCATTCAAGCAACATTATTATTATTATTGTTTTTTGTATTTTCATTTAATTTTTTTTTTTCAAATGTTTATTCAAAAACACTGGAACTTTTACACTTTTTTTATAGCACCAGTAATTACATAAACATCCGTCACAGATAGTTTGGTAAAATTGTACAGCTAACTGATAAATAATTTGCCACAAAGTGTTTCGCTGAAGTTTGAGCAAGAGTAAATAGTAAAGTAATACAAACATTGAACTCTTTAACTCAACTGTTGGGTGCGAACATGTTAGAGGGAAATCTGTTTTTTTTTAAAGATGTATTCCTAATGTTAAAGTTATACATCCAAGTGATAATGAAATATTATAAAATATTTAATGTTTTGTTTTTCTGAAACATAGAAAACCACAGTCAGTGCAAATATAATGGAAAGGCTTTATAGAAAAAATGTATGATATGTATCATGTTCACATTAATGAGGAATTTTTCAGTGTGCGAAATGACTGAAAAAAAAGTCTAAAGCTAAAATCTAAGCCAAATCAAGCCATTATTTCGGTTAATATATTGCATAAAGACCTTATACAGTCCATAAAGACTGTAAAATTCTGCATTTTCAAAAGATAAGCAACATCGCAGACTTATAATTTCACATGAATGGGACAAAATATAAAGATAAATATTTATGTCTTTTTTAAAATTGTCTCAAGCTCAAACTGTTGATGTTTATACAGACAGACGGATAAGTTTTTATCCTGTTTATTTCACCAGGTGGCAGTAATGTTCACCTGAGTCCCCTGAATCCACTTAAACCGTAGAAGAAGAAGCGATTACGTATCTAAAGTGGGCGGGGCCACGATGCGTCATCACGGAGCGTCCACGTGTGAGTGAAGCTGAACAAACACGTTTTTGGAAAAACAGAAAAAAAACTCAACTAAAGATTAAAGAAAAGCCCAAACTCAGGGGACAGGTTCATGTTTGAAGAAAAGGTGAATATTTTTATTTTATTTGTTTTTTCTTTATTTCATCTGAAGGTGATAGAAGCTGTTTATTATATCAATACATGAAACTGAGAATCTGAGCTAAAAACACACTAAACATCAGAGATTAGACCAAAGATTAATAACTATAATGTTTCTATAAGAGCGTTTTAACCTGAGTTTATAGTTCACAGTTATTACACAGTAATAAACCTCTCATACATCATCCTCATGTCTTAGAACAGAGAAAAACTGTAATTACGGTGCAAACAGAGACTGTTTGGTTATAAATGAAGGAGCAACAAACTTCACGTCACTGTTCATGATTTCATAATAAATTTTATGATCAGTAATAAAATTGTAATAGAAAATAACAGCATCAAAAAACAACAGAATATTAGGTCAAAAATTGTGTTTAATGTCAGAATCCAGTTTTTTCACTAGAACAATCTAAAAGCTATTGAAAAATCTGATATACAGAATAGAATAGAAAAGAATAGAATAGAACAGTGGTCCCCAACCTTTTCCAACTCAGGGCTCACTTTTAAGTCTCAAAAATGTTTGCGGCCCACCTCTGACCCAATAAGTACAGAGTGTGACAAGTTGTTATATTGTGGGTCAGTTATTATATTTTGGGTTGTACTGCATTCTTTTTGTGACTTTCTGGCCCAGCAACTTTATTATTTTCGGTTTTATTTCTTTTTCTTTTTTTTTTTTAGTGCATTTCAGGTTGTTGTTGCATTTGGTTCATGTTACATACTGGGCTCTAACATGTTTTCTTAAAGGTTTTTTTTTCAATATGACTATTTGAACAGTTTTAGTTTGTTTTAAAACTTATCTCGGTTTTAACATCATTCATTATTCTGTATATTTGTATCTTTATATTATCACCCTCCACTAAAATTATGCTATTTCGGAAATGATTTGGCGGCCCACTTGTAAGACCCTGGCGGCCCACCATGGGGCCGCGGACCACAGGTTGGGAATCAGTGGAATAGAATATCTTTTATTGATATCCCATAGGGGAAATTTCTACCTCACAGCAGCTCACAAACATTTCAAGTGCAAAAGATGCAACAATATAATATAATAAAGTAGAATAAAAATAAAATACAAATAAGATTATTAAGAAATAAGCTAAAAGAAATTAGCCATAGTAATAATAACAATAATAATAATAATAATAATAAAGACTTAAGATAGTTATTAGAAATTAGCAGTTTAGAAAAATATAAAAATAGCACTATTTACAAAGAATAAAAATAACAATATTGACAAGGAAAGACGATACACAATCTAAAAAGATGTATGAATATATCAAAGACGAATAAGGATTCTGAAAAAGGCCCATTTAGCCACTTTCTATCTTTATTAGAGTGTTTTGTTTACAGCTCAACAACAAGGATTTGTTTTAAAAGTTTAATAGAAATATAAAAGTATATTTTAACACTATATTTATGCTTGGGACAACGAAGATGACACGCTATGTCTTTGATCCATGTGTGTGTGTGTATATATATATAAAACACAAATATAACAATTTGTGTTCATGTACAGTATATATCCTGCGTTTATCGATGTTCTTATTTTATGTATCAGCATGTGTATGGGGTATTGGCCAATATATCGGATATCATCTTTCTTTTGCCCCCAGTATCTGTATCAGCATCGTCCCCCCAAAAAAAGTATTATTTGCCCTTTGTATGATAATAACAATGATAATAACAAAGCTAATTATAGTGTTTGACAAACAGATTTCAGATTGGTCTGTGTCAGTTTTTCAGCAGCATCTCGTTCTCAGCTCTCGTCTGATGGTTTTTGTTTTCTTGTATTTTTTTCAGAGCGTGTTTGAAGATGTTGAGTGATTCTGAAGCTGCAGAGCTGTTCTCCTTCCTGAGCCCTCGCACACGTCCTGATGTCAAAGGTCAGGCCACGGGATACTTCCTGGGAATGTCAGCAAACAGGTAAGAAAACAGATTCATCATGATGATAAGACAATAAATGATTAAGGATCAACCAATATATCAGGCTGATTTTTGCGTTTTTCACTTGTGTTATATCAACTGATACCTGGGTGGGTTCACTCATATATTTCACAGTCCATGTGCAGACAGCGTCCTGCTTCTTCAATGCTTGTAAACAGCAGAATGAAGCAACATTCATCCTTAAACTGATTTCTTCTTTTGCAGATAACAGAAATACGCAGGTTTTAATTTCTTTAAGTTGACTCTAAATCTCCCTGTTATGCGTTTGTTTCTTTTCAGAGACGGCTGTCGCTTCTTCCGCTCTAAACCTGAGCTGCTCACAGCCCTGTTTGCTTTGACCTCTGACCCCTCCATCGCCATCGTGAAGGACTGTTACCACATCTTTATCAACCTGTCAGCTGACGAAACTCTGCACCAGGTGATGACCGAGCTTTGATCTTGTCAGTCAGACCTAAACAAACAAACTAAACTAAGAAACGTGACTAAATGTTCTTGTTTTGTCTCGCGTAGGTTTTGGTGTCAGACGTCAACGTTATTCCCGCGTTGTTGAAGAACCTCCAGGATCCTGAGTTCCCGTTCTCCGATCAGATCTGCACCATCTTATCCAACCTGAGCCGCCATGAGAAAACCTGCAAGACTGTTTTTAAGGTGAGTCAGGAGACAGAAACTTTGACCTGGTCAGGAAAACAGCAGCTGATTATGAAGAAGTGTTTCTCTGCTGCTGCAGGTTCTTCAGGAGGAGCTCGGTCTGGCTCAGCTGGTCGAGATTTTCTGCACCGAAGGTTTCAACAAAAAGGCCAAACTCCACTACCTCGGCCCGCTCCTGTCCAACCTGACGCAGCTGCCCGAGGCCAGAAACTTCATCCTGGACAAAGACAGGTGACTCACACAGCGAGGACACGCTGTCGTCACACACTGAACGAGATAAAAATGACAGAAATTTAAATAAGTTTCATTGTTTCTGTCTCAGATGTGTCGTCCAGAGGTTACTGCCCTTCACTCACTTCCAGGCGTCAGTGGTGAGGAGAGGCGGAGTCATCGGCACGCTGCGCAACTGCTGCTTTGACCACAGTAAGACACATACTCTTTTTACACTCCGCTGTTTCTGAAGTCATTGAATCACTAACAGACCACGCAAGATAAAAGTTTAAACAATCACAATTAGCACCGTTGTAATGCTCAGATTTCTTTCCCTTAGCTACCAAACAAGAGGGAAATCTTTTAGGGAAATCAATAGTTGAAGTTTACTCAAGATGTTTAAGGAATTCTCCAAATCTAATGAAGCAGTGTTGGGTCTTTAAGGACTTTTAAATCCCAACGACACAAATCAACAATAGCAGCCAAACAAAAATAACACCTCTTTAAGATTCCTAAATAAGCCGAAATACACTTCCTGATGAAAAAACAACTCTTAGCAACGAAAGCCAGGTTTAAAGAGTCTTTGCAGTTAAATCAAAGTTCGTCGGTGTAGGAGTAATCCCGCCGCAAGACTCTTTACACACGCATCAGTCCTTTTAAGTCCGTTAATCCACAAGGAAGCAAAAGGAAAACAGTTCATAGATTTCATTACACATACATAATTCAACCATTGCATCTGTATATAAATTCATCTTTGCACCCATGCATTTTTCTCATTTACAAGGAATAGTATTCTCAAGTCTATAACAAAGAACACTTGTATTTCCTCGTTTTTGTGCCCTTTTTATTTACCTTTCTATGGACTTCTCATCCAAACTAAGGCGACTCTGTCACACCGTGATCCAGTCACTCCAGCATTTTGCATGAACTCTTGGTGAGCCCAAGACAAAGTTATAAATATGTGATTTTAAATGATACAAATTTATTTTGTTTGGTACCTGACATTAAAGAATTGTTGACAACTGTAGAAAATGAGTTGACCATGAAAAAATATAGTTTGACATCAGTAAGTTGTCATTAAATGAAAATAAAACAAAATGTATGGCATTTTTGGTGCAGGGACTAACTCTGAAATAAAATTGATGCTTGAAAGAGTGTATGAAACTTAATTCTTTGGGAGTAATTTTAGACAGTAAATGAAGTTATCTCACCTTTCTCTCTCCAGCTCATCACGAGTGGTTACTGAGCGACGATGTGGACATTCTGCCGTTCCTCCTGCTGCCACTGGCTGGTCCAGAGGAGCTGACAGAGGAAGAAAATGAAGGTAAAAGCATCAACTAATAACACCTGATAGTACCCTGATCAAAGGTTTACATCCCCTGGTCATTTTGGTCTGATAATATGAATAAAAGTTGGCACAAATGGGTTTGAATGGCTACTAAAGTGAAGGTTCTGGAGTGGCGTAGAGTCAGAGGACTGGAGTTATAGTAACTCGGTGAGACCCCTCTAGAGTTTGGACGTCAAGTACGTTCTGTCTCGTTCTTAAATGTCCTTGACCTCCGAAAAACGGTTCTTCTTACCAGTCAAAATGGTAGACTCTTTTATTTCTGGGAGTAGGTGTTGCTCGTGTTTTCTGAACAAGCTGTCACTGATGTTAAAGGAGGAAATACACGCTATTAAGAACTGGGGGATGGAAACTTTTCATCAGGGTCATTTTGGAAGTTGTCATTATGATTTAAAAAGAGTAAACACAGTTTTTTGTTAATAAATGTCTTCACCCAACCACTAACCATGAGTGACAGCAGGATTTTTGTGTCATCATTCATATTCTCAAAGAAAAGGCCAAGAAATCATAAAGTCTGCCAACATTGCACGATGCTCAGCATTTCAACACAGTTAATTCGTTATCACAAGAAAACAAGTTTTCTTATGTTGAGACAAGAAGATAAGAAGAGATAACGTGGGTAAAAAAAGAAAATCAATGCCCCTCCTCGTCTTCTGTGCACATCAATTCTCAAATGGGCTCAAAGAAGAAATATACATTCGTTTGGTTTCCTCTTGTGAGGAAGTCTTAGCTTTGCTTTAAAGGAATGTCGTCTCTTTCTCTTTTTTTTTTTTCCTTTACCCCTCGTGGCCCAATTCTTCCTCTGACCTCAGGATAGCCTGCAGACAAACAGAGACATTCCTCAACAATAAAATGAAGTTATTATGGTTCATCCTGTCTGTTTCAGCTCTACATTGTAGCTGTTGTTGTGTGTGATTTATCTTGCATTGCAGCAACAGTTTGGAAACACTGATGGATGCAAACTGACGGGCGGAGGCTTTTAACCACAAAGCTGTAACTCATGTTTTAGTTTTGACTCAACATATTTGTGAAGAGTTTATGAAGATTTACGCCTTCAGCTCGAGGCGAAGAGGGCGGGAGGTTAAAGAGTGTTGAGACAGACACATACGGCTGGTTTAGTCAGATTCTTCTGGTTCTGTGTCAACAAAGTTCTGCACGTGTTTCCAAGGAAGAGGAACTGCTGAGTGTAAGAGCCATTTTCATGGTTTGGGTAATGCTGTTTAATGTTTTTGCCACTAGGTGTCACTATTGTATTTGGTCCTCACTGTGTTTCCTGCTTAAGCGGTGTCCTGTCCTTTCAAAGTAAAGGCATTAAGATGTCCAAAAATAGAAAGAAAGAAAAGAGGAATAAAGAGTACAGGCTTTGTCTCGTGGTTAAGTTGCATGTCTATGAAGCAGACCAACAGTTGGGCTTGTAAGTTTATATACCCTGGCAGAATTTATGATTTCTTGGCCTTTTCTCAGAGAATATGAATGAAAGCACAAAAACATTTCTTTCATGGTTTGTGGTTGGGTGAAGACAGTTATTAACAAAAAACTGTGTTTACTCTTTTTAAATCATAATGACAACAGAAACTTCCAAACTGACCCTGATGAAAGGTTTCCATCCCCCAGTTCTTAATAGCGTGTATTTCCCCCTTTAACATCAATGACAGCTTGAAGTCTTTTGTGCTCGTTGTGGATGAGGGTCTTTATTTTCTCAGATGGTAAAACTGACCATTCTTCTTGGCAAAAAGCCTCCAGTTCCTGTAAATTCNGCTTGACCACGCAGCCCATTTTTCTCCAAGTGCCTCCTTATTGTGCATCTTGAAATAGCCAAAATTCACATGTTACGGTGTCGTCCAGGTCTGCCTGTGGACCTCCAGTACCTCCCAGAGGACAAGACCAGAGAAGAAGACCCCGACATCCGGAAGATGCTGGTGGAAACACTTCTGCTGGTACGACACACACACACACACACACACCAAAAAACAAACACTTTTGCAGAGTTGTGTTTCCTCTTTAAGCTCTTAACTGTCTCTTGTGAAGCTCACAGCCACCAAACCGGGGCGAACGATGCTGAAAGAAAAGAGCGTTTATCCAATCATCAGAGAGTTTCACCGCTGGGAGAAGAACGTCCATGTTGGAGCGGCGTGCGAGAAGCTGGTCCAGGTAACAGAGATCAGTTCCTCAAACACATGAATACTCTTTCTTTCTTCTTCATGAAGTATAATTTCCATAAAGGTGTTTAGGTTTTGTGTATGTGACAGACTGGATTCGTCTGCTCTTGCAGATGCTGATCGGAGACGAGCCGGAGCAGGGGATGGAGAATCTGATGGAGGTGACGATTCCTGAGGATGTGGAGGAGAAACTGAAGGAAGCTGACATCAAAGAGAAAGAGGAGCTGGAGAAAGAGGAGGAGGAGATGAGACTGGAGGAGGAGAAGAAGGCTGCAGAGGGGACAGAGGAAGAGCAGGTGACCGGACTGATTCGATGATTCTGTTAACAGAGACACGACACTCTGAAATCTGTCAGAGTCGCTGAAAAACTGCACAGGAGTCAAAGTTAGTGATGTTTCAGAGGAGTGGACTGTTTATGATTCCTTCCAGGCTTCAACCTGAAACATGTAGGAGAGCATCGAACAGTTTCATCTGTCTGGACTTGGACTCCAGTTTCTTAATGTTTGAGAGTAATGAGAGAGAAAACAATCAACACAGAGTTTGATTTTATCTCTCAGAAAGTTTCTTTTCCTCATCTGATCCAGATTATGAGTGAGAGGAAACAAACCTGAGAGGAGAAGAGTCTCCTTAACAGTGGAATATAATAATGATGTTCATCAAAGTGATCGTGGTCGTTTTTTTTTCATTCGTTCAGCTAAAAAAATAAACAAGTGAATGTTTCTGTTGTTGTTTTATTATTGAGTTTGATATTTTTTTGAGGACACAAACAGCTGCAGCACAGTATGCAAACAAAACATATATGAGTAAACACTGACCTGCATGAAAAAGAGAACAAACATGTACGTGCTCACACCTTTAAGCACAAAGTATAATGAGATCATGTTATCATGCACCTTTTATTCATTACTGCACTGACGGTTTTGCATTCTGAGTCCTTGGCAAAGCAAAGGAATTGTCAAATGATCTGCAGTAAAAGGTAATCCAACTGTATAAAACAGAACCGCCTAACTATTAATTTAGCATCTTTAACATTAAATCCCTTCTTATTCTTTCTGGAGTTAAAGTCTCCTTCAGGAACACTTCAGAAAACCATTGTCAGTTAACACAGTTCATCACTACATCTACAAGTGACAGTTCAAACTCTACCATGCAAAGACAAAGTCAGACATCAACAACACACACAAACGCCGCCGCCAGCTTCTCTGAGCCCGAGCTCATCTGAGATGGACTGAGGCAAAGTGGAAAAGTCTGCTGTGGTCTGACGAGTTCACATTTTAAACTCTTTTTGGAAATCATGGACATGGTGTCCTCCGGGTCAAAGGGGAATAGGACAATCCGGATTGTTCTCAGTGCAAAGTTTAAAAGCAGCATCTGTGATGGTATGGTGGTGTGTTAGAGCCCCATGGCATCATGGGTAACTGTCCCAGTATCTGTGAAGGCAGCATTAATGCTGAAAGGCACAAACAGGTTTTGGAGCAACATCTGCTGCCATCCAAGACACTTTGTTTTTTTCAGGGACGTCCCTGATTATTTCAGCAAGACGATGAAACCAAGACACATTCTGCTCCTGTTACAACAGCGTGGCTCTGTAGCAGAAGAGTGCAGCTTCCAGACTGACCTGCCTGCAGTCCAGACCTGTCTCCCGTTGAAAATGTGTGGCATGTTATGAAGCGCAAAAGTAAAAGAAACAAATCACATTAAACTAAACTTGTCACAATATTTCCAAAACAAATTTTTTTGGACAAATGTTCCCTCATATATATTTTTTTATTAAATCCTTTCCCACATTCGGAACAGGTGTAAAGTTTTTCTTTGGTGTGAACCCACATGTGTTTCGTCAAATAGTCTTTTTTGATGAATCCCCTCCCACATTTAGAACAAGTGTAAGGTTTTTCTTGGGTGTGAATAAACATGTGTATTTTCATGTCCCCTTTTCTGTTAAATTTTTTACCGCATTCTGGACAGGCATGAGGTCTTTCTTGGGTGTGAACCAACATGTGACTGGTCAAATATTCTTTTCCTTTAAAACTTCTCCCACATTCAGAACAGGTGTAAGGTTTTTCTTTGGTGTGGACTAACATGTGATCGGTCAAATTCCATTTTCGTTTAAATCCTTTCCCACATTCAGAGCAGATGTGACATTTTACTTTGGTGTGGACTAACATGTGACTGGTCAACATCCTTTTGTGGGTAAACCCTTTCCCACATTCAGAGCAGATGTGAGGTTTTTCTTGAGTGTGGACTAACATGTGACTGGTCAAAATCCTTTTGTGGGTAAATCCTTTCCCACATTCAGAGCAGATGTGAGGTTTTTCTTGAGTGTGGACTAACATGTGACTGGTCAAATATTCTTTTCGTTTAAATCCTTTCCCACATTCAGAGCAGGTGTGAGGTTTTTCTTGAGTGTGAACTAATATGTGTCTGGTCAAAATCCCTTTGTGGGTAAATCCTTTCCCACATTCAGAGCAGGTGTGAGGTTTTTCTTGAGTGTGGACTAACATATGACTGGTCAAATATTCTTTTCGTTTATATCCTTTCCCACATTCAGAGCAGGTGTGAGGTTTTTCTTGAGTGTGAACTAACATGTGTCTGGTCAAAATCCTTTTGTGGGTAAATCCTTTCCCACATTCAGAGCAGGTGTGAGGTTTTTCTTGAGTGTGCACTAACATGTGACTGGTCAAATGCTCTTTTCTATAAAATCCTTTCCCACATTCAGAGCAGATGTGACGTCTTTCTTTGGTGTGTGTGGTTGATTTTCCTGGATCTGAGCTCTTTGCTGGTTCTGGTCTTTCGCTGTCGTCTCCAGCAGCTTCTGTTTCACTCAGTCCCTGATGTTGCAGTGAGGATTCAGGTTTTTCTTCGTCGTCTTCACTCTCCTCTTCAACTGGAGGAAGCCACCCCCTCCTCTGAATGATCCACAGCTCCTCCTGTTCCTCCTTAATGGGTGGGGTCTCATTCTCCTCCTGGTCTGGGTGGAGGCTCCTCTCTTGCTCCTCTTCCTTCACCATCAGTAGCTGAACATCTGCAGGAAACAGTCGACAAATATTAAGGAGAAATTAGATCATCATCATGAAATCTATGAATCCATATCTTTAAACTGCGGCCAAAACAACTTGGCTGGATAGCTTCCTCAAACTTTTATTTTGGTACTTCTGGTGGGCCAGCTCAGCCGTATTGGCCACAATTTTGAGTTTTTCAAGCACCACTTCTTCAGTAGTGCCGTCACAGCACTTAGTTTCCCTTTTTAACAGCTGATTTAGTCTACTGTGTTTGACATTCTCAATATCCCACTTGGCTGGATTGCTTTCTCAAGCTTTTATTTCGGTGCTTCCGTACCAACGTGTTAATTTGCATACAAGCTAAATTTTTAGAAATCTGAGCTTAATATGAATAGAAAAGAATAGAAGTTTATTGTCTGACACAAAGAATGTGACAGAAATTCATCTTTTGACAGGCCTCAGTTGCATCAAAGACACACATTCACCATCACACTTGTACACACATACAGAACAAGAACTTTAAAAGACCTGAGTTAAAAAAATACACATACTACTGGGTTATGGGAAAACCTTTGCTGTTGAGGGCTGTGATAGCAGTTGGGATGAATGATTTTTTATAGACTGCTTTCCTGGTCAGTGGGACTTTGTATCTCCTGCCTGATGGGAGGAGACTGAAGGACTGTTGGAGGGGATGGGACCGGTCCTCTGTGATCAGGGTGGCTTTCCAGATGGGATAGTGGAATTTGGGCTGAACCGGTTATCTTGCTGGCTTGAGCTGTGATTCGTGAAAGTTTTGTTTTTTGTTTACTGGAGAGAAGGTTGTACCAGGATGTGATGTTGAAGGTGAGAATGGATTCTATTAATGAGCGGTAAACCATGATTAGGATCTTCCTTTTGACGTTGAAGGTTTTCAGTCTTATGAGTAGGTGGAGACGCTGGAGTGCCGTGCTGTAAATTGAGTCTGTTTTAGAAATGACAGGCGAGAGTCCATCTGTGTCCCCAGATATTTGAAGCATTCCACCTGTTCAACCTGCTCTCCCTGTAAAATCAAAAGTATACGGAGCTGAGGTGTAGTTGCTGCACTGCCCGTACAACACAGCTCCTTGGTTTTCGTGATGTTGAGTGCCAGTGATTTGCTTGTAAAAGTTGTAACCAGGTCATTAACTACCTGCTGGTATTGGCTGACATGCACACCATATTCCTGTATTAATCGGAATAAGGACAATATTTGGATTGCGTGGGAGTCATGTAAACACCTTATTCCAATTGTCATAACCCGAATAAGCTCATTTTCCGATTATTCAAAATCCGAATAACACCCCTAGCATATGCCTGTATTAACAAGAATATTGGGTCATGTAAACGCATTAATCGGAATATGCTCCAGAGTAACCTGCGTTGAAGGGTGTTTTCCTTCTGCGCATGTTCAAAACGGCGAGAAGGCAAAAGTCTCTACACTTTTGGGGCGAGGAGAAAACAGTACTGTGTGCTAAATATGCGCTGGAACACGTTCATCTTTTGTTGAGAATCAGCTGCTGATACACAGACAGACGCTCAGCGTCTCTGAGGGTCTATGGGGCAGTGGGCGGGGGCTGACACTCGGTTTCTGCGTGATGATTGGATGATCTATCTGAGGGGGAATTTCTGTTTGATTGACGGCGGAATGAGCGAATCAGGGATCTTAAAGTTTTTACATTCACCGGAGCATTTTCAAAGTCTCTCATTCCGTTGTATGAACTGATCCGGTGGCTATACCCAATCATCAGAAACTTTGTCTTTATCAAATACGACTAGAAAAGAAAAGGAGGGTATAATTTACATACAAATAAACAAACACATTTATGATGTAGGCCGGGAAAAAAAATGAGCTTCCTTTTCTTGAACGACCAGCAGCTGCAATTATAGATATATTTCACAGAATAGCGCACAAACAAGCATCTCCGACCAGTTGGTGCGAATGTCAGTACAGTATTTTCAAAAAAAACCCGCCTCTAAATAACTTCTTGTCATGACGCTACTACCACTACTGCTACGGTTTATTCAGAATATGCTGTTTAACATGTAAACGGGAATATTCCCTTCGCTCAGCAGTAATGTGGAGCATGTAAACACCTTATTCAGAATATTTCCTTAATCAGAAAATGGACCTTAATCAGAATATGGTGTGCATGTAAACATAGTCAATGTGGGCCATCAAGGCCATGTCATCTGCATATTTTCAAAGACTCATTCTTTGCTACAGGTGATGTCATTGGTGTAGGCAGAGAACAGAATGGGGGATAAGACACAACCTTGTGGAAGACCTGTGTGTAAAACCACTTTGCTGGACTTAAAACCATTTAAAAACACTTGCTGTGGTCTGTCAGTTAAAAAGTCCCTTATCCATGAAAATTCAGAAAGTTTTTACTGAAGATTTAATAATCTTAGCCAACACTCAGAAATCTTGACTTAATCTTTAGAAATCTTAGACAAATTTTAAGTCTTAGCTAAATATCTAAACATGTGCAGCATTTAGAAAAAACTTGCTGCAAATGGACGGCAACAAAGCGGAAGTGTTTCCAGAGGCTGTTTTCCAAACTGCCCACGACTTCAGCTGAAATTCAGTATGTGGGTCAATGACGTGACGTCCCTTTTTTTGTGTCCAAGTGCAATATTTCCTTCCATCATGAATTGAGTATTTCATCACATGTATTTCTTTATTCTATGAAACGACACAATAAACTTGTGTAGAAATTTGATAATTTTATATTGTACAAACAAACACAAAACCAAGGAGTTTGGGGGTTTTACAGTCCACCACGTTGGCAGGACTGTTCATAGGTGTCATTAATTTGAGATTTTTATGAATGTCAGTTATTGTAAATGGAAATTAAAAATACAGTGGCATTATTTTATGCTTGAACCTTTTTGAATAAAACATTCTTTGCAAATAAAAATAATTTTAAAGCTGTTGAGAAATGTAAAAAACTTTTGTCCCGTAATTTTCCTCTTGTCAAATGTCAGGGTGGTGCAACCGTAACATTAGACTTTTATTTTAAAAACTTCTCTTATTTTGTCCTTTGTCCTTTGACGTAGTCGGTCTCCTCGGGTTTACTGTAAACACTGGTTCACCTTTTCAAACATCTAAAGAGACTTTATGACTATTTTTTCCAAAAAAGTGAAGTAACCACTGACCTTGTTAAAGGTAGTCAGGTGGAACAACCAATGTAATAATGTGAAAAGTTATTTTAACATCAAATTATTTATCTTATTCACAAATAAAAGAAATGAAACACACAAAATAAAAATGTATGAGTCACTACAGACACTTGAGAGATACTTGCCAATAATTTCACACAGAAAAAAATCACAGGAACATATAAATATATTTTCATATATTTGGTTGCACCACCTGACATTTTTGGGTGCTCAAATTAAAAATACTAAAAAATAATGAACCTAAAAACTTTGAAATGTTGGTCAACTACTGAAATCTGTTAGAAAACATAATTCTTCTCTCAGAAATACGTTTTTATCCATTTTCAAATAACTTTTTAAAAATACCCATTGACCCCTGTAGTAGTCAGTATGACTATTGAATTAACAAAAATAAATTAAAAAACTCATTTGGCCCAGCTAAGCTTAACTTAGCTTTCAAGCTAAACAACGGTTTTAAAAGACCACACGACATAAAGCTACAAATAAGAACAAAATTAAGCCCAGAATAACTTTTAAAATCGGGTCAAACTGACCTGAAGACAAAGGAGGTTAAAACTCACCAATTCCAAACATTTCTACAGATTATTCCTCAAGTCCTCTTGATTCTTTAAGCTTTAACTCAAAGTTCAGCTCCGCGCCGTGTTTATGGTTTAGTTTCAGCTTCAGAACTTCTCAAACTTTAAAGAAAAACCTTCAGATTTATTATAAATGTTCGTAACAACTAAGAGAAAAGTTCAGTTTTTCACAGCCCGCCTGAAAGAACTCACTTCATTGTCGACGGGATTCCAGGCCTCTGATTGGCTGATTTAAATAAGACTTTGTCCTGTGTAAGTCTCGCGTTGTTTTGTAGATATGTAGTGTTAGTAGGTAAATCTCGCGGTACTTGGAGCAACCGATCAGAAGCCTGATATCATGGATAAAAAATGTAATAACAAATGTATAAATTTTGTTATTAAATCCAGGGTTTTTCATGATTTTTGCAGAGGATTACGTCAAAACCCAGAGCAAGTTAACTCTGCCACCTTAAACAAAGCCTTCTGTAGATTTATCAAATGGCCAATTCTTCCAAAAGTAAAAGAAACCCATTTCAAAATTATTAATAAGATCTATCCTGTTTCCAGTTCCCTCAAAAAAAGATTTAATTTTGAGGTTGAATTATGCTCCCTCTGCAATAATAATGATGAAACACTGGAACATCTATTATTTTTCTGCCCTGTATCTCAATCTTTTTGGACTGATATAAAAAGCTGGGTTTCACTTAAGATAAATGATGTTCCTAACTTTGAATGGAATCACATTCTATATTACATGGACGGTTTGGACAATTCTGTTTCAGAGATTATCAATATTATTTTATTGATGGGTAAATACCATATCCACTGTGCTAAGTGGAGATATCACAAGCCCTCCTTTCCTGGCTTTATGAATGAGTTTAAATTATTCTTTCTTTCTCTAAAAAGACTGAAGACGAAAAATGCCACGAGGATCAGTGATGATCTAGCACACAATCTTTTATTTTAATTTTAAATTGTTAATGTTTTTGATTACAATGTATAGGTAAATGTATGTTTGCATTTACAAGTTACAACATGTATTTAATTTTGTACACAGCAGATGGATAAACATTTATTTTCATATATTTTTCAAACGATGTGCTGTTCAAAATGAAAATCAAACTTATGTCCCCCACCACATATGTATTTATCTAAATTAGAATTTTAGAGTACTTAAATTTTGTTATCATTCCTTAAGTTTTTACACTGAACCTTGTTTTGTCTCCACTCTGCTTGATTTCTCTATTTATGGATGCCTTTATAATTATGTAACCCTCTGTCTTCAGATTGTTATGTTCTTTTTTTACTTTAATTTTGTTCTATTTTGTTATGTTGTGGAACAGAAGTCAAATGGTCGAAATTTAAAAAAAAAAAAAATAAGAAAGAAAAGAGAAACTGAGGTTTTTTTTTTTTGTTTGTTTGTTTTTTACTTCACTAAAATCACTTAAATACCTATTTTCGGTGACACATTAAAAAAATGGAGAAAAAAAAAACACTGAAAGAACTCACTTCCTAGTAAACGGGATGGGAATCCAGGCTTCTGATTGGCTGTTCTAAATACCGTGAGATTTACCTACTAACGAGGGATTTACACAAAACAACGCGAGACTTACACCGGAACTGAGTTCTTTCAGACGCTGCTGTGAAAAACTGAACTTTTCTCTTTGTTGTTACGAACATTTATAATAAATCTGAAGGTTTTTCTTTAAAGTTTGAGAAGTTCCGAAGCTGAAACTAAACCATAAACACGACGCGGAGCTGAACTTTGAGTTAAAGCTTAAAGAATCCAGAGGAGATGAGGAATAATCTGTAGAAATGTTTGGAATTGGTGAGTTTTAACCTCCTTTGTCTTTAGGTCAGTTTGACACGATTTTAACAGATATTTTAGTCTTAATTTTGTCCTTATTTTTAGCTTTATGTTGTAGTTTTAGACGCCTCAGCTTTCATGGATAAATAAATGAATGAACCGTTTCAATTCCTGCACAAATTACTGCAACATTAATGATTGTAAAACCTCAGTAAATGTGTTTCTGTGCTGGTTTGGATCTATAGATTGTTCAGTTTATTGTGTGAAAACGATATTAATGCAGCATTTCTTTCTGCTGTTGTAATGATCTTTTAAAGTTGTTGTTTAGCTTGGAAGCTAAGTTAAGCTAATCTAGGCTAAGAGAGCTACTTAATTTATTTTTGTAAATTTATATTTCTCTATTTTCTTTGCCGAGTTCTCACGGATTGACTTTATTTAAGTTCCCTGTTTTTTTAATCATGATGGCTCTGGGCTAAAACCAGGATTATGTCCCTATAAATAATACACTGCAATTTTTGCACAGTTTTTTATTTTATTCTGTCTATTTGTCAAAAAGGCTAGTTGATTGTGTTCTTCTTTTATTCTCTTTTTTATTGTATATTTGTATATATTTATTATTCTCTTTTCTATGATTGGGCTTGCTCCGGGACCAGGGTAACCTAATTTCGTCCCACCCATGTTTTACATGGGTTGAATGACAAATAAAACTCCTTGAATCCTTGACTGGCAAATTTGTCACTTAATGAAATTTGTATCTTTCTATGAGATACATAAGATAAAAAAGCAAGTGTTTATGGCCATTTTCGAATTCTCCTACTACATACTACTTTCCAATGCAGTATGTAGTAGACACTGATACTGTATTTAAATGTTGTTTATAGTCTGACAGTTCTGTTTGGTCTTTTTTGTAGTTTGCTACACTGGTTTCCAGTTTGAGGAATGGGAGAGTAAAGCTGATGGATTTTTTTACTTGACTTTTCCATAATTTGTTATTATCAACTTATATTAGGAAAATTTAATAAATATTGAATCAGTATTTTCCAGAAAAAAAATCTAAAGTTTGAAGGAAAATGTTGGAATTTTAGGTTTGGAAAGTCGCAAATTTGACACACAGAACAGAATTTAAACACAGACGTCACATAACTGAAGAGGAAAATTGAGTTTTTTTGTGATTGAAATAAGTACGACCATTGAAAGAGTACTGATAAAGTAAAACATGTCTATTGATTTATTTACTTAATTTTACTTCACAACACAAACGATCTTTTGAAAAGCTAATTCAATGTGTCTGGTGCCTCATTAAGTATTGCTGCCTATTTCAACTCCCACCTTTGAGTCTGAACCTAATTTCACCAGCCCTAAGTTATTTTTAAATGTTTGCTGAGTGTTTATTATCACACGATCGTAAGTCACACGTGTGAGATAAAAAATGTACATCAATATCACCTCCAGGGCTCCGTAGATTTCAGCACACTGAAAAAAGAAACAATAAAAACCTGCTTTATCAAGTTAGTAAAATAAAGATAATAAATACTGATAGATAAAATCCTTATTAGTTTAGCACCATAGTTTAGTTTGAAATATATATATTCTACAATTTCATTTAGCAAACGCTTTTATCAAAGGAACGTGAAAGAAGTAAGACATTGAAGGAAAACCTTAGTGAGTGATACAAAGTGCTACAAATAAGTGAGATTGGCCCCCAGTTTAATAAGGTGCCAGGATTTTTTTTTTCAAGAATAAAGTCATAGCTATATATACATCGGTGTGTGTGTGTGTGAATGTCCTCATCACTCAAGAACTTTGAAATCTATGAAGTCGTATCTTGAGCTTTTTTTTATCAGATTTGCTTTTCCATCAGGAAGTTGATCTAATTTCTCCTTAATATTTGTCGACTGTGTCCTGCAGATGTTCAGCTACTGATGGTGAAGGAGGAGGAGCAAGAGAGGAGCCTCCACCCAGACCAGGAGGAGAACGAGGCTCCACTCATTAAAAAGGAACAGGAGGAGCTGTGGATCACTCCAGTTCACAAGAGTGATGATGATGAAGAAAAACCTGAATCCTCACTGCAACATCAAGGATTAACTGACCAAACAGAAGCTGCTGGAGACGACAGTGAAAGACCAGAACCAGCAAAGAGCTCAGATCCAGGAGAATCAACCACACACGCGTTTGTTAAAACCAAAGAAAAATGTCACTTCTGTTCTGAATGTGGGAGAGGATTTGACCGGAAAGGGAGTTTGACCAAACACATGTTTGTTCACACTGGAGAAAAACGTCACATCTGTTCTGAATGTGGGAGAGGATTTACCCAGAGAGGGAATTTGACCAAACATATGTTAGTCCACACCCAAGAAAAACCTCACACCTGCTCTGAATGTGGGAGAGGATTTAACCAAAAAGAGCATTTGGCCAGGCACATGACTGTTCACACGCAAGACAAACCACACACCTGTCCTAAATGTGGGAAAGGATTCAACCAAAAACAACATTTGTCAAGGCACATGATTGTTCACACCCAACAAAAACCTTACACCTGTTCTGAATGCGGAAGAGATTTTAACCAAAGAACCCATTTGAACAGGCACATGATTGTTCATACCCAAGAAAAACCCCACACCTGTCCTGAATGCGAGAGAGGATTTACTAGAAAAGCGGACTTGCTCAGTCACATGTTTTTACACTCTGAAGAAAAACCTTATTCCTGTCCTGAATGCGGGAAAGAATTTACCAAAAAAGGGAATTTGACAAGTCACATGTTTTTACACGCGCAAGAAAAACCATACACCTGTTCTGAATGTGGGAAAGGATTTACCCAAAGGGGGAGTTTGAACAATCACATGTTAATTCACACTCAAGAAAAACCTTATACTTGCTCTGAATGTGGGAGAGGATTTACCCAAAAGGGGAGTTTGAACATTCACATGTTTGTTCACACCGAAGAAAAACCTTATACCTGTTCTGAATGTGGTAAGGGATTTACCCAAAAAGAGAATTTGGCTAGTCACATGTTTGTTCACACCCAAGAAAGACCTTTCACTTGTTCTGAATGTGGGAGAGGATTTTGTCAAAAAGGGCTTTTGACCAGACACATGCTTGTTCACACCAAAGAAAAACCTTATACCTGTTCTGAATGTGGGAGAGGGTTTAAGCAAAAAATGCAATTTATGAAACATTTGGCCACACACATTTGTCCTCTAGATACTGAGACAAGTTTTCTTTAACATAACTTTTTTTTGTGTTAGTGAAAAATTTAGTTGTGAAATGCTCCTGTACAACTTCAGTTGCTTAACAGTCTGGGGTCTCCATTGTGTTATTTTGCGTTTTAGGGACAAAGGTCTGGATGTCAGGCAGGCCAGACTCGTAGCTGCACTCCTTTACTACGAAGCCACGCTGTTGTAACAGGAGCAGAATGTGTCTTGGTTTCACTGTCTTGCTAAATAAATCAGGGACGTCCCTGAAAAATATGTGGCTTGGATGGCAGCGGGTGTTGGTTTAAAACCTTTATGTGTTGTGGCGAATTTGCCAGTCTGAATTGGCTGAAATCAGATATCGAAGTTCAGCTTGTCTTGAACTCACATTCAGAGGGTTTCATGAATTCACCATCCCCCAAAACCAGCCCCTTGGTCAGGCCACTCTGCCATGACAGAAGCAAGGACATGTATGTAATGGTTGTACAAGAATTTTGACAGGACATGAGTGAGAGGTCGGCTGATGGACCGTGGCTATAGGTCATTCCCATGGTGATGGATAAGCTGAACACTAAAATGATGACGTCATTGACAGACCATAAAAACTGAGGGTTTGTTTGCGTCTGTGGAGAGGTGATCAGAGCTGTGTTGTGGTCTGCAACTTCAGTAAAACCTGCAAGAGGCTGCAAGTTGATTCTGTCTCCACGTTTCTACGTTTTGCATCTGGGAAATGAGCTGAGAACAATCTGGATTATCCTTTCCCCCTTTGACCCAAAGGACACCACGTCCATAATTTCCAAAAAGACTTTGAAATGTAGACTTGTCAGGTCACAGCAGACTTTTCTTTCTTTCTCTACTTTGCCTTAGTCCATCTCAGATGAGCTCGGGCCCAGAGAAGCCGGCGGCGGCGGCGTTTGTGTGTGTTGTTGATGTCTGACTTTGTCTTTGCATGGTAGAGTTTGAACCGTCACTTGTAGATGTAGTGATGAACTGTGTTAACTGACAATGGTTTTCTGAAGTGTTCCTGAGCCCACGTGCTAATATCCTTTACACAATGATGTGGGTTTTTAATGCAGCGCCGCCTGAGGGGTCAAAGGTCACGGCCATTCAATGTTGGTTTTGGGCCTTGCTGCTTACGTGCAGAGATTTCTCCAGATTCTCTGAATCTTTTGATGATATTATGGACTGTAGATGATGAAATCCATAAATATTTTATAACTGTATATTGAGGAACATGTTGGACTTTCCCCACAAACATTTGGAGCAGCTGATTGCTTCAACTTCTGGACCAATGAAATCCTACCTGGCATTATTTTACACCCTAAAAGGAGAATATATCCAGGCATAAAAGGACGTTTGGTCACCATGATGAAAGCAGATTCACCCCAAGAAAATGTGATTTCCGATCATGTGAAAGAGTTTTATTCTGTTCTGTTTCTCAGATTATCTCAAAACAATCCTGAATGTTTTTTTTTCTTGTTCCTGCTTTATGCCAACTCTACTGAATTCTTTGTTAAAGGTGTGAACACATTAATGTTTTGTAAAATTAATAAAAGATTTTTTTCCTCACTTGGTTGCAGCTAAGTCTGGCAGTTCTTTATAACTACTCTGTTTTTGCTATATATTTTGACATTTTTGATTTTTAAATATTGATGTGAAGTGTATGTGGGAAGAAGAGGAGTTCCTTTCACTGCAGTGGAGCAAACCTGGAGGATATCACCTTATTCCAGCTGAGCTAAAGAAGCATTTCTGTGGATGCCGTGCTGGTTCAGAGGTGTGACGGTAAAGAGATGGAGATATAAGCTCTTTCTCCCATTAGTCGTCATGAGTAATGTCAACTCTCTGCCAAACAAAAGTGATGAACTGGAGACATTGGTGAGGACCGAGAAAGTTTACTGTGCTTTTTGAAACCTGGTTGAATTAAAACATCTCTGACTCCTGCGTGGATCTACCTGGTTTCACTCTGACAAGGCCAGTGGCAAGATAGAGGGATGGGGACCGGCCTTATTTGGAATCAATATAATCTTTGGCTACAACAAAAAGAATAGACAACCAATCATGGGCAAGGCAATGAACTCAACCAAAAAAATATGAAACTCAATGACAAAAGTGCAACAGAAACATTCACTTGTTTATTTTATTTTTATTTTTTTAGTTAAACAGAAAAATTAATGAAAAAAATGTCTCTTTTCCTGGTCCTTTCCCTAAAGAGTTTCGTCTCACTCACAATCTGGATCAGATAAGGAAAAGAAGCTTTCTGAGAGTCAAAATCAAACTGTGTGTTGACTTTTTCTCCCTCGTAACTCTCACCCAAAGTAGCGGCTGTAGTTCCGTGTGATGTCATCTATGAATCTGTTGCCAGGATACAGACTCAACATCCTGAGACACTCATAATAGTCTCATCTGTCAAAGTTCAGACATGATGAAACTGTTCCCACATATTTCAGGTTGAAGCCTGTAAGAAGTCATAAAACTCCCCAATTCTCTAAAATATCATCACTAACTTTGACTCCTGTGCAGTTTTTCAGCGACTGACAGATTTTCCGAGTGTCGTGTCTCTGTTGACAGAATCATCGAATCAGTCCGGTCACCTGCTCTTCCTCTGTCTCCTCTGCAACCTTCTTCTCCTCCTCCAGTCTCATCCTCTCCTCCTCTTTCTCTTTGATGTCAGCCTCCTTCAGTTTCTCCTCCACATCCTCAGGAATTGTCACCTCCATCAGATTTTCCATCCCCTGCTCCGGCCTCATTGGCTTTGGGGTTTGTATATGAATAGTTGAAATAAAAACATCTGCCACACATTGTGTCAAATTGCCTGATGAGATATTACATACAGAAGTCACAGAAAGCTGATGATTTTTGTTTATTTCAGGTTTTTACATGCTATCAGACCATTCCACTAAATCAAGTAACTAAACAACTAAACATCAAATAAAGAGTCATTACAGTTGAAATTTTAAAACAACTACCTGACACAGTAAACTAAGAAGTATAAATAAACTTAACCAAGACACAAGGATTGACATATGAGAGCTAATATTATTAAATCAACATGACTAGTTTCAAAATTAAAAAAACACCATTTCACATCATTTTCTTTTATTTTTTTACTAAAACAAGTGAGTTACATTAAACTGAACTTGTCACAATATTTCCAACACAAATTTGTTTGGTCAAATGTTCCATCATGTGTACTTTTTGGTGAAATCCTTTCCCACATTCAGGACAGGTGAAGGGTTTTCCTTGGGTGTGAACAATCATGTGTTTCTTCATTTCCCCTTTTTTGTTAAATCCTCCTCCACATTCTGGACAGGTGTAAGGTTTTTCTCTTGTGTGAATTAACATGTGACTGGTCAAATCCCCTTTTCGGATAAATCCTCTCCCACATTCACAACAAATGTAAGGTTTTTCTTGGGTGTGAACAAACATGTGACTGGTCAAATGCACTTTATAGCTAAATCCTTTCCCACATTCAGAACAGATGTGAGGTTTTTCTTTGTTGTGAACAAACATGTGACTTGTCAAATTCCCTTTCTGGTTGAATCCTCTCCCACATTTAGAACAGACGTAAGGTTTTTCTTGAGTGTGAGTAAACATGTGTTTGTTCATATCCCCTTTTCTGTTAAATCTCCTCCCACACTCTGGACAAGTGTGAGGTTTTTCTTGGGTGTGAACAAGCATGTGACTGCTCAAATGCGCTTCTTGTTTAAATCTTTTCCCACATTCAAAACAGGTGAAAGGTTGTTCTTGGGTGTGAATTAACATGTGTTTAGTCAAATTCCCTTTATGGTTAAACCCCTTCCCACATTCAGAGCAGGTGAAAGGCTTTTTGGTGTGAATAATCATGTGACTGGTAAAATCCCCTTTTTTGCTAAATCCCCTCCCACATTCAGAACAGTTGTAAGGTTTTTCTCGGGTATGAATAATCATGTGCCTGGTCAAATATGGTTTTCGGTTAAATCCTTTCCCGCATTCTGGACAGGTGTGAGGTTTTTCTTGGGTGTGCCCAAACATGTGTCTGATCAAATGTGTTTTTTGGTTAAATCCTCTACCACATTTTGAACAAGTGTGAGGTTTTTCATGTGTGTGAACTAACATGTGCCTGGTTAAATGCCCTTTCTGGTCAAATCCTCTCCCACATTCAGAGCAGGTGTAGGGTTTTTCTGTGGTGTGAACAAGCATGTTTTTCGTTAATGTTCCTGGATCTGAGCTCTTTGCTGGTTCTGGTTTTTCACAGTTTTCGATAGCAGCTTCTGTTTTTACATCGTCAGTTAGTCCCTGATGTTGCGGTGAGGACTCAGGTTGTTCTTCTTCATTTTCACTCTTGTTAACTGGAGGAAGCTGCTCCCTCCTCTGACTGACCCACAGCTCCTCCTCTTCCTCCTTAATGGGTGGGGTCTCATTCTCCTCCTGGTCTGGGTGGAGGCTCCTCTCCTGCTCCTCTTCCTTCACCATCAGTAGCTGAACATCTGCAGGTCACAGTCGACAAATATTAAGGAGAAATTAGATCAAGCAAATCTGAGAGATTTAGTTAAAGCTGTAGCCTGTAATCCTGTATTTTAAAACATAAAAGTGAACAGCTTTAATTATTAAATACAACAACTTCATATTGTTTTTGAAATATGAAAAAAGCTCACATTTCCCTTTTATTACAGGGTGCCAGAAGGTCCAAATTTAAGATCATGAAACCAAAACATTGTAGGTACAAATCGGCACTTCTGCGGTAAATAAGGATAATTGTATTTATAAAAAAACCTAAACAGAGATTGTATGGATGGAAAGATGGTGAATAATTATGTCGAATAATTAATAATAATAATAATAATATACATTTTATTTGTATTGCACTTTACATTTTGACAATCTCAAAGTGCTACAGAGTAAGACACAATTAAAAACAATTAAAAAACACATTAAAAACCCTTTAGGAAAACCCAACTAGCCAAATGCTTTTTTAAAAAGATAAGTTTTAAGATTTCTTTTAAAATCTTCTGTGGTCTGTGGGGCCCTCAGATGATCAGGGAGAGCGTTCCACAGCCTCGGGGCAGCAGAGGAAAAAGCCCGATCGCCCATGGTGTGGAGCTTGGTCCTGGGGACTTTGAGAGTTCTTGTGGCAGCAGAGCGAAGGGTGTGTGAGGAGGTCTGGGGGGAAAGGAGTTCCTGCAGGTATAGGGGGGCATGCCCATAAATGCACTGGTGGGTGAGAAGGGAGATCTTGAACTCAATCCTGTATGTAACCGGGAGCCAGTGAAGGGATTTCAGGACAGGGGTGATGTGCTCGTGTTTGCGCACCCTCATCAGGATCCTGGCAGCGCTGTTCTGGATGTACTGAAGCTTCTGGATGCTCTTGCCAGAGATCCCGATGAGGAGTGCGTTGCAGTAGTCCAGCCTGGAGGAGACAAAGGCGTGGACAAGCTTCTCTGAATCTGCCAGGGTGAGAGTTGGACGGAGTTTTGCGATGTTCCTGAGGTGGTAGAAGGATGTCTTACAGAGGTGTTTGATGTGGGTGTCATAGGTGAGTTGAGGGTCCATTTTGACACCCAAGTTGGTGACAGATGCAGAGAGGGGGATGTTTTGGCCAGAAAAGGTGATGCTGGTGATGGTGGAGGAGCGGAGCTGATGTGGTGTGCCAACTAGGATGGCTTCTGTTTTTGAACTGTTTAACTGTAGGAAGTTGAGTGTCATCCACGCCTCTATCTCCTCCAGGCAGGTGGTCAGAGTGGATGTTGGCTGAGCGGTAGGTGAAGTGGGGGTAGTCCTGATGTACAACTGTGTGTCATCAGCATAACAATGGAATGGTATTCCATGTTTGCTGATGACATTTCCAAGGGGGAGCAGGTAAATGGAAAAAAGGGTGGGGCCCAATACCGAGCCCTGCGGGACACCGCAGGTGACACTGTGGGTGTGGGATCTGGCTTTGCCCAGGGCGACATGCTCAGTTCTGCCTGTCAGGTAGGAAGTGAACCAGTGTTGAACAGTATCTGACAGTCCAATGGTGTGGTTCAGGCGGTGAAGGAGGATATTGTGGTCAACCGTGTCAAAAGCAGCTGTTAGGTCCAGGAGGATGAGTATGGAGGGAGAGCCNTATCCCTGAAGAAACTGATGTGCATGTTGCACCTCTCATCCGTGGCATCATAGTGACTGGGTGAGGGAGGTTTGAGGAAATTATTTATTGTTGAGAAAAGTGTTTTGGAGTTGCCAGAGCTGTTTTTGATGATGGTGGAATAGTATCTGGACCTGGTATTCCTCAGTGCCTCAGCATACCCTCTCATGTGTTCCCTGTATGCCTGCTTGTGAACAGTCAGNCATCTTTCTCAGCTCACAGGTGTACCAGGGTGCTGAGCGGGAAAATGAGACTTGCCTGGATTTAAGTGGGGCATGAAGGTCCAGAAGGCTGCTCAGGGACTTGTACATCTTTAGGTGTCTCAGTCGTTGTCTCTCCTCTAGTCACACCGACCTCCTGTTTTTGACGTCCAGGTCCCAATTCCGTAGACACAGCTATAAAAATTCTAAAGACTTATCTTCGACAGCGAAAACGAACCACATTCCCCACCCTTTCCCGTCAAGTTCACTGTGTCAGTACACTAGGCTCTGTGGTTCTAGTAAGACCTGAAGGTTATTGATTTGGGCAAAGTTGGAAATGACTAAATCAAGTGTATGTCCTCGGGAGTGTGTGGCAACGTCAACATGTTGTTGTAGGTTAAGAGTGTCAAGCATATTAAGGAAGCTGACAGCAGAATGGCAGGATGGGTTGTCAACGTGGATGTTTATATCACCGAGAATTATGAGGTTTGCTGAGGAAGTGCAAAGTGATGTAAAAAGGTCATACATTTCTGGAATGAATGCAGGATTGGGTNGAGCTGGAGTAACGTAGCGCCATGCTAACCGGAGTGGGAGGCTGCTTAGCCAAGCCAGCATCCAGACAACCAGCGGTAGCAATGGAACAACGTTGAGTGTTGATTGCCGATGGTTGGATCTTGTGAGCCCCCTTCCAGGTTGTAACGAGGTCGACAATAGCAGGTAGGTGCCTAGTTACCTTGCTACCCGACCGAGAAAAGTAAGGGGGGAGTTTCAGTGTGGCGTCCGTGTCCGGAGAAAAACTAGAGCACCAGGCTCGTAACAAGGCAGCACAAAAGTACAAAAGAGCAAAAATCAACACTGTAAAACTATAGTTATCGCTGAAACCACAAGTTTCAAAATCGAAGCGGCGGAGAAGCGGCGAACAAGCAACGCCAGCGTCCTCTCCAGCGTCCATGTATCAAACACAGAGTTAATGTGACTGAGCTTCAGTATATGAATAATTGACAGTAATGTTTCATATAAACTCAAAAAAAAGGTCCAAATAAATTTTATATGTCAAAGGTGGGCTCACTTTTTTTTTTTTTTAGTTTTTAAGTGCGCACCTCGTTGCAGGTTTGTTATGTTGCTTTGCTCAACTTTTCTCCAAGTAAAATTCACACAACTTCTCAAGCATTTGTCTGTCCAAAACCTGTCCACCTTCAAAATCCACCTTTTCAGAATTGCTTTTGTTTATGTTTGATGGCTCTTAAATGTATTCAATGCCTTTTATCTGTTTTAAAAACTAATGTGTCTATGTGAGGTTTTATTTGCTGTTTTTTTCTTTTCTGTACAGCGTCTTTGAGTGTTTTGAAAAGCGCTTATAAATAAAATATGTTATTATTATCATTGTTATTATTATGTCCTTGCAATGCGCCGCCCTCTCTCTCCAGCTTAATGTTGATCACCCATCAATATTCACAATCATGAGTCCTGATCCATCCATAAAACCAAAAAGAGGATTGTCTTGGGTAGAATAGTAGCTCTGAGAAATACTGATGTATGTTTCTTTATTTTCTAAAGCTAAAAATAATGATCACAGTTTTATTTTTGCAACAAGTTTTACGCACGTGCCAATCACACCAATAATAATACTCAGATGAAGCAAAAGGATCCAGTTTCATGAATGTTTCAATAAAAGATCTAAATCAAACTAAAGTGTCAGAGGTTGCAGAAGTTTGGTTCTGGACCAGATCAATGTTTTCTATTGATATTGATCATGTGTCTATCACCATAAATATTATTATTGTTTTAACACCCTAACTTATATGTATGCATTATCACAAACAGCTATAAAGGCTTTTGTTTCGAAATCATTCCAGTTTTCTTAATGACAGGAGGATGCATTAGATTTATATTAAACTCATAATGTAACAAAAATAGTCCTTACTAATTGTACATTGCATAGATTTAACCATTTGAGTAATTTTCAAACAATTCTATGACAGAAAACCAAAATTTAGACCAGAATAACTTTTAAAATCGGGTTAAACTGACCTGAAGATAAAGGAGGTTCAAACTTACCAATTCCAAACATTTCTACAGATTATTCCTCATCTCCTCTTTATAGAAAAACCTTCAGATTTATTACAAATGTTCGTCACAGTCAAGAGAGAAAAAAGCTCAGTTTATCACAAAGGAATCACTTCCTGATGAACGGGACTCCAGGCTTCTGATTGGCTGTTCTGAATGATGACGTAGCTCTGTACAAAATTACGCGAGATTTGTAGAAAATAAGACTTACAGTAATTTCTTTATTTATTGTCATTCATATACAAAATTTGGCAATTAGATTTGTGAAGAAAACACAGTGCAAACATTTAAAATTGAGCATGAAATGAAATGAAAACACAGAAGGGTAAAAGAAAAAAGAAAAGAGAGAGAGAGAGAGAGAGAGGTCCAGTTCTGAATTAATATCAATCAATCAATCAATCAATCAATCAATCTTCATTTATATAGCGCCAAATCATAACAAACGTTATCTGAAGACACTTTACAAAACATTAGCAGGTTGATACCTGTTAATGTTAGAGTATTTAGTTATTTTATTAACAGAGACCCAACATCAAGACAGGATAAATAATCTTATCTCATCTTGATCCACCATGAGTGAAGCACTTTGCAGCAGCTTTTAGCAAAGTTACAGTGGAGAGGAAAAACTTCCCTTTAACAGGCAGAAACCTCGGACAGAACCAGACTCATGTTAGACAGACATCTGCCTCGACTGTGTTGGGGAGAGAGAGAGAGAGAGAGAGAGAGAGAGAGAGAGAGAGAGAAGAAAAATTGGAGAACTGTCAAAGCCACAGCAGCTGGAGTCAGGTCGTCCCACATCAGCTGGTAGATCCACAGCAACAATCCAGATGAACCTACAAACAAGCTCAGAGACTCCCAGAGGATCATGGTTAATAACTATAATAGTGCATTAAGATAAAAGTTAGACTGACAGATAGAGGAGAAAGGGAAACAGAAGCCTAGTGTGTTAGTCTACCCCCAACAGTCTAAATACAAATACAGTCTTAATGCATATATTCATAGATTGTCACTCTGATTAACAGTTAATAAAAAAAAAATTAAGTCATGAGCATGTCAAGACTTATGCCCATGCACATTCTTTATTACACATGTTTATTGCACTGTTTCATTTAAATGTGTTTTTTTTTCTTCCTCCCTTTTGTACAAAGTTTCTATACTTCTAATAAGACTATATTTCTTTTTTTTTTTTTTAAGATACTTTTTGGGCTTTTCTGCCTTTAATTGGATAGAGGAGGAAAGGGGGAGAGAGTGGGGAATGACATGCGGGAAACAGGCCACAGGCGGGAATTAAACCCGGGCCACCCGCTCAAGAGCAAGCCTCATGGTGCGTGGCCATATCCACTAGGCCATCGTTGCCCCAAGTCTATATTTCTAATTTATAATAACTTACCATCTGTATTAACACGTTGGAAATTTAACATGTATTCATTTTTGTTTTTGCACAAAGAGAGCACTGTTAAACCAAAGTCAAAGTCCTTGTATTGGCAATAAAGCTGATTCTGATTCTGGTATAGAAGCGTCCAATGCTTGTTTAGTTTCAACATATTTGAGTGATTTGTTTTAAGCTTAAGCTCATTATTTTTATTTTATTTATTGCACATATAAAAGCAACACAAAAGAAAAACCAAGCAAAGCAACAAAAAGTTGCCACAAAGATGTGCAGGAGGGGCCGAAGAAACCCATAAGGGCTTGTCGAGTGGTCCTCCATTAGTCCCAAGCAAAAAAAATACAATTTATTAACACACACATACATATACACATACATTCATTCATAAACGTATGTACGCAAATGTATAAGGAAATATGTGAAAAAAAGGATGAAATAAGAGAAGGATTAGGATGTTGTGCTGTTTACTTGGTCCGATAAGAACTGTATGGTTAGTTTTTTAATGACTTTTAATCATGAATGAAGACAACAGAGAAAGATCTCACATTTGTTTATGTCTTGTTTGGCCAAAATATGATGTAAATAATCATGTTTCCTTTTTTCTATCCTCCATAAAAACACTGAATTTAATGAGATCATCAGATACAATAAATTTTTGTAAGATTTGCTTTTTACTTACATTGCAGACAACGTCTTAACTTCATTGAAATTGTGTTTTGTACTTCCTTTACTACAAACAGTTTGTCATTCCTTTTTACTCAGTGATCTGTAGCCTCTCAGGAGCTTTAAACCTTTCTTTATGTGTTATAAAACATGACTGCAACCAGCGCAAATTATTGTGAAATCATGTTATAATTTCCATTTTTCAAAGAGTAAGAATGATAACACAAAAACCTTGCTTTCACACATTTATTGACAAACAACTGTGTTTACTCTTTTTAAATCAAAGTAACATCAGAAACTTCCCACATGACCCTGATCAAAAGTTAATATTCCCTGGTGATTTGAGCCTAGAGTGTTCAAACTCTAATTAGGAAAAGAAAAATGAGATTTTCTGTTACAACCAAATAAATGTCAAGTAGAGCAACAAAAATTTCAGCTCCAACAAAGGTGAAGTCCACGTGCCATTGGCAGCATTTCACGACATATTTTTCTCTCAAACAAACAAGATATTAAACTATATTCGTCACAACATTTCCAAGACAAATGTGTTTGTCCAAATGTGTCATCAGTTGAGTTTTTCGGTTGAATCCTTTCCCACATTCAGAGCAGGTGAAAGGTTTTTCTTGGGCGTGAACAAACATGTGCCTGGTCAAATGCGTTTTTCTGTTAAATTCTCTCCCACATTCAGAGCAGGCGTGAGGTTTTTCATGGGTGTGAACTAACAAGTGTCTAGTCCAACACTCTTTTTGTTTAAATCCTCTCCCACATTCAGAACAGATGTGACGTTTTTCGTGGGTGTGAATTAACATGTGACTGTTCAAATCTCGTTTTCGGTTAAATCCTCTCCCACATTCGGAACAGGTGTGAGGTTTTTCTTGTGTGTGGATAAGTTTATGCCTGGTTAAATCCTCTCTTCTGCTAAATCCTCTCCCACATTCAGAGCAGGTGTGAGGTTTTTCTTCAGTGTGAGAAAGCATGTGTCTGGTCAAATGTCCTTTTTGGTTATATCCTTTCCCACATTCAGAACAGATGTGACGTCTTTCTTTGGTGTGTGTGGCTAATTTTCCTGGATCTGAGCTCTTTGCTGGTTCTGGTCTTTCGCTGTCGTCTCCAGCAGCTTCTGTTTCACTCAGTCCCTGATGTTGCAGTGAGGATTCAGGTTGTTCCTCATCGTCATCACTCTCCTCTTCAACTGGAGGAAGCCACCCCCTCCTCTGAATGATCCACAGCTCCTCCTGTTCCTCCTTAATGGGTGGGGTCTCATTCTCCTCCTGGTCTGGGTGGAGGCTCCTCTCCTGCTCCTCTTCCTTCACCATCAGTAGCTGAACATCTGCAGGACACAGTCGACAAATATTAAGGAGAAATTAGATCATCATCATCATGAAATCTATGAATCCATATCTTTAAACTGCGGCCAAAACAACTTGGCTGGATAGCTTCCTCAAACTTTTATTTTGGTACTTCTGGTGGGCCAGCTCAGCCGTATTGGCCACAATTTTGAGTTTTTCAAGTACCACTTCTTCAACAGTGCCGTCACAGCACTTAGTTTCCCTTTTAAACAGCTGATTTAGTCTACTGTGTTTGACATTCTCAAAATCCCACTTGGCTGGATTGCTTTCTCAAGCTTTTATTTCGGTGCTTCTGTACCAATTTAATTTGCATACAAGCTAAATTTTTAGAAATCTGAGCTTAATATGAATAGAATAGAATAGAAGTTTCATGTCTGACACAAAGAATCAAGAAGCAAATCTGAGAGAAAAAGCTCAGGATCTTCATTTTCAGCACTAACAATTAAGATAAGATAAACCTTTATTAGTCCCACAGGGGGAAATTTCAGCTTTACAGCAGCAGCAGGATACAAAAGAAACATAGAAAGATTTACAAATGAAACTATAGGTAATTAGAATAAAATTCTGTTATTTGTATTTATGTTAAGTTACTTTTATTTACTTTCTCGTACTCGGAAAGTCATCATAAATGTTTTAATTGTTATGTAAGAGATCTGAAACAGTATTTTACAGCAAGGGTCACGAGATTGTGATTTAAAAAACAGGAAACTTTATTCAGGTCAACCTGTGAGAACTTGGCAAAGAAAATAGAGGAATATGAATGAACAAAAATGAATAAAATAGTTGTCTGTGCTTATCCTCCAAGCTTAACAACAACTTTAAAAGATCATTAAAACAGCAGAAAGAAATGCTGCATCTATATCCTGCTCATACAACAAACTGCATAATCTATAGATCCAAAAACAGCACAGAAAACACATTTAATGAGACTTTACAATCATTAATGTTGCAGTAATTTGTGCAGGAATTGAAACGGTTCATTCATTTATTTATCCATGAAAGCTAAGGCGTCAAAAACTACAACATAAAGCTACAAATGAGAACAAAATTAAGACCAGAATAACTTTTAAAATCAAACTGACCTGAAGACAAAGGAGGTTAAAACTCACCAATTCCAAACATTTCTTCAGATTATTCCTCATCTCCTCTGGATTTTTTAAGCTTTAACTCAAAGTTCAGCTCCTCGTCGTGTTTATGGTTTAGTTTCAGCTTCAGAACTTCTCAAACTTTAAAGAGAAACCTTCAGATTTATTATAAATGTTCGTAACAACAACCAAGAGAAAAAAAAATTTACAGCACCGTCTGAAAGAACTCAGTTCCTGTGTAAGTCTCGCGTTGTTTTGTGAAAATACTATATAGGTAGGTAAATCTCGCGGTATTTAGAACAGCCAATCAGAAGCCTGAAATCCCGGCCACGAGGATGGGAGTTCTTTTAGGCGATGCTGTAAAAATTTTCTCTGGTTGTTACGAACATTTCTAATAAATCTGAAGGTTTCTCCTTAAAGTTTGCTGTCTGAATGTACAACTAGGAAGATTTTTTTTGTTTTTTTTTTAAATCGTGTGCTACTTTTGAGGCTGTTTAAGAGTTTTTAAGAGTCAGAGACCTGGCAGAAGGAAAAATAGAAACAACACGTGGATACAAAGAGGAGCTGCAGCACCAAGGAGAAAAACTGGATGTGATGAAAATCCCTGTGATAAAGCTGCACAGAGCAGGTGAGTTTCTCAGAATAGGATTATATTCATGAAAGTGTAACTCATGCAGGGGCGGATCTACCGGGGGGGCATAGGGTGGCATCCAGGGGTGAAAGTAGTATTAAATTCTTGCTGGTACCAAACCTTCATCTATAGAAGCCCAATTCCGCCAGTTTAAAAAAAAAAATTGGCTTTATTTCTTTTTAGATTTTTTTTTTAATGTCGCTATTAGATCTAAATTTTGAATCAAAAGTCAAACTTATTACTTAAAAGGTCAAAATTTGAGATAAAATATCAGATTCTTGAGATAAAAAGAGGAAATCATTGGGGAAAAAAGTCAAAATTTCAATTGAGAAAGCTGAAAATTTGTGATAGGACCTTTTTTTATATAGCTAAAGTCATAAATTGAAATAAAAAGCTGAAACTTTGAGATAAAATATCAGAATTGTGAGATGAAAATTTGAATTTATGTGGAAAAAAACCTTGATTTTCAGATTAAAAAGTCAAAAATTTGAGATAAGATATCAAAATTTGAGGTAGAAAGTCAAAAATTATTAGTTAAAAGTCAAAGTTTGAGATAAAATATCAGATTCTTGAGATAACAGAGGAAATAATTAGGGAAAACAGTCAAAATTTCAATTGACAAGGTTAAAAAATTGAGATAGGACAATTTTTTTTGGATAAACTCAGAATTTGAAATAAAAAGTGGAAATTTGTAGATAAAATATCAGAAGTGTGAGATAAAAATTTGTATTCATGTGGGGAAAAAAATCCAGATTTTCAGATAAAATGTCAAAAATTTTAGATTAGATATCAAAATTTGAGGTAAAAAGTCAAAAATTATTAGTTACAAAGTCAAATTTTCTAGACAAAATATCAGAATTTTGAGATAAAAAAGTTGAAATCATGAGGAGAAAAGTCCAAGGACTCAAACACAGCAGCAGCAGTTCAGAGGGGGGTTCATTAGGCAGAAGTTAAAAGGAATTTTTAAATAGTCAAAGTAGTTTTCATGACTGCATATTGCAAACAAATCTATCGTCTGACCCAGAGTGTGGCTGTGACTGGTTTTTAACGGGCGCTTTAAAGCAGGCAGTCGCTCTCCCATCTTCCTGGTACTAAGCACCACCACTGAATCTTTTACTGGTACCAGAACCAGACAGAACTGGCTTACTTTCACCCCTGGTGGCATCTGCCCTCCAAAACAAAGCCTTGCCACCCCAGTTGTAAAAATTTAACCCTCTGATGCATGAATCATGAAAGTCAGTGTCAGGATTTTTCCCTTGAGTGTTTTTATTTGTCTTAAGGCATGAAAAAAAAATCCCCCCTCCCCAAATATTTATAACTGAGCATTAATAATAATAATAATAATAATGCATTTTATTTAAAAGCGCCTTTCAGGACACTCAAGGACGCTGAACAAGATTAAAAACAACCACAGTAAAATCAACAGTAAGAATAAGATAAACAATAATGATTAAATCAACAAAAGAGAAGCACAAACAGAGAAGGACCTGCGGGGAGAGGAGGTAGGAGATTGTCAAGTGGGGTATGCAGTCCTGAACAGGTGAGTTTTGAGTCTGGATTTAAACAGAGACAAGGAGGTCAGGTTTCTGAGGTCCGGTGGGAGAGAGTTCCAGAGCTGGGGAGCAGAGCGACTGAAGGCCCTGCTCCCGTACCACGACTCCGCTCGTCTCCCGTGTCACTCCACCCACCTCCTCCTCCTAGACTCCCTCGCCCGACCTCACCGTTGCAACTCCTCCAGTCTGTCTATACCTCCCCGTTCCAATACCTACCGATTGAAAGTGTACAGAAGGATTTTGAATTCTATTCTATGCTTGACCGGTAACCAGTGGAGCTGCTGCAGGATGGGGCTGATGTGATGGTGGGAGGGGGTTCTGGTGATAATACGGGCAGCTGAGTTCTGGACCAATTGAATTTTATGGAGTGACTTTTGGGGGAGACCGAAGATACCACAGCAGGGGGTCGCCAGTCTCTAATGCTGCCATTTTGGGGGTCACAGGCGGAAAAGTTTGGGAACCCCTGGTCTAATGCAGTATATAGTAGGCAGTGCATACTGTATTTGAATGTAGTATGACAGTTCTGTGCGGTCTGTTTTGTAGTATGCTACTCTGGTTTCCAATTTGAGGAGGCGAGAGTAAAGCTGATGATTTTTTGTGACTTTATTATCACTTATTATAATTAAGTTTTAATAGGACAATTTGATAATAATAAATATTGAACAGGTAAATTCTCCAGAAAGAAACCTCTAAATTTTGGAGGAAAAATTTTGAATTCTTGGGTTTGAAAAGTTTCAAATGGACCGTTCAGAACAGGATTAAATCACAGACGTCCTCTGGAGTTATTCCAAACGATTATAGGTCCCAGCGCTTTACACTGCATTAGTTTTACAAAGGGACCTCTGATCTCAGAAAAAAGATTTTAGCACATGATATTTATTTATTTATTTTTACATTTATTTATTCATTTTCTCATCTATTCATCCATTTATTTATCAACATCTTGATTTAAAACTCCACCATAAATATTTGAAATAAACAATGGGTTCCTCTTTACATTTTAGGGGAGATATATTTTCAGTTTTTCACGGATTGTCCATCAAATTTTTGTCAGTGTTTAAATTCCGTCAACCCGGCGTTAATACTTGATTGTGATTTTATGGATTTTTCCTCATTAATTTATTACTGCATTTTATTCGCCTACTAGAATATCGTGCTTTCAACTATCGAGCTATCGCGAGATTTGGATTTAGTTTTTGAAAACGGTGTGGGCTCAGCATCAGTACCATACCCCTCCTGTTCTGGATGCAGATTAAGCCACCGGAAGGATGCTGTGATAGGGAGGAAACGTAAGGTTTGCATGGAGTTGAGGATGTAGGTTGTCCTGATGCAAACAGACGTGTGATTTTTCAANTGGGGAGCAGAGCGACTGAAGGCCCTGCTCCCCATGGTGCTGAGGCGAGCAGAGGGCACAGTGAGGTGGGTGGAGGAGGAGGATCTGAGGGAGCGGGCTGGAGTGGCAACGTTGAGGAGGTCAGACAGATATGGAGGGGCAAGGTTATGGATGGCTTTGAAAGTGTACAGAAGGATTTTGAATTCTATTCTATGCTTGACCGGTAACCAGTGGAGCTGCTGCAGGATGGGGGTGATGTGATGGTGGGAGGGGGTTCTGGTGATAATACGGGCAGCTGAGTTCTGGACCAATTGAATTTTATGGAGTGACTTTTGGGGGAGACCGAAGAGGAGGGAGTTACAATAATCTAACCGGGAGGTGACGAGACTGTGAACAAGAATGGAGGTGCTGTGAGGAGTGAGGGAGGGGCGAAGGCGGTTGATGTTACGGAGGTGAAAGTAAGCGGACCGGGTGATACTATTGATGTGAGACTGAAAAGAGAGAGTGCTGTTGAGGATGACACCCAGACTCTTAACCTGAGGGGAGGGGGAAACTGGGGAGTATAGCTACCTCTACCTCTTCCACAGTTGAAACCTTTCTCACCTAAACCACGGCTACTCTTCCTCAAGACAAAATAGTGACAAATCAAACTCTTTTAAACTCCACTTGGTCCTGAACTACAGTCTATTCGTCCTCTATTCCCTCCCCCCAGGGAACATGGCGGTAGGTTTGCAAGAGAGGTAGAGCTGGGTGTCATCCGCATTCAACATAAAACAGTGTGAACTTAATTTAAATATGATTTACTACATTTTGTTTGACTTCTTTTCTTTTCTTTCTTTTTTTTGTTGTTTATTTCCTGAATAATCTTTTTTTAATGCTTGGTGAAACATTTTAACTCTCTATCATCCATTTTAACACTGAATAATTAATAGTTTATAAGCTTTTTCACCCTCAAATGTTTGTCTGTAACATTTTTAAAACTAGATGTATGTTTGGAAAAAATTTGAAAACATATTTTCAGGCTCTAAGAAGAATAAAAATATCCTGACACAAACTAATATGAATTTCCATCACATGAACCATTGAATTTAGGAGTAAATAACTTTTAAATAGGTGTCCACTGTAGTGACCACTATGCACCACAGGGTTAAAAATAATATAGATATTTCCTTAAGTTTCTTTTTAAATTCTGTCTATGAAGAGACTCCTGAGACAGGATTCTGACTTTTTGTTTTTATTTTGACTCCCAAGTCTTTTCAAAGTCAGTTTTTAAAAAAGAAATGTAAAAAATTATTTGAATTATTATTGACTTTTTCCCGTTAAATCTTTTCCATTTACTGTAACCCTTTTGTAAAAGTTTTATTTGCATTGTCAGACTTTATGATGATATTATGCAACATATCACAGACACACCCAAGACGCGAGCGATTAATGGTGTTTGTATTGCGGCGGTAATAGCTATTTGTCATCTTGACCTGAAATTACTGAGTGTACACCCATGGAATTATTGGAATGAAAGCATTTTGTTCGACTTCTTTTCTTTTTTTTCTCGTCATTTCATAGTTAATCTTTTTTTAATGCTTTGTGAAACATTTTAACTCTCTTTCATCCATTTTAACACTGAATATTTAATAGTTAATAAGCTTTTTCACTCTTAAATGCTTGTTTATAACACTTTTAGAAATATATATGTTTGGAAAAAATAAAAACATTCTTCAGGCCCTAAGAAGAATAAAAATATCCTGACACGGGCTAGTATGTGTGGAAAATTTAAACTAGCATATTGTTAAGTTTAAATAAAATTCTGAAGTTTATAGCTTCGTTTATTTGTTAAGTGTGGAATGTTGGCATTCTACTATTAACTAATTATTTGTTCATTGGTAATATAACATCTTACACCAATTCACGCTACACTCCCCAACCTTCCCACAATCAGGTGATGAACTTTTGTTGCTGCTTAAAACTCTGGGAGGCCATCTCCACGGCAACAGCTGTGACTTTTTCATCATCATCATCATCATCATCATCATCATCATCATCATCATCAGTATTGTTGAGTCTGGGTGGACATCAGCTCTTTGCTCCTACACAAACACACTCACTCTCCCAGTTTTCATCGTCTGATTTTTTTAGTCAGTTTTAGGGGGTGTGAGGGGTTTGAGATACAGGTCAATGACAAAAAGAGGGTTTAAAAACGTACTTTTAAAAAGTTCTTTGATAATGGATAAAAACATATTTCTGAGTGAAGAATTAAGTTTTCTAACAGATTTCAGTAGTTGACCAACATTTCAAAGTTTTTAGGTTCATTATTTTTTAGTATTTTTAATTTGAGCACCCAAAAATGTCAGGTGGTGCAACCAAATATATGAAAATATATTTATATGTTCCTGTTATTTTTTCTGTGTGAAATTATTGGCAAGTATCTCTCAAGTGTCTGTAGTGACTCATACATTTTCATTTTGTGTGTTTCATTTCTTTTATTTGTGAATAAGATAAATAATTTGATGTTAAAATAACATTTCACATTATTACATTGGTTGTTNGAAGTGAAAAAACCTTTTTTATCAGTATTTCAGAGAAATCTACAAACTTTTCCACTTGGTCACAAATGTCATTTGGGCTCCTCTGGCTGATGCAGTTTCCTGTTTCCTGTTTTATTCTCTTCACTTTAAAATAAAAGTCTAATGTTACGGTTGCACCACCCTGACATTTGACAAGGTGAAAATTACGGGACAAAAGTTTTTTACATTTCTCAACAGCTTTAAAATTCTTTTTATTTGCAAAGAATGTTTTATTTAAAAAGGTTCAAGCATAAAATAATGCCACTGTATTTTTAATTTCCTTTTACAATAACTGACATTCAATTCTTAGAGTTTAATTACTGTGGATACTTGTCAGGACGGTTGCACCACCTGACATTTTGGGGGTTTGAGGAACCAAAACACAAAAAACATGTTATATTTTAATGGTTTAAAGATGTGTTCAAATAACACAGGTTTCATAGAATAAAGAAATACATGTGATGAAATACTCAATTCATGATGGAAGGAAATATTACACTCGGACACAAAAAAAAGGGACGTCACCTCATTGACCCATACAGAGATCTTTGTCTCCCAATGGAATTTTCATCAAATTTATGTCAAATATTAATCTTGTTTTGTTTATCTGGGAATAATTTTTCAGTGTACAAATAATAAAACTTTTTTTATCCCACATTAAATTGCCTTGGATTGAAAGTGGAGCCAGTTGCAGTGATGTGTTGTCATATTTCTCGTCAGAAAGACAAATTCTTCTCACATAAGATCTTTAATCCTACGTGTATGATGAAAAAAAAACATCCATGTCCTCTTCAGGGCTCCGTAGATTTCAGCACACTGAACAAAACAAATAGCTGCTTTGCACAAGTTTGTGAAATAAAGATGATATATTAAGACAGATAAATTCTTCATTAGTGCAGCATCCTCGTTAAGTTTGACTTCTGTATAAATATAAAAGTGTGTGTCAGAATATCCTCATTATTCAGTAACTTTAAAATCTATGAATCCATATCTTTGGTTAGCAGGTGTGTGAACAGGTGTGTGTATACAGGTGAACTCCACCTTTAGTTCTTCTTGTAGAACAGTGTCTCAATAAGCAGGAGGCTCCTGGAAACGTTTGTCCAGTTTATGATGTTGTTATTACAGTTCAAAGCTGAAAATGAAGATCCTGAGCTCTTTCTCTCAGATTTGCTTGATCTAATTTCTCCTTAATATTTGTCGACTGTGTCCTGCAGATGTTCAGCTACTGATGGTGAAGGAAGAGGAGCAGGAGAGGAGCCTCCACCCAGACCAGGAGGAGAATGAGACCCCACCCATTAAGAAGGAACAGGAGGAGCTGTGGATCATTCAGAGGAGGGGGTGGCTTCCTCCAGTTCACAAGAGTGAAAACAAAGAAGAACAACCTCAGTCCTCACCGCAACATCAGGGACTGAGTGAAACAGAAGCTGCTGGAGACGACAGCGAAAGACCAGAACCAGCAAAGAGCCCAGATCCAGGAAAATCAACTAAACACACCAATAAAAAACGTCACATCTGCTCTGAATGTGGGAAAAGATTTAACCAGAAATGGGTTTTGACCAGACACATGTTAGTTCACAAACATGAAAAACCTCACACCTGCTCTGAATGTGGGAAAGGATTTTATCGAAAAGAGAGTTTGACCACTCACATGTTTGTTCACACACAAGAAAAACCTTACACCTGTTCTGAATGTGGGAAGGGATTTAACCATAAAGGGGCTTTGACCAAACACATGTTTGTTCACACCCAAGAAAAACCTTACACCTGTTCCGAGTGTGGGAGAGGATTTAAAAACAAAAGTCATCTGACCAGACACACGCTAGTTCACACACAAGAAAAACCTCACACCTGCTCTGAATGTGGGAGAGGATTTAACCAAAAAGGACATTTGACCAAACACGTGTTAGTTCACACACAAGAAAAACCTTACACCTGTTCTGAATGTGGGAGAGGATTTAACCAAAAAGGACATTTGACCAAACACGTGTTAGTTCACACCCAAGAAAAACCTCACACCTGCTCTGAATGTGGGAGAGGATTTAATCGTAAAGAGTGTTTGACCACTCACATGTTAGTTCACACACAAGAAAAACCTTACACCTGTTCTGAATGTGGGAGAGGATTTATTCGTAAAGAGGGTTTGACCTCTCACATGTTTGTTCACACCCAAGAAAAACCTTACACCTGCTCTAAATGTGGGAGAGGATATATCAATATACGGGGTTTGACCAAACACGCGTTAGTTCACACCCAAGAAAAACCTCACACCTGTTCTGAATTTGGGATTGGATTCAACCAAAAAAGAGAACTGATGAAACATTTAGTCAAACAAATTTGTCTTTGAAATATTGTGACAAGGACAATTCAGTGTTACTTGTTTCCTTCAGTGAAACAACATGTTGTGAAATGCTGGCGTATAATAAATATCCCCAGTTATGTTCATTAAATTAAATCAGTTATCTTGTGTTAATCCTTGTCGTGGTTTAGTTTTAGACCAGTTAGTTAACTTCACTTCTTCAGGTAGTTGTTTGCGTTTTGATTTGAATCACTCTTGAGTTTTGTAAATCTTCTATTTAGTTTTATTCAACTTATGTTTTGTATTTTACCTTACTTTTTTTAGGTAGCGTTTACTATGCAGCTTTTATTTTTTGGCTTTCCTCTCTCGCTGTGACTAAAGCCTGGCTCACACTACAGGATTCTCGGGCCGATTTGAATGTAGTCGGGACGTCTTCAGAGACAAGGAAATCTCAGTTCACTTTCTGACTCTGTACAAATCACCAGTATTTTTGCTTTCGCCACAAATAAAACAAACCAAAATTATATCTTAAGTCTTGAAAATTAGTAAAAGGAAAAAAGGCTCAAAGAAGTTATACAATTTTGAAGAAAATTCCTCATGAATTAGAAACTAAAAAATGATGTGCTCTTTTTTTCTTGATTCATTGTTTTTCTTTTTAATCTATTTTTCTATTTTTCTTTTTTTATCAAGTCCAGACGGAATAAAATTCACATTAAGACACTGTTTTTTTTTTTTTTTTTTTTACATTATTCAAGATTATTGTACTGTGTTATATTGCCATGGCAGCTGTTTCCCTCGAAAATGTTGCGCTATTATTATTGTTTTGTAACTTTTACATTTGCATTTGTACATGTGTAAGAATGTTCAATTAAAAAACACAATTTACAAAAAAAAAAGCAAGAGGATTAAGTTTTTTTGTTTTAAACTTTATTATTTTGACCAAATTCGTCATTCACAAATATAAATATAGTAATATATCTTATGTAATACATATATATTATAAAATAATATAACATAATATAATATATTTAACCCACTCTAAAGAAGGAAAAAATACATTTCTCACGAACCCAAAAGAATTATAATGAAAAAGTATGTGCCCTATTCCAAAAAGATATCTTTGCTACCCTTAATATTACTGTTTGTTGGAATCATTGATTGTAGAACAAAAAACAAAACTTGGACGCTCCCTAACAAGTTTTTAGTCACAGATAAGGTGAAAGAGGTTTCTTATAAAATCTTACACAAATTTTTTAATCCAAAACACAAATCACGAACTGTAAGTTAAACTGTTGAAATACACTGTCTGGCCAAAAAAACAGTCGCCACCTGGATTTAACTAAGCAAATAGGTACGAGCCTCCTATTGGATAATTACTGCATGGGCAATTATCTTTCAGCTGGAAACAAGTTATTTAACCCCAACTGGTGCAATGAGCTGCTTCTCATTTCCTAAACAACCATGTGGAAAGACACATCCCGTGATCGTGGAAAAGATGTGAGTCTGTTTGAGAAGGGTCAAATCATTGGCATCAAGCAGAGAAAACATCTAAGGAGATTGATGCAGAAACGACTAAAATTGGGTTAAAAACTGTCCAACGCATTATTAAAAACTGGAAGGATAGTGGGGACCCATCGTCTTCCAGGAAGAAATGTGGCCGGAAAAAAATCCTGATTGATGAATCGTAAGATAAGATAATAAACAAAAATACAATAAGATAAAATATGTACAATCTACACTTATATACATGCTGACACAGTTATGGGACATTGGACAAGTACTGACATAATAATAAAATAAGTTATTGATGTTGCACAGAGTGGTGAAAAGATAAAAGTCGAAATTTTGCGAAAATGTCGAAGTCAAAACTTAGAGAAAAAAAATTCTAATTTTGAGATAAAGGACAAAACATGGGGAAAAAAGACAATTTTGAGATTAAGTTAAAATTTTGATAGAGGAAAGTGAAAATCCTTAGATAAAATGTAGAAATTGGGGAGCAAAATTCAAATTTTTTAGATAAAACAACAATAGGGGGTAAATGGTCAAAATTTTGAGAAATGAATCAGAATTTTGGATTTAAAAAAAACAAAACAAAACAAAACAAATTATTGAATAAAAAGACAGATTTTGATTTTTTTTTAATTCAAATTTTGAGGTACAAAGTTGAAATTAATAAAGTCAAAATCTGAGATATAAAGTTATAGTATAAGATAATAATTTAAAAATCATGACACAAAATGGGTCAAAATTCTGAGATTAAAGTCAAAATTTTGCAAAAAAGAGTCCAATATTTGTGAAAAAGGACAAAAAAAACCCATAATTTTGGGATGAAGTCAAATTTTTGAGATAAAGATGTGAAAACTTTTAGATGAAAAGTGGAAATTTGGGACCTGCCATTGGCTACAGCAGAATACAGTGGAGGTCAGTGCGATCACTTAAACGTGTGGTGAGATCAAATGGAAGAAAAACAACAGTCGAACTCAGGGCTATGTTTAATAGTGAAAGTAAGAAACGACTAAAATTGGGTTAAGAACTGTCCAACGCTTCATTAAAAATTGGAAGGATAGTGGGGACCCATCGTCTTCGAGGAAGAAATGTGGCCGGAAAAAAATCCTGAATGATCGAAGAAAAACAACAGTAGAACTCAGGGCTATGTTTAATAGTGAAAGTAAGAGCATTTCCACACGCACAATGAGAAGGGAACTTAAGGGATTGGGACTGAACAGCTGTGTAGCTTTAAGAAAACCACTAATCAGTGAGGCTATCCGGAAAAAAAGGCTTCAGTTTGTTAGGGAGCATAAAGATTGGACTCTGGAGCAATGGAAGATCCAGTACACCAGACTACTCAGGTCTAAATGGGACAAGGTCTCACTACCCGCGTAGTCCCATTCTTCTCTCCGTCCACTTCACTACGTGGGTAGTACGGATCACGGATGACATGCTCGGACACCCCCGTCACAATACATCTGGGGTTGCTGCAGTTGCTCAGGTTCAGCAACAGTATGTGCTCAAAGAATGAGGTCAGCGGACTACCTGAAGATACTGAATGACCAGGTTATTCCATCAATGGAGTTTTTCCTCCCTGATGGGCATATTCCAAGAAGACAATGCCAGAATTCATGGGGCTCAAATAGTGAAAGAGTGGTTCAGGGAGCATGAGACATCATTTTCACACATGGATCGGCCTCCACAGAGTCCAGACCTTAACCCCATTGAGAATCTTTGGGATGTTCTGGAGAAGACTTTGTGCAGCGGTCAGACTCTACCATCATCAATACAAGATCTTGGTGAAAAATTATTGCAACACTGGATGGAAATAAATCTTGTGACATTGCAGAAGCTTATCGAAACAATGCCACAGCGAATGCGTAATCAAACCTAAAGGCGGTCCAACGAAATATTAGTGTATGACCTTTTTTTTAGCACTGAGGGAAACACACTGTTGCTGTTACATTAGCATAGTTTAACCAGAAGGGGGCGTCAGAGGATTCTTTTTTTTTTGTTGTTGTTTCCTTCAGCCACTAAGTTCCTCGCTTTACGAGCTCACTCTCTACTTCAAAATAAACAGAAGGAATTACTAACTAACCCATTTCTAACAGTTTACTCCAAGAAATGTTTTTAAAAAGCTTCAATTTGACTCGTCTTAACTCAGAAATCATGTCGTCTTTAAATCTTTAAGTTATGATTTGAGTCAGAGGAAGAATCTCTGCTTAAAAAGAGTCTGATTTCTAAGAAAGAGATGGAGATTTTGTGCTGTTTTAGACTTTAACATTTAAAGGAGTTTGACGAAGAAGATAAAAACCAGGAACTGAGGCTCAGCTCTGTTCGAGTGTTTGAGAGTTTGTTGTTCTGCCTTTGTGAGGACCACCCTGAGTTAACCCTCTCCTTTACACACAAGTTAAGACTTTATTTGTGCAGATCAGGAGGAGTTTTCAAAGTGTAAACAGTGAAGACATGAGCAGAAGTGAGCGTTATTTATTTTCTGTGGAGGCATTTTAGTCTTTAACGCATATCTTAAAGTTTATTAAAAAGTTTGACATTCATTTTCAGGGTGATTCTGAGCAGATTAGAGTTTTGAGCTCAGGAATTTGTTGCTTGTTCTGCAGATTTGAACTTAAAGCACAAACATTTCTGTCTTTGCAGACTTCTCATCTCTCTGAACTTTAACTCAGTTTGAACAGTGGGTGCAGCCCAGGTGTTTCTTTATCAGCATCTCTGTGAGTTTTTCCACCTCCACACAAGGTCAGGTAGTCCAAATATCCACTCTGAAACATGCTCCTTACATAAAGGAGGGGGGAAAAAAAAGATTAAAGCGGGTTTATTCTGTCTCTCAAAGTTCAGAGTTATCGACAGCAGTGAGAAACTTTCCTTCAAACAGACAAACAAAGGTCGAGCTCCTCCTCGGTTAAATATTAACTCAGGAGTCGTCCACGTCACTGGCTTTATTTGCTGAAAGGCTTGAGAGGGTGAATTAATTAAAAAAAACATTTATTTGAGGTTTTAGAATCTAGTCAGGTTTAGTCGTTGAGCGTCTGAGCAGGAAATAATCTGAAAAATGTGATTTATGCAGCTGGAGAGCTGAGTCTGTGTCAGGTGAGCAGCTTCCTGACTCTGAGTACATGTCGAGGCCGAACCCTCCTCTGCATTTTTGCTCATTGGAGGGTGAATGCAGGAAGGAGAAGAAAGAAGACCTGTGTGCGTCTGTGTGTGCGTCTGTGTGTGTGTCTGTGTGTTGATCTTGTGTGTGATTTCAGCGTCACTGTGCAGCGAAGGAGATGGGCAGAGTTTTTGTGTGTCCCAGCCAACCAATCACCAGTGAGGTTTCCTGTTTCACTTCCTTAAGTGCTTCCTCAGAGCAAATACACACTCACACACACACACACACACACACACACACTAATGCAAGACGTGACCGACGTGTACCACACAGCGACAGTTGTGTTGTTTGTGTTGTCAGAAAGAACAACTGACGCACTTTAATGAAGATACAGTAAAGTGACGTAGATGAACTGTTCTGTTTCTGCACGTGTTCGTTTCTCTTCATCTGATACGATGCAAATTTATCTTTATTTAACTTATCAAACGACTTTATTATCCAGTAACAGACAGACAGACAGACAGCACCCTTGTTTTAAAGTGATAAATGTCTGTTTGAGGCTTTTTGCAGGAGCTTTTAGCAAAACAACCACAGTGAAGTTATCGTTATTGGTTTGTGGAAAATCTTTGGTTAAAGATTTGAATTCAACATTTTAGTCAAATCCTGTGATGCACTGTGTCAGGAGGAAAATTTACATGACTAATGTATGTAAAGAAGTAGTGCTGTGCTGTTCAACCTTCTGTGACCTGAGCTTTTGTCTCATTTCTCCATGCTTTTGGGATCAGTCAGACCTAATAAGTATAGAAACTAAACTTGGTCTTTCTACATAAAGTTTGGTTGTCAGTGTCATCGTACAACCCCATCCAATGAAGTTAGAACGTTGTGTAAAACAGAACACAATTTGCAAATCCTGTTTAACCTATATTCAATTGAGTATAATACAAAAACAAGATATTGATTGTTCAAAATGATCAACTTTGTTTGTTTGTTTTAAATATTCACTCATTTTGAAACTGATGGCTGCAACTCGTTCCTAAAAAGTTTGGACAGGTTGAACAAAAGTCTGTTAAAGTTGCTGATGCTGAAAAAACAGCTGTTTGGATCATTCCACAGGTGAACAGGTTGATTTAAACAGGTGACACAGTACTAACCCATATTTTCCTCGTAGTAGGGGTTTTCCGAGTCAGGAAGTGTTCGTTTCTACCTCGGTCCAAGTGGTGAAACAGTTGTTGACGCACTCGAAATAGTCCAACAGTTTAAGAACAATGTTTCTCAACTTTGTCCAACTGCAGGAATTGATGGATTTCATCATCTACAGACCATAATATCATCAAAAGAGTCAGAGAATCTGGAGAAATCTCTGCACGTAAGCAGCAAGGCCCAAAACCAACATTGAATGGCCGTGACCTTTGACCCCTCAGGCGGCGCTGCATTAAAAACCCACATCATTGTGTAAAGGATATTAGCACGTGGGCTCAGGAACACTTCAGAAAACCATTGTCAGTTAACACAGTTCATCACTACATCTACAAGTGACAGTTCAAACTCTACCATGCAAAGACAAAGTCAGACATCAACAACACACACAAACGCCGCCGCCGGCTTCTCTGAGCTCATCTGAGATGGACTGAGGCAAAGTGCAAAAGTCTGACGAGTCCACATTTAAACTCTTTTTGTATATCATGGACGTGGTGTCCTCCAGGCCAAAGAGGAAAAGGACAATCCAGATTGTTCTCAGCACAAAGTTCAAAAGCAGCATCTGTGATGGTATGGGGGTGTGTTAGTGCCCATGGCATCATGGGTAACTGTCCCAGTATCTGTGAAGGCAGCATTAATGCTGAAAGGTACAAACAGGTTTTGGAGCAACATCTGCTGCCATCCAAGACACTTTGTCTTTTTCAGGGACGTCCCTGATTATTTCAGCAAGACAATGAAACCAAGACACATTCTGCTCCTGTTACAACAGCGTGGCTCCGTAGTAGAAGAGTGCAGCTACTAGACTGACCTGCCTGCAGTCCAGACCTGTTGAACAACTGAAGTTGCTCATCAACAAGAATGTGAAAGAATTCCAGCTCCAAAACTTCACCAATTAGTTTCCTCAGTTCAGCAACACTTATCGTGTGTTGCTAAAGGAAAAGTGATGTAACACAGTTGAAACATGAACCTGTCCTAGTTTTTTAGGAACGTGTTACAGGCATCAAATTCAAAATGAGCAAAGATTTGCAAAATAACATTAAAGTTAACCAGTTTGAATAATAAATATCTTGTCTTTGAAGTGTCCTCAGTTGAGTACAGGTTAAAACAAATTTACAAATCCCAACTTCATTGGAATTGGGTTTGTATACCAATGAGAAAAATGGTTATTTAAAGTAACCTGGTCTTTGTTGTTCACCTCCTTCTCTCTAAACACAGATTAATGTGCGCAAGTGTTGAGTCCATTGCTCTCTCTCTCTCTCTCTCTGCTTGTTGAGAAAGGTGAATAAACAACCCTCTTAAGCCATCACCATAAATAGAACCTCACTGTGCGGAAACATGAAGGTAAACCAGCTTATTCACCAGCTAATGACTCAGCTGTGAGTAGTGACTGTTCAGCTTTGATAACTCAGAGTTTGGCTGCAGAAAACTAACACGATTGTTACCATTTGTAAACAACAGGCTTCATGTTTGCAGAGGAACAATATGTCTGACATCACAGACGATATATGTCAATTTACAGAAAATTCACTGCGAGAGTTTGGGAAGACTTAACTTTCCCTCACAACTAGTTTTGCATTCCCTTGGTGTACATGAGGGATCTTTCAAACAGTTTTGCGTTCCCTACCAATAGTTTTGGATTCCCTCATAACAGTTTTGCATTTCCTTTTAATAATTTGTGCTCTTTTGCAACAGTTTCTGGTTCCCTCCTAATGATTTTGCATGACCCTCTGAATAGTTTTGAGTTCCCTACCAGTAGTTTTGTGTTCCCTAACAATAGTTTTACGTTCCCTTCCAACAGTTTTGTGTTCCCTACTGACAGTTTTGCGTTCCCTACGAATAGTTTTGAGTTCCGTACCAATAGCTTTCAGTTCCCTTCCAAAAGTTTTGCATTTCCTACCAAAACGTTTTGGTTCCCTCACAACAGTTTTGCGTTCCCTAACAATAGCTTTGTGTCCCCTACCAATAGTTTTGAGTTCCCTACCTAAAGTTTTGTGTTCCCTACGAATAGTTTTGAGTTCCGTACCAATAGCTTTCAGTTCCCTTCCAACATTTTTGCATTTCCTACCAAAACGTTTTGGTTCCCTGACAACACTTTTGTGTTCCCTAACAATAGTTTTACGTTCCCTTCCAACAGTTTTGTGTTCCCTACTGACAGTTTTGATTTACCTACCAATAGTTTTGCGTTCCCTACCAAAAGATTTGTGTTCCCTACCAATAGTTTTGAGTTCCGTACCAATAGCTTTCAGTTCCCTTCCAACATTTTTGCGTTCCCTACCAATAGTTTTGGGTTCCCTTCCAAAAGTTTTGAGTTCCGTACCAATAGCTTTCAGTTCCCTTCCAACATTTTTGCGTTCCCTACCAATAGTTTTGGGTTCCCTTCCAAAAGTTTTGCATTTCCTACCAAAACGTTTTGGTTCCCTGACAACAGTTTTGCGTTCCCTAACAAAAGCTTTGTGTCCCCTACCAATAGTTTTGAGTTCCCTATCAATAGTTTTGAGTTCCCTTCCAATAGTTTTGAGTTCCCTACCTATAGTTTTGCGTTCCCTACCAATAGTTTCGCATTCCCTACCAATAGTTTTGAGTCCCCTACCAATAGTTTTGTGTTCCCCACCAATAGCTTTGTGTCCCCTACCAATAGTTTTGCATTCCCTACCAAAACGTTTTGGTTCCCTCACAACAGTTTTGCGTTCCCTACCAATAGTTTTGAGTTCACTACCAATAGTTTTGTGTTCCCTACCAACAGTTTTGCATTCCCTACCTATAGTTTTGTGTTCCCTACCAATAGTTTTGAGTTCCCTACCAATAGTTTAGCATTCCCTACCTATAGTTTTGTGTTCCCTACCAATAGCCTTGTCCTCCCTTCCAATAGTTTTGAGTTCCCTACCAATAGTTTTGTGTTTCCTACCAATAGCTTTGAGTTCCCTACCAAAAGTTTTGTGTTCCCTACCAACAGTTTTGGATTCCCTACCAATAGTTTTGTGTTCCCTACCAACAGTTTTGGATTCCCTACCCATAGTTTTGTGTTCCCTCACAAAAGTTTTGTGTTCCCTACTGACAGTTTTGCGTTTCCTACCAATAGTTTTGTGTTCCCTACCAACAGTTTTGGATTCCCTACCAATAGTTTTGTGTTCCCTACCGACAGTTTTGGATTCCCTACCAATAGTTTTGTGTTCCCTACCAACAGTTTTGCACTCCCTACCAACAGTTTTGTGTTCCCTACCAACAGTTTTGGATTCCCTACCAATAGTTTTGTGTTCCCTCACAACAGTTTTGTGTTCCCTAACAACAGTTTTGTGTTCCCTACCAACAGTTTTGGATTCCCTACCAATAGTTTTGTGTTCCCTACCGACAGTTTTGCGTTCCCTACCAAAAGTTTTGGGTTCCCTTCCAAAAGTTTTGCATTCCCTTCCAACAGTTTTGCATTCCCTACCAATAGTTTTATGTTCCCTACCAATAGTTTTGCGTTCCCAACCAAAAAATTTGTGTCCCCTTACAATAATTCATAGTCCCCTACAACATTTTTTGCTCTTTTGCAACACTTTTGAGTCCTCTTTCAATTCCTCAATTCTTTACCTATTTTATAGTCTTCTTCCTAAATGTTTACCTTAAAAAACTAGCACTGTAACCTTCAGGGGGTTCCATATACACGGGGACCAAGGATGTTTAAAAGAAAAAACAACTTTTGAAAACAGGCTGAATTGGACATTAGAAGAACTACCTTTTTTTTGACATTTCACATCAGAAATTATCTTTATTCTTTCTTTATTCAATTTCTCTCATTCCTTTTTGTTGATTTAATTTTCCAACATGTACTTAGAAGTTTTGTGTTGTTTATCACAACAGGAGGGACCAGTTAATGTATGATAGTGTGTCCTGGACTAGAGTTGAACATCAGCCAATGAAGTGATGTTTTTAACACTTCAGGGTCTCAAAAACATCAGGCCGCTCGACTTTTACCTCGGCAAAGATAACAGAGAGAATGAAGATAACGATCACTTTACTGTGTATTTCGGATTAAAGTTTGACTAACACACCTTTGAACACACGCAGAGCTATTGTCAAATTAACTATAACAAGGCACTGTGAGGACAACAAATGTTTACCAGGCCTGAAAACTGCAGTTCCTAAAACGGCCACTAGAGGCATGCCCCCAAAAGTGAGTCAATCCTCAAATAACACTGTTAAAATGTTAAACTTCATGAATCAACTGATTTTAATTTACTCATTCATCACAAACAAAAGATTTTTTCCAGGTATTCTGAATGAAATAAGGCTCCTTTATGTTTTTATGTATGTTTTTTTTCTTTAACAGATGCTCTCTACTCAAAAGGAAAACACAGAACGTGGTTAAATCGACCAAAATGTCAAATTTGAGGCCTCAGCTGTTCGCCAATGAGCCGAAAGGGTAAAATCAGGGAATCTGTGCCAACTGAACTGTGTTTTCTTTTTTTCTCCCAACAGCTCTGTTTATAACTAACAGACAAAAAATGGAACATGGTTGTCATTCTAGTCATACCAGCAGCTATTAATACGTATAACAATCTCCTTTAGAGCAGAATAGAGGCAGGAAGACAAAAGAAGAAGTGCCAAAAATAAATGAAAAATAAATACAAAAATACAAATAAATCCATCAATACAATAATAGTTACAAGGCTGGGTTAATAAACAAAGGTCAGCAGTGAGACAGGGCAGGATTTTACTCAGGAACAAGTGGGAAAATATTCTTTTCTATGCAGGCGAGGAAAGGGCCCCACACCTCTCTATCTTTACGAGATTCACCTTTTAATATGTATCTAATTTTTTCAAGTTTTAAGTTACTAAAAATCTCTAACCCATAGAGTGTGGGAAGGGGGTGTTTGATTATTTCCACCCATAGAATAAGGCATCAAGCCAAAAAAAGTGACAAAAGCAATTATGTCTGATTAAGGTTTAGGGAGAGGCACCAGAGAGATGCCAAACAAGGCAGTTATGGCATTTGGTAGAGGAGAAATGTCCCAGTTACCTCCGATAAAGTCTTAAAAATTGTAGCCCCAAAATGATATAAAGGTGTGCAGGACTGAAACATGTGAGCATGGTTTGAAGGCTTTGGTGACATGAACCGTGTTTTATTGACTGAAAAAAGCACAGTTGAGAGCTTTATATTTGCTTTTCAAACCATCCATCGAAGAGAAACTCGTACGGTTTCTGAGCAGCAGCAGATTTTCCCGTGTTTCTCTGTAAAATCGTACAATCTACTGCTGAGTGTAAGTCGCCGTGCTCTCTCAATCCAAGCTAATCACACACAACCAGAGGTATCTGTGTACGTGCATGTGTGTGTGTGTGTGTGTGTGTGTGTGTGTGTGAGTGTGTGTGTGAGTGTGTGTGCCTTGAGGGGGATTGTCAGTCCTGTGAAACATTCACCACTCTGCTGAGAGGATATCACCGCCTTCTCCCTTCTCTCCTCTCTTGAATCGAGCTCCTGTGTGTGTGTGTGTGTGTGTGTGACACACACACACACACACACACATATCACTTCCGAAAGTCCAGTCACCTCGTCGTCCTCGGGCTAGTTTGTCTCACAGACGGCGTATGAAAACATGGCCGCCGTATTGAAGCCTGGAGGCTGGTTTATTAAAATATGAGGGGAACACGATCTAGATCTGTGTGTGTGTGTGTGTGTGTGTGTGTGTGTGTGTGTGTGTGTGTGTGTGTGTGTGCTCTCTTTTCAGCAGAGGATCAGAGGAACATTAAACACAGAAAACAGACAACACACTGTGTCCTGAATCCTTGTATATTTATCTCACAACACTCACAGTAAATAAGTATTAAAGTCTACGTATTAAAGGGATAGTTCGCTTTTTTATCTTTTAAACGGTTTCACTCATAGAGACTAACCTCTGGATTTGGGGGCTCACACTTCACACACCTGCACCACCAGGTTACTCATCCCCCCTACATATTATAAATATAGTATTGATCAAGTTTTTGGGTCTGACTTTCTGAAAGTTAGTTGGAAATGTTGACTACAAGCAAACATGTAAACTCACTTATGTTCATAAATCTTTGTCTAAAGCAGTGATCCAGGCTTCAGTCACTCCTTAAACACAGTTCATGCTTTTATTCCAATAATTCCATGGGTGTACACTCAGTAATTTCAGGTTAAGATGACAAATAGCTATTACCGCCGCAATACAAACACCATTAATCGCTCGTGTCTTGGGTGTGTCTGTAAAATGTTGCATAATATCATCATAAAGTCTGACACTGCAAGTAAAACTTTTACAAAAGGGTTACAGTAAATGAAACAGATTAAACAGGAAAAAGTCAATAATAATTCAAATAATTTTTAAATTTCTTTTTTAAAAACTGACTTTGAAAAGACTTAAGAGTCAAAATTAAAACAAAATGTCAGAATCCTGTCTCAGGAGTCTCTTCACAGACAGAATTTAAGAGAAACTTAAGAAAATATCTATATTATTTTTCACCCTGTGGTCACTACAGTGGACACCTATTTAAAAGTTATCTACTCCTAAATTCAATGGTTCATGTGGTGGAAATTCATATTAGCCTGTGTCAGGATATTTTTATTCTTCTTAGGGCCTGAAAAAATGTTTTCAATATTTTTTCCAAACATAAATATATTTTTAAAAATGTTATAGACAAACATTTGAGGGTGAAAACGCTTATAAACTATTAATTATTCAGTGTTAAAATGGATGAAAGAGAATTAAAATGTTTCACCAAGCATTAAAAAAAGATTATTCATGAAATTACAAAAAAAAAGAAGTCAAACAAAATATAATTCATCATATTTACATTAAGTTCACACTGTTTCATGTTGAATGTTAAGTTAAAAATATTGGAAAAAAAGAAAACTTTTTTCATGCCTTTAGACAAATAAAAACACTCAAAGGAAAAATCCTGACACTGACTTTCATAATTCATGCATCAGAGGGTTAAATTCACTTTATACTGTTTTTAACAAAGTCTAAATTTAATGTTAGAATTGTGATTTAAAATACTCTGACTTCTGATTTTTACCTCATATCCCTGATTTCTTATCTTAGGCAGAGAGTACGTGCATCCTTTAAAAGTCCTAAAAAGCTGTAAATACATTAAAAATGTTTTATGGTTATGTTGGTTGTAAACACATTACACAAAGGACTTAAGTTTATTAGCACAAGCTTTCCACAAACTGCACAAACTGCTCACAGCTGCTTAACTATATAATTGTATTAATTATCTTGATAACACAGACTGTTTTATTGTTAAAAACTATGGCCTCCACAGAATTTTGACACTAAACGTAGAATTCTTAGGAGAAAAAAGAAGAACTCAGACTCTAAATTAAAAGAAATGTTTGTAATGGAAAATAAATTGAGGGGCCTTTAACATCTTGTGTCCTCCTGATGTCCAGAAAATAAGACTTAACCACAGCTGTGTAAAGCCTCTTCAGCAGACACAGTAATTACATAATAACAACCTGTGGGCCTGTGTGTTTTCACCAATAACAAAATGATAACCTGCTCAGAACACAGCAACAAACACCTGATATCATGACGACGACAGGGAATCGTTCTCTCAACGTCACATGACCAGAAACAGACACAAACGTGGTTTATAGCTCAGTGGGAAAAAGTGGTAACAATCTCTGAGCTTAACCACTCATCCTTCATTCTTGTCATAAGCAGATAATCAGATAAGTTGATTTTAACAATAGGGGAAAAAGAAAGAGAGAAGAGAAATCAGATTTTGGAGAGACGCCTGACAAACTTAACACCATCATACACGTGAAGACGTTTACATACTTGTCATTTTTCCAGCAGTTATAGATGCTGAGCTGTGATTGGATGGCTGCTTTTTGGGGGCGGGATTAGTGAATGATTGACAGCTCTGTCTCTCTCATGCTGGATTCCTAAACCTCCTAGTTTCCACCATAGACTGTATAATGAGTGGACGTAACAACGTTCGGCTCAAACTGAAGCCTCCAGCAGATGCCCCGCCCCCTGGTGTCTGGCTGCAGTATAGGTCATAAGCCCCGCCTCCCCATGTATTCCAGATATGAGCCGGGAAAACTTAAAAAAATTACGATACCTCGTAGAAACGTTTCTCTCATCTTTACGCTAAGGTAGTATGATGATGTCATCTGGCTGCATGGTGTTCAGGTGTTTTTTTTACTGAGAAGTTAGTTTCTCATTAGTTATTGGACGTTAAAAACCTCGATAAAAGTTTCATTTTACGATAGTTGACAGCTGCCGTTCGTGAGTAGTTTTTATTGGGGATATAAGAAACTTCGGGAAAGAGCCAAAAGGAGACTAAACCTTCTGAAGAAGAAGAAATAAATATTTTTATTTCTCTTTTTTACTTGGCTCCACCGGAAATTCTCTACTGCGCAGACTCTGGCTGCACAATGGCGGCTAGAGAAACGGGGGTTTTTGGCTTCAAAAACGTAGAACGGTGACAGGCGGAGCCACGCTGTCCATTCTATATACAGTCAATGGTTTCCACTGGCGCGCTAGCTTTGACGTCATCAAAGTATAACAAGTAACGCCTTCGTCAAATATCTGAATGTTATCCTGTGTTAGAAAGTTTAGATTCTTCACATTTCAGTCTCTAAGTTTGTTTTACAGTTTTCTTCACCAACAAAACATAATTAGTGAAAGAATCGCTCACAACAACGTGGACGTCCTACCTGTTTGGGGTCATTACGTCACATCCTGACGCCCGTACCCTGAATATTCACTCTCCTTTCCACCAGAGGAATCCAGAGTTCAAACATATCAAAAGTGTTGTTTCATCAAATTATTCCAAGTGGTGAAATTTCTCCTGTAAAGTCTGTTGTTTGTCTGTCTGTCGTGTCCGTTCTCATCAATAACAGCAGCTTCACAGTCTTAGAGCATTTCCTCCTCAATGTCAATCTGACAAAGCTGCAAGTCTTAGTTTTCCTTAGACTTCTGGGTACAAGACAGAAGTCCCCATCTCGAGACACAGAGATTTGATGCCAGGAGAGCCTGATTTATAGAACAACTGCTCTCACTCGTACAGTAACCAATAGCCTTAACTTTCACATGAAGCCTGCCTAAAGATCTTTTTTTCCATATTTAAGGACACAACAGGAGAGGTACAATCGTTAACAGGGAGCTATAGTTTCACAATTTTTAGAGAAACCTTTTTACAGAGAGAACAAAGTTGACCACAAAGAAGACACTGAGCGCTGATACAGCTGGTTTTGTTTGCATGATTTCACCAGACTAGACTGTGGAAAACTAGAACGCATCTGCTTAGTGTTTCGTCACGAGGCTAAAAACTCTCTAACTCCTACAAGGTTTTATCTAGAAAGCTCAAATTTCACCCAGATGTAGATGAAGTGTAGAAGTGATGTGGTGGATGTTTTATGTCTGGCATGAAGCATCTTGAAGTTAATGATGATCAAAAATGAGAAATAAGGTGTTTCAGCTGCATTTATCCTGATGTGGACTTTAGCCACATATAAAAACATGACATTTTCTGAAACTGGAGACTTTAATCTTATAAATGAGGTGTCACTGATTAATTTTGACCTCATGGTTCTTCAGTTATAAGCTCTGAAACATGGCATGGTATATTGAGTGTAAGGGGTTAAAATGTGGGTTTGTGACAACTTACTGCTTCATATACAGCATCTCTTCACAAAACCCATCCCTACTGAAGTTTCCATTATCTTTTAAACTTCTCGTGTAAAGAGTTTGTGTCAGTTTTACGGCTGAGGTTGTTCTCCAACAGGGATCTGGATCAAACACAAACGTTGTGTCAAAGCTTTAACAATATCAGAGTCTGTGAATCTAGTGTTTTTCCTCCAAACTGGAGGAAACCTGAGCTGATATGGAAACAGATTTCAGAGTCGGAGCCTCTCTGCTGGTTTGTCTCACTGCTCTGCTCTGCTGTCAATCATTGTGTTTTTCTGCCTCCTGATTGGTCGGTGTGTGTACTCAACAGAGAAGGCTCCGCCCCCTCGGAGCAGAGTGGCTGTACTTTTCCACTCCAAACTGAGATAGCATCCAACTCCATCCACTCCTCCTCCACCTCCTCCTCCCTCCATCACTTCATCTATTCAGAACACACACACACACACTTCCCCCTCCCCAGACACACACACACTCTCTCTCTCACACACACACATGCACTAAAGCAACAGAGATTTCCTCCAGAGTTTTTTGGTTGTATTCAGGATCAGCTGAAGTCTCTCTCTGATTGGTTCAGACTTTTGGTAGAAAAACAAACAGGGCGCTTCGTTTCACCGTGGGGTTTTTTTATTTCACATGTTTGGAAAAGTTTAAAAGAACTTCTTCATTTACTTCAGAGTCACATTTTTGGACATTAACTCTTAACATTTGTCTTTTTTGGTGAACTGTTTTGACCATGTTTGAAACACTTCTTAAACATTGTTCTGCAGAAACTTCCTGTTTTATCCATATTTTGAAATTCCCATCTTTTTTTGTCACACACACACACACACACACACACACACACACACACTCTAAACGTCTGTGAAGCTCCTGTTGTGTGTCTACAACACTGTAACTCAATGTAATATCACACTCTGGGACGCTAGTATTACACCAGTGGGAGACTTGATGATGGCAGAGCCTTGTTACTGATCTCTGATCTGAAAGAAAGAAGAACTGACTGTAGATAAAGATGGACGACATGTCTCCACCAGTTCCCATTGAACAAAAGTGAAGCCAAAACCCAAATGAGATGATCCTGACATACTGTGGATGGAGCTGGCCTCTTGAGCCCAATGGCACTTCCTTATCCCATAAATCAAGGCCAATATTTGAATGTTAAACTGCAGTTCCTTATATGTCCACTTGAGGCTGACTCCAAAAATCGAAGAATCTCCATTAGGACCTATGTTGAAATGAACGTTTATGCAACATTATTTACCACATTCACTGTCGCTGTTGTGAGTGAACAAACAAAGAGGAAGTACCCAACTGCAGAAAACTAAAAGTTTTTTATACAACAATCAAGAAATCCCAAAACACTTACAGAAATCCAAAAAAATGAAAAACTAAGAAAATCCCCAAACACTAATGTAAATATAAAAGAACCCAAAAAACTTTCAAAAATAAATAAATACTTATAAAATGAAAATCAAAAAATGGAAGAAATCCCGAGTATTAGACAAGTAGATGGTAGACAGTTTATAAGATCATATAAATATAAAAAATTGAAAATAGAAAATAAAAAACACTTATTTCAATATTAGACAAGTAAATGACTATCAAAAATCAATAAACACTGATAAAAATAAAAATGAAAAAAATCTACAAAAATCAAAAACACTTACAAAGATTTAATGATTTAAAAAATTCCCAAAATAAACATGAAACAGAAAAATAATGAACAAACAAAACTTAAAAAATAATAAAATTTAGAAACGGTAACAAAATCAAATAATCAAAACTTAGAAATTCTTAAAATACAACACTAACAATGAAAAATCCATAAAATGAAAACATTCACAAATGATGAAACTAGCACCAACAATTTTTTTTAATTGTAATTTTTAAAACCAAAAACTCAAACCACTAACAAAAATTTGGTAGTGAAAAAAATTGAAAAATTTTGCAGAAATCCCCCAAATGCGTACTTGGAAAACACTGCAGCTAAAGGTTTCATGATCTGACATAAATACATAAATGACACATCAAATTTTTGAGAACTGAAGCTAACATGTGCTATTTAACTAGGGGGAAACTTGAAGAGTCTAAAAGTCCAAAAATTGGGATTAAGAACTAAAAACAAAACAGAAAACACAAGTGGAAACAGGAAAAAACTAAATAGGTAGCATATGACAGTGAAAAATAAATCTTTTTGCTATTTGGCTTATTTATTTTTCCACAGCCAAAATATAGAGGTGGGTGTTTTATAAATTAATTTGTGTTTGCAGGAAGCTTAAAGTGCTTCACATTTTCACCTTTGCTCTTGTTTTGAAGCTCATCGATGTATCGATGCCCCATCTCTTCTGCTTATCGAACACAGGTTTAATTTCCTGATAAAACATCAAAGACTCAAAGATCAGCGCTCGAAGCAGCAGAAATGTTTCCTGTGTTGGTTTGAAGCAGACGCTCGTGGTTGAGTTAAGTGTCTAATTAGTTTTCTCTGTGTTTCCTGCTCACTTCACCACAAGAGCCTCATTTGTCAACAAAGCTGCTAATGACAGCATCAGAGCTACTTTTAAAAATTTGGTTTCACTTTTGGGGAGCTGTCGCGTTGCCCGTCCTTTCACACTGGGTCTGAATGACATTAAAACTGATCTCAGGTCAGAGCGTCAGGTGTTTACAGGTCAAATAGAGAAGAGGATCCAGTTTGACCCACTATCAGCTCTGACACGTTGGTGTGTCAGCTTCATACCAGGAGAGTTATTTAGTTTGGCAGTCTGTTTGCATTTTTTTAATCAAACAGCTCGTGCAGAGACTGACTGGAGGCTTTCATTCCTTTCTTCTGTCATCAGCATTTCTCAATAGAGGAAGTGTCTTTGTCTTGTTGTTATCGCTGGACATGTTCAGGCAAATGCTTCCACTCTTTGGCCAACTGTTTAGACTTTGACCATTAAAAGAAACACAAGGACTTTGAATAGATACAGGGAAAGTGAAAATCTGTACACACTGTTAAGAAAAGTCAGTAAAAAATACTGGACCGCAAAACTCAACATTTTCTTTTTCTGTATCAAATACATTGAATAACAATTGTGAGACTGGATAAAACTTTTATGGAAAACCTGTGATTTTAAAACTGTCTTAAGATATTAACTTTTAGGATATTATTTAGGTGAAACTGCAGTCATGTTCACATTGAGATTCACGATAGAAATCTGTTGATTGTTGTGCAACACAAACTTACATTTTTACAAGAGCAGGATGTTAGAAATATGGTACATTGTGAAACTATTAACAGCAGACTGTAAATTAAAAAAAAAAAAAAAATCCTGTTGTTTTCATGGAAAGAAACTGGCAGCTGTGGTTGCCAAGGAAAATTTGTAAAATATAGAATTTGAATTTTTAAAACTGTCATTAAAAACAAACATTTTATTTTTAAACTGTTAAAATAAACAGCTATCTCTTTTCACTCAATTACCAAAACCACAAAAAGTATGACTGCCTTTTAATTAATGAAACTTGATGAAACACTTTTACACTTTAAAATATTGAGTAGAATTTGAAGCTTTGACATTAAGTCAAACAAATTATTAATAATGAGTAGAAGTAAGTGATATTTTCTGAACTATGTCTGAGTAAAACGATTCAGTAGATTTACTGAATAATGTGATGAAATGTCACTGTTACAGTCAGTATAGAGAGAAAATGAAGTATTGAAACATTAAACTGAGCTTAATTTCTTACCAAACCTTGTCACCATGAGTGAGGAGGGCACACAGTGGACATGAGAGCCTGTTGTGGATAAATTACACGGGTGGCACAAGCTGTCTACACTGCACAGTGTAGACTGAAAACCGCTGCTAGCAGCATTTTAACACAATCTTTAGTCATGCACTGTAATTAAATATTAAATACATGAAAATACAGAATATTTACAGGAATTCTCTGGAAAATACCGTGTTTTAATGAGATCCTTGACACCCAGCCTTTGCCTTAGACAGCTAGTCTAAGCCCTGGAGCATAGACAGACAGTATCTACCAGGGCAAAGACAGCTTGTGTCACCGTTATCAATTATCCATGTGTAGCATGGTCTCATGTCCACTGTGTGCCCTCCTCACCCATGGTAAAATGGAAAAAAGGTAATTTGTAAGTTGCTCACAGTTGTATTTCTTAAAATTTCCCTGGCAACCACAGCTGCCTTTTTTTAAACCAAAAATACTTCTTTACAGTGTACCACACCTGTGAGAACAATAAACTGGTTTGTTTGGTGTTTTAGGCCCTGATATGAACTACGCTTCTTTTCAGTTTTGACCTGAATCCTTCGCTGCTTAACTTTGTTTGAGCCAGAATTTAATAAAAACATGATCTGACTAGAGAATGACTTCCTGGAAAGATGGTTTCATGAAATATACAAGCTGAAATCAAATCAAATCCTTCTCTGGAGACTGTTGCAGAAGTTTTGCACATTTCTGAAGATGTTTACTGCATTTTTATTTGACAACACTGTCGAGTTTTCATGCATTTGTGTCATGCTGTTCATCTTCTCCTCTCCCCGATCCCTGGTAAACGTTTCATTGTTAAGACACAACACTTTGATTTGGCTCCACAAAAGCAGACGTTGATCATTAACATCTCATGTGTAAAACTTTAAACTCAAAACTTTGAGCCTAGACGCCTCAGAAACCAGAAAATGGCATCAGCACGTGCGTATTTGAGGGTGTGATGTTGATCTTTCTAACTGCCGTTCGTGCAGTAACTGTCTGTACTTGTTGTTGGACGTTTGCCTCTTCACCAACATTTCACACATCACAATGAGGATGTTTGTGTTCACTTTTGTGCTCTTAGACCTATTTATGAGGAGTAAAAGAGAATTTTTAAAGCAATTATGCAAAATCAGGACACTTTAAAGTCCCTACAAGCATAGTAAATCAGCAGATTAGTATTTCTGTCAGGGAGTATTTGCAGGGTGATCTACTTTCTCTTAATCTACTACATAGAAACACACTCTAGTTTACGTCTGCAGCATGTGTGTGTGTGTGTGTGTGTGTGTTTGTCTCTTCCTGTTTGGCAGATTGAGCCAACCAATCAGAGGCATCATTGCGCAACAACGACTCAGACTTTAAAGTAGAAGCTGATGACAACAGCAGAAAGTAGAAACAGGAGCGATAGAGTTACAGACATGAAACAGCTGCAGAGATCATAAGCACTGCGCTGGTGTTTGGGGCTTGATGAGATAAGCAACAGGTCAAAGGTCAGACTGAGGGGTTTGACCATGTAAACCTGGGATTTTTATGATTGGATCATTCAGACGAGATTACAGACAATGACGTGTGACCTTAAATACTCCACTCACTGTGTGTTTTTAGAAACGTGCGTAATGTCAGTTTATCGTTGAATAAACTTTATGAAATCAGCACAAACTTAAATAACGGTTAAAGTTTGTGTAGGAAGACATGTTCAGTGTGACTTCACCTCTTTGTTTCAGCTCTAATTGTTGTTTTGATCTGGTTTTTGTGCCATAAGCTGGTTATTTCACACCAAGCCTTGATCCTGGTTTTAAACCTTAAATAGCTCCAGTGACAGAAAATGATCCACTATGAATATAAGATGACACCTGCCTGAGTCTACACCTATAATAGAATTATAATAAGGATAATTTGAGCCTAAACAACCACATGTGAGGGGATTTGGTCAGAGTTTGGTACCAAGTTTGTTTGATTTACCTCAGAAAAATCATCAAAGAACTATTTTAAGAAAGCAAAAAACAAAACAGTTAAATCAATAAACTCTCTGTTACAGAGACTAGACAGTCAAAGAATAAAAATCACAATATTTATCATCTTAATTTGAGTCTGTACTGCTCAGTAAGGGAACAAAACAGAAGCTAAATGTTGTTATCATGGAGAAAAATTCTGAACTAGCTTTGCTAAAGGCTAGCTTGCCTAGCTTTGAAGAGTAGCAGCAAGCTAACTCACATCTCCAGCTTTTTTAATTAAAAAAACAATAAACACTTCAATTTAAGGTTATTTTTATGTTATTTCAATAAAGAGAAGATAATCTTTGTTTTTTTAAAAATGGCTAACTGGACAGCTAATAATGATATAGAGTTAGCATCACATACACATACAGCTAGCAGTGCTTAGCCATTAAGCTAAAGTCAAAGCTAATGCTATTTTTATTCTTTCACACCATGAATCTTCAAGTTAATATTTATTAATTTTATTCTATGAGATAATACAGAAGAACATATATTACAGAAATTATGGAGAAATATTCTGAACTAGCTTTGCTAAAGGCTAGCTTGTCTAGCTTTGAAGAGTAGCAGCAAGCTAACTAACATCTCCAGCTTTTTTAATTAAAAAAAACAATAAACACTTCAATTTAAGGTTTTTTTTATGTTATTTCAATAAAGAGAAGATAATCTTTGTTTCAAAAAATGGCTAATTGGATAGCTAATGATGATTGATAGTTAGCATCACATCATTACAGTCCTTAGCGGTTAAGCTAAAGTCAAAGCTAATGCTATTTTTATTCTTTCACATCATGAATCTTCCAGTTTATATTTATTAATTTTATTCTATGAGATAATACAGAGGAAGAGATATTACAGAAATTATGGAGAAATTTTCTGAACTAGCTCTGCTAAAGGCTAGTTTTCCAAAATTCGCTAAATTCACTCTTTAGGCCCCAAAACAAATAAAAAAATTGTACCTTAATGAATTTTGCTCTTTAGATGAGAAGAAATAAAGTAAATAAAAACATGATGGAGGAAAAAATGGCTTATTTAATCCTGATTCAGGCCAACTAGCCCAGATTTGCAACGTAGCATCAAGCTAACTGCTGAGTCAGCCTCTGACTGTTGTTTTAGTCACATTTAGCTTTTTATCACTATATCAAGTAACTCTTATAATCCTGTTTAATGGAGTTTTTTTTGTACTAACAACAATTAATGCACAAGCTGTTAGTTGCTTATAAAGATGATAATCAAATGTATTTCCAGCTAACTTCAGGATTACCTCAGAGCTGAAGCTAAAACTCAGAGTTTTTCTTAACCCTCTCTTAATTTTTTCAGAAAATGTTTTTTAATTTTAATCACACAGACAACTTAACAAGCAATGCAATCTTTGCTAAATCTTTGCTCAACCTCTGAAACTTCTGATTTTTTGGGATTATTTGACTCTGATATACTTTTATTAAGCTAAATGTCAGTTTATAAAAAACTTACATTAAATGTCTGTATTACAAATTGGCTTATTAAACAGGTAAAACTTTTTTTTTTTGGATCAAATTTTTCATTTTATTCTTTTTTGAACACAATTATAAGTGTGTATGCTCAGTACAAAAATATAGTGCAAATTTTACAAAAATAAATTCACATAACTTCAAAAAGCAAGTATACAAGTATATAATTGTAGTAAAATAAGAAGTTAGAGCAATGACAATAAATAAATAAATAAGTAAAATATAGGTGTAAATATATATTTATATATATGCATAAACACATAAAGCACCAAACATACATAATTATGTTCAGTTGCCTACATATACTGACACACACGTTAAAACATGAACATAAATATAAAATAACAAAAAGTAAATAAGCAAATAAATAAAGTAAAATAAAATTAAAAAAGAAAAAACACACACACAACACAAAACAGGTAGAACTTTATAGTGAGTTTTTATCAAATCTTACTCAGGCTAACAGAGGAGATTACCACTACCACTATAACATTTTCATAAATAAATGAATTACATAAAATGTTAACTCTCCTATGCACCTTATTTTGGAAACATACTCTACATCCACATGAACTGTTGACTAAAACTGTATAGTTTTGAGGCAAGATGACAACAATAAAGAAATTTCTTTACTAATTTCTTTAGAAAGGATCACAAAATCGTAGTTCCAAGTCACGGATTGTACCTCTTTCTGTTACCTACATAAAAATTAAAGAATATCAGCAATAAATCAGTCTCACCAATGATCTAAATGGCTACAGGTGGCTTCATGTGACCAGTAAGGGATTGGACACTGTATGAGTGATCAACAGAGCAGTAAAGAAATGGGGCGATAAAGAAATCTGATCTGAATAAAGTTAAATTAACTTATCACAATCCTGAAGTAGTTATCAAAATATCTTATCTGAGTTTCTTCTCTAAGAAAACTGAATAAGCAAATAGCTGAGCTCAGTAAAAATACAGAAAAACTTGTTGAACCAGTCCAGCTTAAAGCTAAATGCCATGTGTGTCTTTGACTCAGTCAATTCTTGGGAGTTTTTTTTTTTTCATTTAACTTTAAATCACTCATGTTAAAGTTCGATCATATAGTTTAATTATTATCAAAGGGATTCTCATCTTTATACGCTTAAGTTTCTTTTCTTTTAATGGTTCAATGTGACCAAAAAGTAAAAGGACATTCTGTACTTTTTTAAAGTTTTCTGGTCTTTAAAGGCAGAGCGGTGAAAGTGACCCAGTGACTCTTTTCTCTCTCTCTCTCTTTTTTTTCCCGTGTGTTTGAAGGGCAGAATAACAGGTCGTAAAAGTCAGAGTGAACCCCCCGCCTCCCTTCTCTCTCAAACTTTGACCTGTTACCATTATTAGTTTGTGACACACAAACACAAAGAGGCTTATACCTCTGTGGCTGTCTGTGCCGAGTGGGTGTGACCAGCCCACTCTGCTTTATGTAATCCAGTGTAACCGCTCTGCTGGAACATAGTGTCTCCCCCTCACAGCCTTTAACGCTGCCTCAAACATTCCTTCATGCTACTTATATACGCTGTATATATACGTGAACGCAGCCTGATACTAAAGGAGAGTCTGCTGCTGCTGCTGTGATGTAACTTTGATTCACACAGACTGAAGCAGTTACACACTCAATGCAAATAAGACACGTAGCAACTCATGAGATTATCTAATAACTATGCAGTTTAAAGATTATTACAGTGGATAGCTGTGTCAGTTAAGAGGGTTATTTTTGGATTATTACATACGTGTGAATGACAAAGCAACATATCATTAGCAGGAGTTTGAGCAGTGGTGAAAACTTTGCATAAATGTCTACACTTTTTTATTTACGTCAGCCACAGTTAACCTGTTTCTATTCATTATGGGACGAAGAAGCTCTGAGAGATGATTTGAATGAGTTTCTCCCACGATTTTTTAAAATATCTTAGACATTTTTCAGCTTTTGAGTCTCTTTTTAATCTCAATAAACTCCTAAAACATCTGTCGGTGTAAATGCCATCATGTTTTTACCTTGAATGTGGTTTTAATGTCCCATTTTCTGACATCATATTTTGCATTTAACACTTAAAAAACACTTTATGTCTTTAAAAGTACTTGTAGTACATGTTAAAACAGACATACATTTCATAGTTAACAACTTCTAAAGATCTATTAGTTCATTTTTAAGTCCCAAAACTTTAGTCAATGCAAATGAAATCATATTATTTTTAACCAGTATGTGATTCCAGTGTTACTCTCTTTGCACTAAATGCTGAAAACACTCAACTTTTCCAATTTTACTCTCAGTTACGCTTGAACAGGCATTCTGTTTGTATGTTTTTCCACAACTGTTAAAGCACTATTTGTCGATTGTTGTTTTTACTTTTTGGTCTGTTTTCAAAACATCTTTGTTATCTTTTTATGCTCTTGAGTCCTTTTTTAATCTTAATTAACTCCAAAAGCTTATATAAATGCAAATGTCACTATTATTTTAACTTATATGTTGTTCTAATTTTGTATTTCCTGCCATCCGTGTTTTAATTCAGTGTTAAAAACACTTCATGTTTAAATGGTACTTAAAGAATTCAAGTCTAAAAAGTCCCATAAATGCAAATCCAATCATATTCTGTGTATGTGTAATAACAATATTATTTTTCAACACCATTTCTTTACATTTACAACTAAAGAAAACCGTAAAACTTAAATATTTAAAGCACTAGAATTTGATTTTTGATTCATTTTTATGAGTGTATTTCATGTGCATGGGGTGCTGATTGTACAGTCGACCACACTAAAAGAACAACAACATTTCTCCACATTTAGCCCTAAAACATCACTTTTTATTCAGATTTAGAGAAATGTTTTTGAAATATATTTGTCAAATAACACATATACATTTTTAATGTTTTATCTAAATGTTAAACGTTATATAGAATGTTAAAAATAGATGTCCTGATTCTAAACATTTCATTTACATTCAAAAAATTTCTAAATATTTTGCTTTGTTTCCTCAATATGAAGTCAAGACTTCTAAATCTTGAGGTAATATTTCAAAATATTTAGCTAATATGCAAATTCCCTCTCCCGCCTGCTGGAAGCACCAAAATCTTGGCTGAAGATTTGGAAATTTTAGTGAAAGTACCCCAAGATTTAGAAATCTTAATTTTATATTCAGCAATCTTCACAAAATATTTAGATGTCTAAGCTCAATATTTAGAAATCTTAGGTAAATATTTAGTTTTGGCTGAATATTTTGAAGGCTAAGAATGTTTAGAAACGTAGCCAAATATTTGTAATCAGGACATTTATGAATAACATTTGACATTTAGAGCAGACATTCAACATTTATATGTTATGTGACAAATATATTTGACAAATATTTCTCTAGATATGAATAAAAAGTTATGTTTTAGAGCTAAAAGTGGAGAAATGTTATTATTTTTAGTGTGTGCAACTTTACAATCAGTGCCTCAAACATGTGACTCCAGCACTTTAATGCTGCTTATTTACTTTGTTTAAAGTTTTCCTATTTCTGTTTTAGTCCACTGTTATTATGTGACAGTTACTTTAACTTTCTTTATTATTCATAGAATATTAATGTATCTTAATGTCTTACATATTTGTGTACAAAAAATTTGTTTCAACTCTTTATTCTTTATTGAAACCATGCATGAATCCTGTTCTTATTGTAAAATTTCTATTGTTTACTTCACATTTGTGTGTTTTTCTAGAATGCATTGATGTCTATTTTTAAATTTGTGAACCGTCAGTTTGTTTTGCATGAGCTTTCTGATAATGGACTAAAAAAAATTCACCTTCATTCTTTGATTTTATGCAACATGCAGCCTGAAAAAGCTGCTCACCTCCTGTTCCTGCATGCTTTAACTCGTTTCAGATTTTCCTGACTTTCCACTCTTCCTCGCTCCTCCTCTCATGCTGTCATGTGACCTTTTGTTCTGATGCATGTGATAATCACACACTCTTGATTTGCATGCAGCAGTGACACACTGACACTGATAATTCTGACGCTTCATGTTAAAAAAAAAACTCTCTCAATTTTTGTTTTTATCCACAAAGAAAAATCACTCACCCAGATTACAACAATCAGATATTTTTATTTGTGTGTTTTTTTTTCATGTTTTTATTCTGTACACTTACGGGCTTTTGTCCAAAAATGACAGTCTGCATCAGCCAATCATCTGCAGCCTATCACAGCCAGCTCGATGCTGATTGGCCGCTCACGCTCACTCCCACCACCCAGCCAATCTCTCTTTGTGTGCGACAACAACAACAACAGAAAGGCAGCACTTTACAGCATCCAGACACACTGTACGTGACCAAACATCATGTAGAAAAACATCTGTTGTAATAAAACGTTTCACTTCACATTCAGGTTTGGACTCGAACCTTAAAAAACACAAACAGGGTGAGACGACCCCCCCCCCCCTTTCTTATTTAACATCAGTGCAAAAGTCACATCAGGAATGACAAAGAGAGAAACATCGCTGCACATGTGATGAAGTGAAATAGTATCTTTGAAATGTCAGAAAGTGTTTTCAGCAGGAGGAATCATCTCACCCTGCAGCTTCTTTTAAGACTTTAAGGCTGAAGATTTAAAGTCTGTGAAGATGAAGCAGAACAAACCTGACAAACCGTCCAGTCCCTTCAGGACGTCAGGATGTCACAGAACTCAACAAAGTCCCTCTGCATGAAGTTCTGGCTCTGAATCAGGTCGTCTTCAGAGGGGAAGTACTGCATGCTGTCCTCCTGCAGACGCAGACTGTCCTCACGCAGACGCACGCTCTCCTCGCCGTGCAGTACCACAATCTGCCGCTGTGGTGTCGTCGTTGAGCCGTGTGGGTTGGGACTGTCCAATAGGGCTCCTCTGGCGTTCTCCAGGACGCCCAGGTACGAGTCCATGTCTGTGAGCTCCACGTCGCTGTCGGAGCTGCTGCCGCTGTCGCTCCCCACCGAGTCGGAGCGCATGTGCAGCATCTGGTACTTTTCGTGCATCAGAAACTGGTTGGTGTTCTTCGGCGCCCTCATCCCTCTGGCTCTGTTTCCTTGGACGTTAACGGGTCGCAGTGACATCACCTGTCGTTGCTGCGTGTTAAAAGGATGATGACGCTGAGGGTGCTGTTGGTGGTGCTGGTGGTGGTTGCGCCCTCTCTGCCACCCTCCCCCCCCTGTCCTCCGCCCCTGCAGGCGCCCCCTGCAGCTCTTGGACCAGCTCTGCCTCCTGCGGCCGCTGGGATCCCTCTGCGGGGCCACTTTTCCATCCTGCTGCTGCTGCTGCTGCTGCTGCTGCTGTGGCTGACAGCTCCTCCTGCACATCATCTCTGAAAGCATTTCTTGTCTTTCTGGCTGTGGCCTTCCCTTCCTCTCTGCTGCTGCTGCTGCTCTCCTTCACATCCTCCTCGACGCTCAGTGGCAACAACAAAGAGAGGCTGGTTGCTGATTTTCTGGTTCAGATCACAAATGACCCTCCTTTCACTCAGAGTCTACCTTTTCACTACTCTTTCGCTTTTTTTCTTGACCTCTGGCTTTGGCTGGTGCATTGCCTGCTCTTCCTCCCCCTGCAGCAGCAGCTTGCCTGCCTCGGCTTTGCTCCCTGTCACGCCCTCCTCTGTCTGACTAATCTCTCTTCTTCACCTCTCTGAAAGTCAAACAGCTCCTTACAGCTCTGTTTAGTGACCTGAGGTGAGCTGTGGAGGGGTGTAAAGCGTCTTCTCGCTGGTTTAAAGCTCTTATTTCTATGTGTCAGGCTGGGAACAGTGGTGCACTCAGTGGTGGCCAGCTCTAACTGTGGCTCTGCCTCCTCCTCAGAGCTGGATAAAGAGCAGGGAGGATCCATTCAAGGCTTTAAGGGAAGGAGGGGGACGGGGCTCTCACATTTATCCTTTACCCTTTAACATCTACATTTCACAACATATATGTATCAGAAATTACACCTATGTGTCCGAAAAAGCCAAATCATACAGACTATAACCCAGAAATTGCTTCTCTACTTTGTTATATTTGGAGAGAGGAAATAAGCCAACCCTGCACACAGATGGTTCACTCCGCTTCAGTTTTAGCAGCTGAAATCTGATCTACAGCTGCTGCTCCTACTGCCCGCCCCTCTGACACACACTCACACACACACACACACTCTCACACACACACACACACACACACACACACAGTACAGTATCAACAACCAGCAGCACTGGGGCAGGAGGACTGTTATTATAATAACAGCAGTTGGTTATTGTGTCATGCACGTGCTCAGGAACCAAACCCACAAAGATTCATGAGACGCCACAGAGACTTTTTAAACCAACAAACATGAATACTTTCAACATATTCAACTTAACAGATTGAAAAAAAATCTGTAACTATGCAAAGAAAGTTTCTACAACTTCCTGTTAGAAGCATTTAAGCTCAAGTTTTCAGCCGTCACACCAACATGCAAACATTCATCTCCTATTCCAATGTTTGGTCCAAGAAACATGTCCCAATTGGAGTAAAAAAATCCTCTCATTTGTCTTTTAAGACTCTTAATCCTCAAACAATTCACCTCACACAGATTTATCCCATCCTCTCATTCCTATAGCGCCTCCATCAGGCTGACATTTGCGATTTCAGTGGAAATTGTAAACAACTCCTTGAAGGTCTGCCATTATATTTGGGTCAGACATTCACGTCCCCCTGGGCTCAGAGTTTAGGATCCTCTGAGTTTGCATGTAGCGCCATCATGTGGTCAGAATATCCACATTTTTATGACTGTAAAAGCAAATATAAATCCATCGCCATCTTCTCCAGCTGTACTTTAGGCCCAAACCCAAACAAAAATGTGGATGATTGTATCCTCACTTCAAAAACAGCATCTTATGTCCCTAACTTGAGCTTTATCCTGCTTCTATTGTTGCTTTTCATGTCATTTTTGTGCATAATCATCCAACTAGAAGATGTTTTTTTCTCAATTTACGGAATTAACTGAGCTTTCAGGGATTAATTCAACACACTCTCCTTCCAAAATCCCCCCAAAAGAGATTCACCCTCTTCCATCCTCACTACAACTGTCCCTGTTATTAATATTCTGTATGTATTTAGGTCAGTTTATTCTCCAAAACACAGACAATAGAATGACATAATGCACTCTCACAGTGTGCAGCTCCAGTAGCGACACCTTGTGGTTGTGATGGGTATTACACTCTTTAAAGGAAAGGGCACAGTTCTTACTGTTGACTGATTTTCTATTCTTAGATTATTACAGCTTTAACACCAGTGTTGGAGGAAATGTGACACTTGTTCTGAGGGTTTATAGATTCACAGGTGTGTGCTGTTATAACTCACAGTCAAAGATTTAAATAAGTAAGTGGGTTACGATCAAAGCTGCTTAATTTTATTACAAATTTGAGGATTGGTGAATTGAGACGACATTCGAATTTTGTTGGATAACTTCTCCAGAGACTGTTGGAGTCATTCTGCGATTAAATCATGTAAAAAAACAACATTATTTCTGACCTTAATGCTGTGAGAAGTGTGTAAATAAACCATAAGCTGCTCAGTATTTCCATTTATAGACAGTTTATTATCTTATGAGTGATTTGTGGCTCTAGGTTGTCATAAGATCAGACTTTTATTCTATTCTGATATTAAACACAGACTGTTTTATTTACATTGTTTACAAGTTAAGCCACTTTATTTTAGCAGAAATTTGGGGATTGGTGAATTGAGACCACACAAATTTTGTTGGCTAGTTTTTCCAGAGACTTTTTTTTTTATATATAATTGTATCTTTATTTGGATTGTACAGATCAATACAACAGCATTCCTTCATTTGTGAAAAGCAAAAACAAACGTCCATCCAATTTTGTTTTTGTGATTCCAGAGGAAAAAGAACTGAAAGAAAAGAAACTCGTCCTCAGTCACGCAAAGGTCAGAGACTGAGTATCAGATTTTGTCCCTTAATTTCCACTGTTCTTTAAAAATTAAGATTTCCTAGCAATAGTGATTAAAAAAATAACACAAAAAACGTGACATTAAAAATTTAAACTGGGTACATATCAATCTATTAAAGACAATACTAACAATTTGCTTAATCACCTTCTTCCAAATTTGATAAAATGTATTCCTTTGAATTCTTAATTGATAGGTCAATTCTCCTTCCTGAATATCTCAAGAGTTATTTCAATCCAATCCTCCAGGGGTTGAATCCATTTCCTTATAATTGTTTTCTTTGTTGCTACCATTCCAGACACTATTGGAATCATTGTGGAATTAAAGTATTAAAAAAAAAACATTATTTCTTAACCTCAATGCTGTGAGAAGTGTGTAAATAAATCATAAGCTTCTCAGTATTTCCATTTATAGACAGTGAGTCGTGTGATTTATTATCTTATTATTATTATCCTATCTATTTGTGGCTCCGTGTTGTAATAAGATCAGACTGAGTCACTCTTTTGTTCACCTGTCAGTTCTAAAATTAAACACAAACTCTTTTATTTACGTTGTTTTTACCTGTTTTCTATTTATTTTCTTACTTCTTCTTGCCTCAGGTTTAGAAAAATGTTTGTTGACATTGACTCTACTGTAAAAACACTTTGTAAACCAATGTTTTTAAAGGTCCCATACAAATAAAAGTCATCATTATCTTTACTATTATTATTGTTATTTTTATTACTTTAATCTCAGGTCAAAGGTTTGTTGATTGGCTTTTAATCCCATGTTTCATGTTACTTATATTTCATGAGTTTCAGGTTGAAATACTCACATAAGTTTATTTATAACTTCCCAATGAACAATAAACTGAGATTCATTTATTTATAATTTACAAAGGCAGGTTTTCCTAAAAGATTGTGAGTTGTTGCATGAGTACAAGAAAGAACTAAATCCCAGCTCTTTCATATTTAATCGGAAACACTAAATCCTCAAATGGAAAAAAATAATCAGTAGATTAATCCATCTCAGAAACACTCACAAGTTTCAATCCTGTGTGAAATAAGTCAAAAATAGTTTTATTTTAACAAACAAAACTCTAATATCCTGTTTTTATTTGAGCATAAAGGAAAAAATAATCCAATAATGCATCGTGTAATAGGTTGAAAGTGAGGGGGGAAATTAATTACATCTACTTTTGATGCTTAAATTGAGGTTTTATATCAACACTCTCAGTAATTCCTTCTATGTATGTATATATCAGTCTATTTTTTTCTGTTTTTTATCATTTTTTTAAGCATAAGTTATTCTTCTGTTTGGTGTTTTGGCTCTGTGAAAGGTGCAATGTCAAATAAACTTTACTCACTGACTTATTATGGCTGGGTAATAAATAGCAAATTAAATCAAATTGCATTATGACCTGCTTCAATATTCTAATCACAGACAGTGCAATATTTCTTCAACCTCAAAAGTGCCAGAATACCAGATAAATATTTTTTACAGTTGATGTTTTCTGCTCTACACCAATATTACTCGACTCTGCTCAACCAAACAGACAAAGTGTTGAAAACTATCTTTGTAGGAGAAACAATCTCAGTGATGAAGAGTGGCAAAAACAGCAAGAAGTAGCAATAAAGTGAGTTTCAAAGTGGTAAAAATAGTCAAAAAGCAGTAAAAATGGGTGATGTGAAAATTGGGAAATTTGAAAAATTATCAGACAGTATCATAACTTTTAGGAGACCTGACATTTCTGTAATTGATTTGTGTAATATTCTAATTTTTGAAACAGAGGCTTGAAATAATCCATTCTATGTATAATAAATCTATATAATAACTGGGTTTCATTTTTCAGAAATAAGTGACAAAAAATATTGAACAATTTTATGATATCCTAATTTTTTGAGATTAGAGAGTTTCTGCTTTCCTTCCTAATGTTTGTGCTTTTACTATTCATAGGGAAATAATAAATACATATCATCCCCTATATGAACAGCACAAAGGATTGGGAAACTTGAAAATGACAACAGCTGAAATTTAGGGAAAGATAATCACAATAATTTAATTTTTGCAAATCTTTAAGCCCGGTTACATACACTTATTTACACTTATTAGTGTGTTTGCTTGAAAAATATCTCAAACCAAGACATAAAATATCCAGAATTTGAAAATTTGATGTGCTGATGTGCATGTGTAGTAAAAATTAAAGTGGATTTCAGTGACTTTTATGAGTGTTTGAATAATTTGCAGAACAAACAGGGAGTAGAGGATGGTCCCATTTATTTATCATCATCATCTTATCATATCTCTTCTTAAAACACACTTTTACCGTCTTGCTTTTATGTGATGTCATCTTCTTCCTCTTCTTCCTATTCCTATCACTTTGTCTATCTCTTCACCTCTTTATTGTCGTCTTTTGCCTTTTTTACCATCCTCTTACAGAGCTGACTCACTTATTTATTTATTTATCTATTTATCGCCCTATTTATTCATTCACTTACGAGTTTATTTTAATTATTTATGTTTTTATGTTGAGTTAAGCGCTCCAGTTATCATTTCCACTCTAATTTTTAGGCTGTTTTATCCTTTTATTACCTTATTTATTCACCACTATATTTCATTGTTGTTTTTATCCTCTCTATTGTTCCTGTTTGCTTTTTTACTCCTTCTCACCTCTGGTCCTCATAGTCTCATCATAGGGTCTTGCACTGCCTGAGTTCTCTTCTCTTTTAATTCTGATTGGTCTGTATGATTATTAATTTTTATTGTTTATATTTATTTTTTATTGTTTTTATTGTTTTGTTTGATTCACTGTTTGTTTTTTGTTTATTTGTTGATTTTGTCCCTGCTGTAAAGCACTTTGTGAACTGTTGTTTTTAAAGGTGCTCTATAAATAAAGTTATTATTATTATTATTATGAGCCACTGTTCATAAATCTGATTACAGTTTACTATGCACTGAAAAAAAACTTGGACTATTTTAATACAAGATGTCAACACTAGTTATTAATTTCTGCCTTTTAAAATTTATTTTGAGTTTAAAAAAGCATGAAAAAAAATCACAAATTATAGATTCTGTATCGGACAGACATTTAGGAACATTGTGTTCTTTAAACAACACAATAGCGCTGGTTTCAATAATCGCTTCATAAATCTCGCGATAAATATTTGACATTATTTTATTACCCGCCAAAGGTCGATGCAGTTTTTCCCCTTTGATTTGGAGCTTGTTTGAGAAAGAAGTCTCATCTGTCTGTGAATAAGAAAAGCTTTTTTAGTTTAGATAAATAAGTTTTAGTTAAATCTCAGTGTTTGTGTCGCTGCTGGTTGTTAATAAAGTTGTGGTGTTTTAAATCAATCAGCTGCTTCGCTCAACGGTGTCACAACAAACATGGCGGCAGGAGGCGGTTAGCGGAGAAGAAGCTCTGGAAATCCTGTCAAATGGTTTATTTTTGGTTCTTTACACTTTGTAACTGATCGCATCGACTCGCCTTCACCTCAGCATGGACTCGGCTCCTTTCCCGGAGGAGGTTTCCGAGAGGAAAGTGTGTGTCGTCGGGTCGGAGCTGGTGGAAAACTACACAGTAAGCTAATTTACCTCCGGTGTTATGAAGAATTCTGCTGCCGTGTCAAACAGCGACACTGACACCAGAAACTTCCAGTTAGTGCAGGAGAAACCTGTTTTCTGAGAGAAGAATTAAGTTTTCTAACAGATTTCAGTAGTTGACCAACATTTCAAAGTTTTTAGGTTCATTATTTTTTAGTATTTTTAATTTGAGCACCCAAAAATGTCAGGTGGCGCAACCAAATATATGAAAATATATTTATATGTTCCTGTTATTTTTTCTGTGTGAAATTATTGGCAAGTATCTCTCAAGTGTCTGTAGTGACTCATACATTTTCATTTTGTGTGTTTCATTTCTTTTATTTGTGAATAAGATAAATAATTTGATGTTAAAATAACATTTCACATTATTACATTGGTTGTNAGGTGAAAATTACGGGACAAAAGTTTTTTACATTTCTCAACAGCTTTAAAATTCTTTTTATTTGCAAAGAATGTTTTGTTTAAAAAGGTTTAAGCATAAAATAATGCCACTGTATTTTTAATTTCCATTTACAATAACTGACATTCAATTTTTAGAGTTTAATTACTGTGGATACTTGTCAGGACGGTTGCACCACCTGACATTTTGGGGGTTTGAGGAACCAAAACAAAAAAAACATGTTATATTTTAATAGTTTAAAGATGTGTTCAAATAACACAGGTTTCATAGAATAAAGAAATACATGTGATGAAATACTCAATTCATGATGGAAGGAAATATTGCTCTCGGACACAAAAAAGGGGACGTCACGTCATTGACCCATCTGCATATTTACCTCCTGAGGTTTTGTCTGCTGCTATTTACTTATTCCTACTTGCGATTTAGAATAAATATGACCTAACAGGTGCCCAAACTTGGTCTTTGGGTTAAATATCCAAACAAGGAGATTTAAAGGGTCAAAATTAGAGAATAAAAAGCCCAAAATATGGATACAGAGTCAAAATAAGACATAAACAATCTCAAAATTAAAAGATTACAAGCCAGAACAAAGAGATAAAAAGTTAAATAATGAAGTGAAAAGTCAAAATGTTGTTATAAAAAGTCAGAGAAGGGACAGAATGTCAAAACTAAACCAAAAAGATGTTTGATAATTTGGATTAAGTAGATAAAAATCGACATTAAAAGATTTTAATAAGTCAGGCATAGGAGATATAAAGTCAGAAGTATGAATTTAAAGACAAATAAGAAGTAAGAATTTTAAAATCAGAAGAGGAAAAGGCAAAATAAGGAGACTAAAAGTTGATACGAGGAAAGAAAAGCCAAACTGTGGAGACAAAATTTAAAAGTATGGACAGGATGTCAAATTTAAGAGAAAAAACATGATTGGAATAATAAAATAATGATAATAGTAATTGCACAAGTATGTTTCTGAAGTCAAAGTAAGAAATTAGAGTTATTTTATAGAAAGATGAGTCAAAATAAGGAGATTAAAAGTTGATAAGAGGAAAGAAAAGTCAAACTGTGAAGATAAAAGTCCAAAAGTATGGACAGAATGTCAAATTTAAGAGAAAAAAACATGATTGGAATAAAAAATAATGATAATAGTAATTGCACAAGTATGTTTCTGAAGTCAAAGCAAGAAATTAGAGTTATTTTATCGAAAGATGAGTCAAAATAAGGACATTAATAGTTGATATAAGGAAAGAAAAAGTCAAATTGAGGAGATAATTATGCATAAATTTGCAAAATTATGTTTTAAAAGTCAAAGTAAAAAAATTGAAGACTATCAATCGAAAGATAAAATGCAAAAATGAGGATATTTAAAGTTAATTTAAGGGGATTAACATTCATAAGAAAGTTTTTTACACTTAAATGGGTATAATGCATTAATATGGTAGAATCATAAGTTTCAAGAAAGTAAAAGTAATATGAGCATGCGCAGAGCTGCAGAGCCGCACATTTCAACGGGAGCAGTTTTCAGCGGAACACCACGGTTCATTTAACCTAGCGCCTGTTAGCTTAGCTCTTAGCTTCCCCAGCTCCAGTTTCTCAAAGTAAATTGCTCTGACATTAATTGCATTAACCGTAAAACCACTGTATGTATTTTATGTAATTTTTTATGTTATTACCAAAAACACAAATGTTAATTATGAAGAGTTATTGCTGATAATTTCGTGGCTAACTGCTGTGTAGCTGTCACAGTCAGATCCAGAGGTGAAACCACTGACAGCTCTTTAAAGCTTTTGTTTTCTCTGTCAGAGAATAAGAAGTGTATTTATGATTAAATATTAGATACTTTAATATTTAATAGGCCCTAAAGAAAACCACAAGTCCAACATCTTAAGGAAAGAACTGACAAAGGAGGCAGTTTTGTTCCTAAGTGAAGCTGTAAAGGACAAATGTTGTTAAGGTTTTTAATTTCTGTTCCTGTTTCATTTTGACTTTCTTCTTCAATTTCACATCAGAGTTTAGTGCTTGAATGCTTAGTTTTACAGCTTTCGTAAGTTAAAGTGTCACTGTTTGTCCTTCTTTTTCTATATAATGTGAAGTATTAAAATTATAACACAAGCAATTTAACAAATGCTTTAAAATATAAAAGATGAAGAGCCACATTCATTCACTGACAAGTAACTTCAAGGGATATGTCAGATAGTTTGTTTAATTCAAGTGAGAAAATAACTGCATGAGACAACAACAATGCAGTAAAATGAGTTTCAGGCACAAATATCCATCAAATTCTCGGGTTAAAGATCAGAAATGTGTTTTCTGTTTCTTTTCTCATATGTAAACTATTCAAAGGATGTAGCCTCAAGAGAAAAATGTGCGTTTCTGCTTCTTTGGTGAGACGGAGGGCGTGTGTCAGGAAATTAGGAGATTACAAGGGTCTGTAGGAAATGAAATGACAAAAATGAAAACTGAACACATCTCCTCTAACATACATTGAAAGAATTATAAGAATTGTTTTCTTCAGTGGTTATAATCTTGTTATCTTGCAATCATAGCCAGTGAGACAATTGCTTTTTTAGTGCACAGTTACTCCCATTCAGAAAGTGTTAGAAATATAAGAAAGTACAGTATAAGCATAAGTGTCTTACCCAAAAATTTAAATCTAAGCATAGAAATATAAAAATAAAATAAAATGTAGAATAGAACATTAAGTATGTACAGTCTACTTAAAAAAATATGGTATATGGGTCAATGACGTGACGTCCCCTTTTTTGTGTTCGAGTGCAATATTTCCTTCCATCATGAATTGAGTATTTCATCACATGTATTTCTTTATTCTATGAAACCTGTGTTATTTGAACACATCTTTAAACTATTAAAATATAACATGTTTTTTTAATGTTTTGGTTCCTCAAACCCCCAAAATGTCAGGTGGTGCAACCGTCCTGACAAGTATCCACAGTAATTAAACTCTAAAAATTGAATGTCAGTTATTGTAAATGGAAATTAAAAATACAGTGGCATTATTTTATGCTTGAACCTTTTTAAATAAAACATTCTTTGCAAATAAAAAGAATTTTAAAGCTGTTGAGAAATGTAAAAAACTTTTGTCCCGTAATTTTCACCTTGTCAAATGTCAGGGTGNATTTCTCTGAAATACTGATAAAAAAGGTTTTTTCACTTCATTGGTGACTGGAACAATTTCCATGTCAGGTGGAACAACCAATGTAATAATGTGAAATGTTATTTTAACATCAAATTATTTATCTTATTCACAAATAAAAGAAATGAAACACACAAAATGAAAATGTATGAGTCACTACAGACACTTGAGAGATACTTGCCAATAATTTCACACAGAAAAAATAACAGGAACATATAAATATATTTTCATATATTTGGTTGCACCACCTGACATTTTTGGGTGCTCAAATTAAAAATACAAAAAAATAATGAACCTAAAAACTTTGAAATGTTGGTCAACGACTGAAATCTGTTAGAAAACATAAGTCTTCTCTTAGAAATATGTTTTTATCCATTTTCAAAGAACTTTTTAAAAATATGTTTTAGACCCTCTTTTTGTTATTGACCCTTATTCGTCCTTTTTTACTGCTACTAAGAGCAACTACTCTGCAACAAATTACCCACATGAACAAAGAGAAAACAGAACAGTAGTAAATAATAACAGTTAAGAACTGTGTGCTTCTCCAGCTGCAGAAACACCTGCTGCTCGTTGCTTCTTTTTCTTCCTATCCTGAACTGTGAACACAAGAACTCACACAGAGACAAAAACACTCCCAAACAAAAGAAAAAAAGGCTCCAACAATCACATGATCAGATTTCACCTGATGAATCAGATGTTATGTGATGAAGTGAGTAAACAGTCAGGTTTTCACTCTTCTGTTATTCAGGAGTGATCTGCTTCTTATTCCAGGTCTACATCATCGATGTCACAGACGGAGAGCACAGGTGGACCGTAAAACATCGCTACAGTGATTTCCACGACCTCCATGAGAAGGTGAGTGTAGAGAAATCGCTCACGTGAGATCTGCAACGATCCACAGGTGAGAAACTCAATCATTCTTGTAAGTCGACACCTCAAACCTCAAACGTTCACCAAGATGCCAAGAAGAAGACAGGTTTCGTTTCCCTGCTTATATTTTATGTTTGTACATGAATCGAAAGGGCTGCATGGTGTCATCACAAAACAAAGTGTTTTTTAAGTCCCTCAGTGTTTCCATGTAAAGTTAATTTTTTTTAAGTGGGTTTTTTGCATTTTAGGGTGAAACACTATGAAGCATTGTTGTGTAAACTGGGCTTTTCCTCTTACTCCTCTTCCACCAAGTCAAGTCATTGTTATGGCCCTTTTCCACTGACTCGTCTCAGCCCTACTCTACTCGCCTCTACCCGGTTTGTGTTGCGTTTCCATTAGCGCGGTACTACGCAGCAGACGCCAGTTTTTAGTACCTACTCTACCCTGGTTCTAAGCGAGTAAAGCCGATACTAAAAGGTGACGTGGACGGACTGCTGGTCACTCATTGGTCAGAGAATGTCGTCTCTGCAGCTTCTGACTCTAAACAAATCGCTTACAAGAGGCAAAGGAATAAGTCAGCGACGGGTTTTTAATGACATTTAAACCTGACGGCACAGAACCAGACTGAATGAAGACAAAATACAGCCCTAAAATGCTCCTTCATGATTCCTAAATAAGTTAAAAGTCCTTTTTAAACCAAAAAGAAGTTAACAGCAAAGATAGTTCGGTTTAAAGAGTCTTTTAAATTAAATCAAAGTTGGTCGGTGCAGGAGCGATCTGTCTGCCACGAGAGTCTTTAAGCACCAATCAGTCCATTAATCCACAGGGAACCAAAAAGGAAAACCAGTTCAAAGAAGAATGATTGATCAACAAAAAATCTCTGCTATACCAGGCCCAAAAATCAAAAATTAAAGTGATCTCACTGGATCCAGGGAAGAGTTGATGTCAGGAAGCAGCTCCTTCGTTTTCCTCCGCGTGCAGCAGCACCAGGCTGTTGTTTACCTCCGTTGTCATGACGACCCACATTGAGTCGCTGTATTACTTTAATGAAATCTTTTGAAATCTTTTTTTTCCCTTTAAAGACCACGGTGGCACATATGTTAGTACAAAATTATGTTTGTGTGGCGTTATAGATGAACATGCACGCACTTCTGCGCAGCACTTTAGCGCAGCTGTGTTATAAGATCCACGCCCACCGTGAGTCTGTAGTCGGGCTAGAGGAAAAGGTAACCAAACCCAGTAGAGTCGATTAGAGCCGAGCCGAGTCGAGTAGGGCTGGAATTGTATAGTGGAAAAGCGCCATAAGACACAACCAAGTGGAAGTGACAAAACATAAATTAATGTACGATTTGCATGTTCGAAAATAAAAAAATTCAGACAAAATGAAATAAAAATTTATTCATAACTATACGTCACTTACAATACGAAGTCTTTGGTCAGGCTTAGATCTTAAAATGTCATTTTTCTCTGAACAGCAGCTCAAATTGACAAAGAATTAGTTGAAAATGGAGCTGAGCAGCTTTGCCTTGAGGAATGAATAAATCACTGTTTTGTCTTCAGCTCACAGCAGAGAAGAAGGTCGACCGGCGGCTGCTTCCTCCAAAGAAGATGATCGGTAAAAACTCGAAGAGTTTGGTGGAGAAAAGACAGAAGGAGCTGGAGCTTTATCTGCAGACGCTGCTGCAGCAGTTTCCACAGGCCACGCCCACGCCGCTCGCCTTCTTCCTGCACTTTCACCTCTACGTGAGTTTCTCACTGTGTTACACAAAGTTTTTCCCCTTTCTTAAGTAACTGTTACACACTTTTAAACCAAAGCTTTTTTTCACTTAGTTCAGCTCATTGAGAGGCTGATCCTTGAGTTTTAACAGACACCAAGAAATGAAGGAAGACCCTCATCAGCTTTTAGCTTCTTTTTCTTTAAATAAGGCTTTTCTGAATTCTCAATATTTGTTATTTCTTCACTGCATTTTAACCCCATATTATCCTCCCTGTGTCTTTTATTTTGTCGTTTTCAGCTTCCCTTTTTAAATTTCTCCATTTTGTGAGGCACTTTGGAGCTTTTTAATGAAGAAAAGGAGTTAACGAAGAAAAAGTACATTAAAAATAGAAAGGGTACAGAAGTGTCTGCAATTTCTCTCAGTTCAATTTCATTTATTTATATTGATAAACAATATGTTTATCTCTTCAGGCACAAGAGTTGTGTGAATAAACACATTATAATAAATTAACAAGCTGAGATAAAACAAACAGGGAAACACTGGAAATTTTAGCATAATAAGATAAGAATTAGACAAACTTTCTTTTCTTGATTATTTAAAATAATTCCCAAATCTATGATGATTAGGTGAAAATAATTGCGAACTTGCAAACTTGTAAAGGGAAGTGTTTCCTAGAGGAATTCTGTAAAAGGATAAAGGGTTTGAAGCTTTTTCAAAACTACATTTGTAAAGTGAGAAATAAGGAGATTAACAGCTAAAATAAGGAAACAAGATGACAAGTCACAAGTACGAACAGAATGTCAAAACTTATTGAAAATAAAGACCATTTTTGGTTAAAAATGTAGAATAAGGAGATAAAAATCGAAGATAAGATTTGGAAAAAAATGCAGAAATAGGAGATTTAAAGTCACAAGTATGGATTTAAAAACAAAATAAGAAATTAGAATTTTTAAATCAAAAGATAAAAAGTCAAAAATATGAGCAGAATGTCAGAAAACATAGTTCACTGGTTGTGATAAGCTTACAGATAATTTTGGACTTGATTTTAAGGAAGTTGCAAACCAATTTCCACCCAATTGTTGTGATCTTTGGGGATAATTTTGAATATTATTATCGAATGCTGATGAAATTTGTGGATCTGTAAAGTAAAGTGTGACCAGTAACAGTCCTGTTAAAAGATAAAAAGTTAAAGCTATTTCAAAACTACATTTGTATTCTTATGTTTGGAGAAGTGAGGGATGATTTTGAGCAGCAGAGAATCTTCCAGAAAGAGAAAACATCCCAAAGACGTTAAGAAGTGAAGTCACTGTGCAAACTGACGCCAACAACTGATGCATTTAATTCAGACACAATTTAAGTCTTTGTGACGTCTCAGGCTGTGATCATATGACAGAGTCACAACAACAACAACAACAACAGAGCAGTTTTGTTTACAAGCTCCACAAGAATCTGCAGAGATGAGACGTGTTTGTCACAGTTTGAACGAGCTCAGAAATCAGTTTTAGTTTCATTCTGCCTCAGGAAAAAACATGAACATGAAACATTTAAATTGTTTACAGCCTGATGGAGTCGTTGCTCTTTGTCCTGTTCTTTACGTAGTTGTGTAACTAATCGGCGCTAAAGTGACTTTGACCTTCATTCATGTTCTCCTTAATTCTCAAACTTTTTCCTTTTCCTGTTATTCTACAAAACACAGCCAGAACCTCAACAAAATTTTAAGATAAAAAGTCAAGGTTTCAACCTTTTCCTGCTAGTTTTAACCACTTATCCCCAAATTTTGACTTTTTACCTTATAACTTTGACTTTTTAGCCCAAAATTTCAACCTTTTCTCTCACAATTCAAACTATTTTTTCACAATGTTGTTTTTTTTACCTCAAAATTTTGACTTAATGATCTGATAATTTCAATTTTTGTTTCAAAACAATGACTTGCTACCCCAAAATGTTGACATTTTTTCCTCTTAACTTTGGCTTTAAAGCTCAAAATTTTATGTTTTCATCTCATAATTTCATCTGTTTTTTTCACGTTAATTTTAATATCTCAAAACTCTACCTTTATATACCAAATTTTGACTTTCCATGCCAAAATTTTGACTTATTCTCCTCATAACTCTGACTTTTTGGCTTAAAATGTCAACTTTTTATCTCATAATTTTGAATATTTTTCACAATGTTGATTTTACATTGTTCAAATTTTGACTTTATTACCTCAAAATTTCAACTTTTGTGTCTTAAAGCTTTGACTTTTTAGCTCAAGACTTGACTTTTTTTTTTTATTTGATTTTTTTATCACAGAATTTTGTCTTTTTACCTTATAACTTTGACTTTTTAGCTCAAAATTTCAACTTTTTATCTCACAATTCAAACTATTTTTTCCCAATGTTGTTTTTTTACCTCAAAATTTTGACTTAATGATCTGATAATTTCTATTTTTGTTTCAAAACAATGACTTTCTACCCCAAAATGTTGACAATTTTTCCTCATAACTTTGGCTTTAAAGCTCAAAATTTTATGTTTTCATCTCATAAATTCATCTGTTTTTTTCACGTTAATTTTAATATCTCAAAACTGTACCTTTATATGCCAAATTTGGACTTTCTATGCCAAAATTTTGTCTTATTTATCCCACAACTTTCACTTTTTGGCCAAAATTTAAACTTTTTATCTCGTGATTTTGAATTTTTTTTCACAATGTTGATCTTACAATGTCAAAATTTTGACTTAATTATCTCAAAATTAGACTTTGTATCTCACAGCTTTGACTTCTGAGCTCAAAACTTGACTTTTTTTCTCATTGTTTCAACTCTTTGTCTTGAAACTTGGACTTTTTATTACAAAATTTGATTGTTTTTTATCACAGAATTTCATCTTTTTATCTCCATATTTGACTCAATATGGGCCAAAGAAAAAAAATTTTGAACACCAGTCATGACCATAACAAAAAAGAGGAGAATTACTGTTTATCTGCATTTCCACCTCAGCGTTTTCTGTCTGAGAGCAGCACAAGCAGTCATTCCAAACCCCGAATTTTGAGGAATTTTATAAAATCCCCTGGACATAATTTTATCTCCATGAGGGAGGAACATGTCCGGACAAAAGATGAGGTTTAGTCGCTTTATGTAACAATATTTGAAATCTTTTTTTTCTTTCTCTTTCAGGAGATAAACGGCATCACAGCAGCTTTAGCTGAGGAGTTATTTCATAAAGGTAACACTTCCCTCTGACCTTTGACCTCTTTAATTTAATCTGGTGGTCTTTCAGCTGTGTTTGCACTTAAAGCTGCAATGACAAATGGGTCAATGACAAAAAGAGGGTTTAAAAACATATTTTTTAAAAGTTCTTTGAAAATGGACAAAAAACATATTTCTGAGAGAAGAATTATGTTTTCTAACAGATTTCAGTAGTTGACCAACATTTCAAAGTTTTTAGGTTCATTATTTTTTAGTATTTTTAATTTGAGCACCCAAAAATGTCAGGTGGAGCAACCAAATATATGAAAATATATTTATATGTTCCTGTTATTTTTTCTGTGTGAAATTATTGGCAAGTATCTCGCAAGTGTCAGTAGTGACTCATACATTTTCATTTTGTGTGTTTCATTTCTTTTATTTGTGAATAAGATAAATAATTTGATGTTAAAATAACATTTCACATTATTACATTGGTTGTTCCACCTGACATGGAAATTGTTCCAGTCACCAATGAGGTGAAAAAACCTTTTTTATCAGTATTTCAGAGAAATCTACAAACTTTTCCACTTGGTCACAAATGTCATTTGGGCTCCTCTGGCTGATGCAGTTTCCTGTTTCCTGTTTTATTCTCCTCACTTTAAAATAAAAGTCTAATGTTACGGTTGCACCACCCTGACATTTGACAAGGTGAAAATTACAGGACAAAAGTTTTTTACATTTCTCAACAGCTTTAAAATTCTTTTTATTTGCAAAGAATGTTTTATTTAAAAAGGTTCAAGCATAAAATAATGCCACTGTATTTTTAATTTCCATTTACAATAACTGACATTCAATTTTTAGAGTTTAATTACTGTGGATACTTGTCAGGACGGTTGCACCACCTGACATTTTGGGGGTTTGAGGAACCAAAACACAAAAAAACATGTTATATTTTAATAGTTTAAAGATGTGTTCAAATAACACAGGTTTCATAGAATAAAGAAATGCATGTGATGAAATACTCAATTCATGATGGAAGGAAATATTGCACTCAGACACAAAAAAAGGGACGTCACCTCATTGACCCATATACCATGTTGTGTGTGTTTGTGCAGGTGAGCAGCTGCTTCAGGCCGGTGAAGTGTTTTCTCTCCACCCTCTTCAGCTCTACTCCGTCACTCAGCAGCTTCGTTTGGCCAAACCCACCTGCTTCAACGGAGACGCCAAAACCGACCTGGGCCACATCCTGGACTTCACCTGCAGACTGAGATACCTGAAGGTTCAAACACCTTCATTTAATCTGTTTAGTTTCATGTTTTCATCATGGTGAGTTCACTGAAGGAGCAGAGACGATGATGATGATGATGATGTTTGTCTCTGGTTTGGTTCTCGTCAGGTTTCAGGAACCAGAGGTCCAGTAGGAACCAGTAACATCGAGGAGAGCAGTTTGCCCTTTGACCTCTCCGTCTTCAAGTCGCTGCTGCAGATCGAGGTATCTGTCCTTCTTTCTCTCTCTTTTTCTCTATAACACACTCCTCTCTTTACTGACATTCAATTCCTGCCTCACACAAACAATAACAGTAAAATAAACACATGAACGATAAATCTCAGGTCGCTCAGTTTTTCAGACGTCGTTGTGAAGAATTATGGGGATAAAAGAGAAGGAAACAAGGGGATGAAAAAGAGAGAGGAAGAGAAGAAAGGGGGAAAAAGGAAGCAAAAAATGAAGAAGGAAAGGCAGAAGAGAAGAAGGGAAGGATGTTCAGTGGAGAGAAAGATGGAAGGGAAGTGAAAAAGGAAGAATAGTAAGGGTGAAAGGGAAATAAGTGGGTAAGGAAGGAAGATAGGAATGAGGTAAAAAAAAATGGAAGGAAGAGGGAAAGATATGGAAGATGAAAGGAAGGAAGGAAGGAGGAAAGAAGGTGACAGAAAGGAAGGATGAAAGATAGGAAGGAAGAAGGGAAGTGAGGAAGAAAGAGCGTAGGAAAGGGAGGAAAAAAGGTGAGAAAAAGGAAGGATAACAGGAAGGAAGGAAAGAGGAAAGGAGGTGAGAGATAGAATGGATGAAAGATAGGAAGAAAGGAAGAAAGATTGGAAGAATGACAGGAAGAAAGAAAAGAAGGAATAATGACAGGAAGGATGAAAAGAAGAAAGATAGGAAGGAAGTGAGAAAGAAAGAAGGAAAGAGGTGAGAAAAAGGAAGGATAACAGGAAGAAAGAAAGGAAGGAAAGAGGAAAGGAGGTGAGAGATAGAATGGATGAAAGATAGGAAGGAAGGAAGAAAGATAGGAAAGATGAAAAGAAGAAAGATAGGAAGGAAGTGAGAGAAAGAAGGAAAGAGGTGAGAAAAAGGAAGGATAGCAGGAAGAAAGAAAGAAAGGAAGGAGGAAAGGAGGTGAGAAAAGGAAGGATGAAAGTTGGGAAGGAAGAAGGGAGGCGGTAGGAAAGAGGAAAGGAGGTGAGATAGAATGGATGAAAGATTGGAAGGATGAAAGTTAGGAAGGAAGGAAGAAAGATAGGAAAGATGAAAAGAAGAAAGATAGGACGGAAGTGAGAAAGAAGGAAGGAAAGAGGTGAGAAAAAGGAAGGATAACAAGAAGAAAGAAAGGGAGGAAAGGAGGTGAGAGATAGAAAGGAAGAAAGATTCGAAGGATGACAGGAAGAAAGAAAAGAAGGAATAATGACAGGAAGGATGAAAGGAAGGAAGAAGGGAAGAAAGATTTTTTTATTAAATCAAAGTGAGAAAAGAAGGGAGGAAGAAAAGAATTGAGAAATGAGCTAAGACAAAAAGGAAGAAGGATAAGAAAACAAAGAGAGAGGAAGTGGAAAGGGGAAAGGAAAGGACAAGGGAAAAAGAAAGAAAGGAGTGGAGTTATTTTCTCATAGTTTGTTTTAAATTTAGGTATTCAAACTCTGAGATTTATTTGTCTATTTACGTCACTTAAACCAACAACAACGATGAGAGGTTAAACTGACTCTCTCTCTCTCTCTCTGACTCCCTATCTCTCTCTCTTTCTCTCTCTCTCTCTCTCTCTCTCTCTCTCTCTCTCTCTCTCTCTCTCTCTCTCCAGATCAGCGACTGCAGTTCTCAGCAGATTCGTGGTTTGTCGTCTTTGAGGTCGAGCTTGGCGACTCTGAGTATCCACCGCTCCACAGAAACTATGATGGTGAAGTTTAAAGTTTCCTCCTCAGTTTTTGGTTTGATGCTGAGTTTCTTTTTTTCTGAGTCACTGATTTGTTTCCTCTCTGACCGTGTTCTTCAGTCCATCCTGGTTCCTGAGGCGAGCGAGTTTTCCCAGTGGGAGGCCGAGGGCTCGGAGTCTGGGTGTCCGGTCACCGCCGTCATCCCCGTGTGGAAAAACCTGACGACGCTGGACATGAGCCACAACTGCATCAGCAGCATCGACGGCTCAGTGGTAAAAAAAAACAACTTTAACCAAACTGATCCAAGCTGCTTCTTCTTCTCATCACAGCGTAGAAAAACACAGGATGACTCAAGATTTTATTTACTGATGCAGAGCTTTTCATATTTGCCTTTTATTCAGCAAAATAAGACAAAAAAAGTTTCATTTTCACATATTTGACTTCACTTCTTTGTTTAGTCCAGTTATTGTGGCCTTGAAAAGCAGATTTTCACAGATTGTTTGAAAACATTTGAGAAATATTGGGATCAAGAAACTTTGAAACCACCAACCTTTAACCCTGTAAAGCCCGACCTCTCAAAAAATAGTCAGAAAAATCCAGTTTTTTGGAACTGAGATGTTTATTAACCCTTTTACAAAATCCACAAAAAAATATTGCTTTATTATTTAATTCATGATATATTTTTTGAATCACATTTGACACACTGGGCAGTTTTGTGAAGTAAGAAAGAAAAAGTAACTATTTTGATTTTTTTTTCTTGCTACAACTTCTTGAAAATCAAGCAGTGATTTTCCTGAAAATATGTGAGTGGATGATTTCATGAGAGCAGCTGTTTTAAAAAGAGCTAAAACAAAACCTCAGCCAACTGTAGTGATGTGACAATCCTCAAGGTGGTAGAATATGGTTTTAAAAATGGTTTTAACTGGTTTTTAAAGAAACTTTTTATCATTTTGATGGGATAGAGGTCTTTGAAGTCATGTATCAAATATGATACGTTTGGCTTTATAGGGTTGAATAGATCCTCAGTATGAAACAGTTTTGTTAAAGTCAGTTTGTGTTTTTGTTTGGATCAGGAAGTTGCATGAGATTGAACTTTACAAACTTGAAACAAACTAATTTAAATAATGAAAATAACATTTTAACTCCAGTGTTGGGGACCTGCAGTCAGTGTTGATTGGTGATGAGGACAGACGTCAGGATGTGGGTTAAAACAGCTCCATGTTTCTGTTCTGACTCTTCTTTCCTCTTTTCTGCAGAAACTGATTCCTAAAGTTGAATTTCTGGACCTGAGCTACAACCAACTTTCCACAGTGGAAAACCTGCAGGTAGGTGAAGGCGTGACGAAGATTATATCAGCTCTGTTGGCTCTGCCTCCGTGTTGGTAACTTGTTTCATTCTTAAGTCAAAAAAATACGAGAAAGTGTTGAAACATGTCTAAAATTTCCTAGAACAAAAGTAGTTATTTGCTTGGACATACATTTGCAGTAGGCCTGAACGATTTGCAAAAATAACCTACTGGCAATTTTTATTTCCTATATTGTAATTGTGGTTTTTTTGCACCCATTATTTCTCTGTTCCCATCTTCTCTGTTTCTAAACAAACTCATTGTAGAACATGAACAGTGACATTAATTACAGCACAACTACAAAAACCCACCCCTACAACTGGGACTGATTTTGTCTATTTTACTCACTTTTACCTTATATTTTTGCCACTTTTGGACCTTATTGTGATGCCTTCACACTATTTTCAAGGTTTACCCCCAATTTTTGTTGACTTTGCCCATTTTTGACACTTTTCACTCATTTTTGACACTTTGGGACTGTTATTTGTGCATCAAACTATTTTCCAAGGGTTAATACCAACTTTCTTGCCATAGTTGTTGACTTTGGCCATTTTTAACAATTCTTCACTATGTTTCGTCACTTTTTTCACCACTTTTGCTACTTATTGAATTTTATAAAGTTTCCACCGAAATTTTCTTGATAGTTTTTGTTGCTTTTGGGGCATTTTAGTCACTTTTCACTCTTTTTTTTGCCACTTTTCACTACTTTTTGAGTACTTCTAGGTTTCATCCCAACTATTTGTTACTTTTTTGACAATTTCTATTATATCAGACTAAGTTTTTTTTAGCTGTTTTTGCCTCTTTTTAATACTTAGATTGTTTGTTTTGTAAAGGTCCTCAAAGGTTTTTTTGATACCTTCACAATATTTTCAAGGTTTGCCCCCAATTTTTTCCCTTTTTTTTTTTACTTTGCCCATTTTTTACATTTTTTGGACCTTTTTTTTTGCAACAAATTGACAAACTCAATCCCAACTTTCTTGCAATTTTTGTTGACTTTGGCCATTTTTACTACTTTTCTCTGTTTTTCATTTTATTGTTTTACCATTTTTGCTTCTTTCTGAATTTTTTTGAGTTTCCTCCAAATTTTTCTTGCTTATTTTTTTCGCTTTTTTGCAATTTTAGTCACTTTTCACACATTTTTTTGCCACTTTTGGACCATTATTTGCTACTTTTTGAGTATTCCCAGGTTTCATCTCAATATAAAAGCCAATTTTTGTTGGCAGTTTTTAGCACCTCAAACTAAGCTTTATTGCTACTCTTTGCTGTTTTTGCCTCTTTTTTTACCACTTAGTTTGTCTCTTTGGTTGAGTAACTCTGGTGTAGAGCAGAAAACATTTGCTGCAAAAACTGTAGCTGATATTTTGACACATTTCAGGTTATAGAAATATTGCGCTGTCTGCGGTTAGAATATTGCAACACTACATGTTGCAATTTAATCTAATTTGCAATTAATTGATGATTTCCTGATTTGCAGACTGCAGAATCTAAAATAAATGAGTGACTCTCCAAAATGAGTCAACACAGGTGGAATGCTACAAGCTGCAAATAGAAATGGATTTAAGTCTTAAACCATCCTGAGCAGGTTGTAGTCATCTATTTTTAGTGCTGTTGTGTTGAAAAACTCAAAAAGACGTAAAAATAACTGAATACAAAGTGTTTTTTTCATCAAACAAACCACTGAGTGTTGAAATTAAACTCAGATTCTGGATCAAACTCACATTAAGCTGCTGAAACATGCACATGCTGCCGGAAGGTTTTTTCATTTCTGAATGATTTCTTGATGCACTTTTCCTTTCGTCGTTGCAGCATTTGTACAACCTGGTCCACGTGGATTTATCCTACAACAGCCTGCGGGTCCTCGAAGCTGCTCACACACGTCTGGGAAACATCAAAACTCTCAATTTGGCGGGAAACCAGCTGGATCAGCTGACCGGCCTCACAAAGCTCTACTCTCTGGTCAACCTGGACCTCAGCCACAACAAACTAACACAGGTGAACACAAAAATATGACACGGGTAACTAAACTGTGGACACTAACGTTCGTGAAAGATGAGCTTGAGGCATCAGTTTGTCTTTTTGCATGTAGAAAATTATTCTTGTCTTATCTTAGTGGATAAAAATGCTTTAATGCCACATTGTGAGCTGTGAAAAATGACTCCACTTGTTTCTATTCCAGCTGGAGGAGATCAAGAACATCGGCTCTTTGCCCTGTTTGGAGAAACTCAACCTGTCCAGTAACCCCATGTGCATCATCCCCGACTACAGAACCAAAGTCCTGGCCCAGTTTGGAGACCGAGCAGCAGAGGTAAAGCAGCAAAACCACCACAGTATCAACTCTAGAACTCCATTTCCACTACTACTATAGCTGAAAAAGTGCAGCAGATCACAGAATATGCAGATTAGGCAAAAATCTCCAATATGATTAAGGTTTAAAAGTCTGTTTTAACAACTCATGTCTGTTACAAAACACATTAACACATTAACACAACATTCATATTTTACAGTTTGAAGCAGTTTTAGTAACTTTTAAGCAAGTTAGTTTAACACAAAGGGAGGAGAGGAGCTGCACGACTTTTGCTGCAGAGGTGCAGCTACGTCACGTCTGTGTCTGGGTGTGTTACATTAATTAAAGACCCCCCTGCTACAACAGGTAAAAGGAACAATATAAACATATTTGGGTCAATGACAAAAAGAGGGTGTAAAAACTTATTTTTACAAAGTTCTTTGAAAATGGATAAAAAACATATTTCTGAGTGAAGAATTATGTTTTCTAACAGATTTCAGTAGTTGACCAACATTTCAAAGTTTTTAGGTTCATAATTTTTTTGTATTTTTAATTTGAGCACCCAAAAATGTCAGGTGGTGCAACCAAATATATGAAAATATATTTATATGTTCCTGTTATTTTTTCTGTGTGAAATTATTTGCAAGTATCTCTCAAGTTTCTGTAATGATTCATTCATTTTCATTTTGTGTGTTTTTTTTCTTTTATTTGTGAATAAGATAAATAATTTGATGTTAAAATAACATTTCACATTATTACATTGGTTGTACCACCTGACATGGAAATTGTTCCAGTCACCAATGAAGTGAAAAAACCTTTTTTATCAGTATTTCAGAGAAATCTACAAACTTTTCCACTTGGTCACAAATGTCATTTGGGCTCCTCTGGCTGATGCAGTTTCCTGTTTCCAGTTTTATTCTCTTCACTTTAAAATAAAAGTCTAATGTTACGGTTGCACCACCCTGACATTTGACAAGGTGAAAATTANATTTGCAAAGAATGTTTTATTTAAAAAGGTTCAAGCATAAAATAATGCCACTGTATTTTTAATTTCCATTTACAATAACTGACATTCAATTTTTAGAGTTTAATTACTGTGGATACTTGTCAGGACGGTTGCACCACCTGACATTTTGGGGGTTTGAGGAACCAAAACACAAAAAAACATGTTATATTTTAATAGTTTAAAGATGTGTTCAAATAACACAGGTTTCATAGAATAAAGAAATACATGTGATGAAATACTCAATTCATGATGGAAGGAAATATTGCACTTGGACAAAAAAAAAGGGACATCACCTCATTGAACCGTTTACATCAAACATAAGGCTAAAGATGTACAAAAACACTTGGTTTCACTGAATGTTGTTGCAGGGACTTTCCATGAGGGTTTTGAGGATGTTCGTTAAAAAATAAAGTTGCGAAATATTTGAAAATAAGTATTTACTTGGCTACACCTGTGCTTCCTCAGGTTTGTCTGGACAGTAAAGTGACGACAGAGAAAGAGTTGGACACGGTGGAAGTGTTGAAAGCCATTCAGAAAGCCAAAGAAGTCAAAGACAGGAAGAGCAGCGGAGACAAGAAGGTACGTTCAGTCACACAGAGACAAACACTTTTTACTGAAGTCGTTCTTACTGATACAGATGTTTTATCATTTATGAAACTGTTGTGAAGTGTCACTAATAAAACCAGTGTAAATAAGTAATTCATGGATCTCTTTTAGGACTTTTAGGACAGTTTCTTTCTTTTCTGTTCTTCAAATGAGAGGATTTTATCTGGCTGAGTATCATATTCAAACATTACGTGTGTTAGAGGTTTTTGACTCGTGTTTCTCTCTGATTTGATCCTGTAGAGCGAACAAAAACTGTAAACCAATCACAACCTCCGATTGATATTTAACGACTGTAGTTAACGATAGAACAACCTAGAAACTTGTGGTAGTGGTTTTTGATTCTAACCTGATTTTAGAAAACTTAGAGATAAATCACTAACAGATTTCTGAAGATTTTAAAAACGTTCTCTGTCAGTCACTCCAGCAGTTTGATCTCTCATCACCTGAGAAACGAGCTGCTGTTGTGTTTGTTGGGATCAAAACCTGCAGATCAGCAGCTTCAGCTCGACCCCTGGTTTCAAACAAGAGGTTTTTCAACAACTCTGGCTCCATGTTTGGTGTAATTATTGGTTCAAGCAGCCTCAGAAACGTGTTTTTTCTCTAAATATTAGTGGGAGTGTTTCTGTGCTAAAGCTGCTGAAGCTGCAGGTTTGAGAATCTGCTCCATGATGACGGTGACCGCTGCTCTCTGAAGGCTTCCTCCTCTCTGTCCTCTCGTCAGATCAGTGAGGAGACCAGGCTGTCTGCACCTGCACCTCCTCACCTCTCCTCTTCCTCCACTCCTCCTCCTCCTCCCACCTCCTCCTCCTCCTCCTCCTCCTCCCGCTGCTCTTCTGCTGTTGCTCCTCCTGCTGTGACCTCCTCCTCTTCTTCTTCTTCTTCCTCCTCTACCTGCCCGGCCCAGCAGGCTGCCTGCCCCAGCCAAGGTAATCATGTATGTATCAGGCTGTGCAGGGCTGAGGGAGGAGGGTCAGGGAGGGGGGAGGGGTGTCAGGGTTTTTGTTTCTGATTAAAGGAGCAGACAGAAGATTCTGTGAAACAGGTGATGACTGAAAAACACAGAAACTGCTGATTGTGCTTGCTTAGCCTGCAACTTTTATTACTTATCTAGAAATCTGCCAGCTGTAAATTTGGTAAAATGAGAAATATTCAGTCTAAAACTCTCTGAACTGTTTCATATTATTCTGATATTCCTCCTTCAGTTTTGAGTCCTGCACTGAAACATCTGTGAAAGTTTCCTAAACTAATATGTCGCAGCTTTTTATGACCACAAACTGTATTTTACAACCACGGCTCTTACTTACATCCCACCTAATTCTGGCCTATTTACCATACTATATTTCAGAGCTTATAACTGTAGAACCATAAGGTCAAAATTCATCAGTGACACTTCATTTGAAAGATTAAAGCCTCTAGTTTCAGAAAATGTCGTGTTTTTATATGTGGCAAAAATCCACATCAGGATAAATGCAGCTGAAACACTTTCCTCTTCACTTTTTATAACTAATTTTTGAAAATCATGAACTTCATGATGCTTCATGTCAGACATAAAACATCCACCACGTCACTTCTACACCTTCTCATCTACATCTGGGTGAAATTTGAGTTTTCTTGGTAAAACCTTGTAGGAGTTAGAGAGTTTTTAGTCTCAGGTGTCCAAACACAGATGTGTCCTCATTAACCACAGTCTAGTCGGACGACTTCGCACAAACAAAACCAGCTGTATCAGTGCTCAGTGTCTTCTTTGTTGTCAACTTTGCTCTCTTTGTGAAAAGGTTCACTAAAAATCGTGACATTATAGCTCCTGGTCACAGATTGTACCTCTCCTTTTGCTCACATGAATATAAATGATTACACGCGGCTAAAAAAATCGTCTTCCCGCAGTGAAAAGCTATTGGTTACTGTACGTGTGATTATCAGTATAAGTCTGTTAGGAGGGTTTATGCACCTCCACCGACTTCTACTGTCCAGTCAAGCAGAGAGCAGTTGTTGTATAAATCAGGCTCTCCTGGCATCAAATTAGATTCACATTGAGGAGGAAATGCTATAAGACTGAGAAGCTGCTGTTATTGATGAGACATATTCCCTAGGTTCAGATTAAAGATGAGGCAAATTCATACTAAAGTGGGAACTGAAAGAACCAGCTCTTTGAAAAGTGGAGGTGCATCAGGAAGTAATGAAACAGTTTTTCCAACAGGTTTTTTTAAATATGATTCATTGATGAGTAAATTCTGGTAAATTCAACCTCAACTAAATAATAAATAATCAGTTCCTGACACTGACTAACAAACTGACTGAGGTCACGTGACCCCTGCTAAAGCCCACTAACCACTTCTGGTACATTTAACATCTGCTCTGCGTAACACAGGCTGCACACTGTGTGACTGTCTGAACTTTAACACATTTAACTGTCCTGTCTTTTAAGTCTGCTCACTAAAACGAGGTGAGACTGTTGTGGCATTTGTTGCTTTGTAATGAAATTTGAATATGTCTCAGTCAAAGTTTGATGAATTTTTACAACTTTCGATAACATAACTGAGAAAGACAGGATGTTAATTTATGCTTTGATGACCCAGGGTTGGATATTTTTGGGGATAACAAAGACGTAAGTTTCTGTTTTGGGAGCTTGAGCTGTTAAATTGTTGAGAGTGTGGGTCAAAGTTCGCAGAGTGTCACTGAACGGTTTGGTTTCCTCTTTCAGAAATGACGAGCAGAGAAGAAGCCCCCGTTCCCCCCAGCGTCCTCCCCCCTGTGGACGCTGCAGCCCCCCCTGAAAGCTTTAACACAAACACACACCTCCTGTCTGTCGACCCCGTGCAGGTCAGAAACACACCTGGAACATCAGGGGAAAGATTGCATGTAGAGGAGATGATTTACAACTTTCTGACCCAAACTAACCTTTAAATTCAGCCCTTTAGTTTTATGTATTTTGAAGATCTTACAGTTTGATTTCATGGTTTCTAATGCAGCTTTGTGTGTCTCTCCTTCAGGTACAACAACCTGCTGTTACTCTGTCTGAACACACTCACTATGAAGCTCCTACAAACATTGAAATCACAACTACAACTTCTTCTGTTTCTGTCTGGTAAGTTTTTAAATTCAGCTGCAGGCAGTGAAGATGAAGGCTTTCTTCTACACTGCAAAAACGGAAATCTAAGCAAGTCATTATGTCTTATTTGTAGTAAAAATGGTCTTATTGTTCTTAATTTGAGCCACATTCACCAGACCAGGTCATAAAAATGTCTTATTTCAAGTTTTTTTATGACAAAAATGAGGTGTAAATTGCTTGTAAAAGTCTAAAAAATCTGCCAATGGGATAAGACGAATTCGCCCGGGAAGTTTCTTGAAATTAGAAAGATGTCTTAAAACAAGAATCTTTTATCTTATCCCATTGGCAGATTTTTTTTTACTTGCTGCAAGCAATTTACACCTCATTTTTGTCTTTAAAAAACTTGAAATGAGACATTTTTATGACCTTGTCTAGTAAATGTGGCTCATATCAAGAATAATAAGACAAATTTGAGTAAAAATAAGACATAATGACTTGATTAGATTTCAGTTTTTGCAGTGTATAATATAAACAAACACTTCTCTCTGTCTCCTCCAGTTCTGCCTGCTCCTCCTCCTCCTCTTCCAGGCCCGTTGAAACATCCTGCTCCATCTGCTCCTCAGCTTCATGTCCTCTCCTCCCCACCCACCTTCTCTCCTTCTCCTCCTCCAACAACGACTTCATTTCCCAGCTCTCCCTCTTACTGAGCTCCAACCTGAAGGAGAGGAAGATGGAGAATAAAGAGGAGGAGGAGGTGGAGGAGGAGAGGGAAGGGGAGGAGAAGAGGTCTGAGCGCAGAGAGGTTCAGTCACACGTTGAAGGAACTGAGGTGGAAATTCCCAGGTAACCCGACCAGAAACTTTCTATAAACTCTGAGTCAAAGATTCTTTATTTGTGTTTCTGAGATCCTCCAAACTGTCACTGAGTGATTCAGTAAAAATGTTAGCAACAGATTTCTGGCTTTCCTTAAAGTCAGCAGTGAAATAAGAGAGTTTTTGAGACGGCAAACTTTTCTTTCACTCATGGTTAGTGGTTGGGTGAAGACATTTAATAATAAACAACTGTGTTTACTCTTTTTAAATCATAATAACAACAGAAACTTCAAAAATGACCCTGATGAAAAGTTTCCATCCCCCAGTTCTTAATCACGTGTTTTTCCCCCTTTAACATCAATAACAGCTTGAAGTCTTTTGTGCTCGTTGTGGATGAGGGTCTTTATTTTCTCAGATGGTAAAACTGACCATTCTTCTTGGCAAAAAGCCTCCAGTTCCTGTAAATTCTTGCTCTGTCTTGCATGAACTGCAGGTTTCTCTAGAGGGGTCTCACCGAGTTACTATAACTCCAGTCCTCTGACTCTTGGCCACTCCAGAACCTTCACTTTATTCTGCTGTAGCCAATGGCAGGTCCACTTGTCCTTGTGTTTTGGATCATTGTCACGTGTGAACGTCCAAGTACGTCTCATGTGCAGCTTCTGGGCTGATGAGTGTAAATTTTCCTCCAGTATTTTCCGAGAACATGAGGCTTTAGGGACGGGCGAGGTTCACAGAAAGTTACAAAACAAGCGTCCATATTTCACTTTCATGACAATAAAAGTCATATGCTTGTCAATTTTTTTCACCTAAATATTGTGGGACATCTTGAGGGTATAACATTTGAAGGAATTTCTTGAACTGACAAAAAATACTCTTATATTTTCCTTAATTTTTAAATTTTTTTAAAAGTAAGTTTTCTCATAGTCTTGTTTCAAAGAACTTTCAGAATGTCTGTGTGTTAAAGGCCCTGTTTACACAACAACGTTTCACAGTGTTTCACCTAAAAATGCAGGAAAACAATGAAAAAATCAGCTTTTACTCAGAAACCTTGAGGGACTTAAAACGCTGCAGTGCGCATGTCAGGCCTGAAGATGGTGATAAAAGTATAGGAGCCTTTTACACGACAACGGCTTAGAGGCTGAAGAAGAGGTGAGCTGATCATCTGGAGTTTATATGAAAAACTTCCTTTCTAATTGCAGAATTAGTGCAATAAATGCACGTTTTGGTAGAAGGCAGTCATTAGATTCAGCAGCAGAAGAATGAAATGGTAGGTCATAGTTGTTTTTGTTTGGTTTGCACTTAACACACGCAACAATACTTTTGCATTTCACCCTAAAACTGTTGTCGTGTAAACGGGGCCTAAGATTGTAAAAGGCTCTCAGTTGTCTGAAAAGCTTGAACTGTGAAGCAGTTTGTTGGATCCTGAAGGATTCCTGTTTCTTTGATAAATTTGTATTCAGGGTATTAAAAACAAAAAAAGTGTTTTAAAGCTGAAAACTCTCATTTACTCCCTGTTTCTCATTTCCGATTCCAGTCCAGGCTCCAGGGACGGATATTTCGAGATGGGTCTGGATGACTCAGTGGAGGAGTCCGTCTGCTCCTCCTCCTCTGGTCCTCCTGCAGAGGAGCCTGTCAACCACCAGGGGGGGCTGTGTGAGGAAAAAGAGGAGGAGGAGGAGGTGAAGGTGTCCAGGGTTCTGTGGTGCTACTGCGTTCAGGTGAAGGAGGAGGAGGTGGAGCAGAGGAGGGCGTGTCTGGTGCTGACGGAGCGACTCTGTGGTCTGCTGTTCCTCAGGGACGATTTCACCTGGACCAATCAGAGCAAAGGTGAGGAGACATCAGTGCCAGTAAAACTGGAGTTGTTGAAGTGATTATTCTGAGAGCACATACAGAGATTTGATCCTTTGGAAACCACACATCAGACATACACTAACCAGATTATCAAGAAGCATTTCAGTTTTCAATAAAACAAAATATGTTCTGAATTCACTTCCCATCTCATACTAATCCATTATCTTACAATATTTCCATTACTGTGTAGAGATCTGGGGGCAATAACTGTATGAGTTCAATAAAATAACTAACTATTCTTTAAAAAGGGCAACATAGGTCATTCATAAAGTGACCTATACGGGTCATACTCTTTCACTCTTCTTACAATCAAAATTATTGAAATTTGTAGAAATCTTAAAATTCCAAACAGCACATATGGTGCATAAAGCAAACAAATATGAACTGTTAGTACAAAATATGCAGATATTATTCAGGGATTGAGAAGGGGGGATATCATTCAACTTCAAAAAGAACAGAATCCGCACAAACAGGAAAAAAATTGCATTTCGTTCTGTGGGCTAAGACTGTGGAATAGTTTGGGTGAGGTGTTAAAACAGTGTTCAAACATTCAATGGTTTAAAATAAAATAGATAGACTGTGTTTCATGGGATCCAGTGGGGGTGTGAGAATCATGAGGTGCTTACAAAATGCTGTTAGTGATAGTTTATTTCTGTATATATTTATGTTTATATGCAGTAATAGTCATAGATAGTTGGTTCTTTTCTATTTTGGTTTGTTCTTCTGTCTCTGTCTTTTTCAGAATAGTTGCTGTATAGTGTCCAAGATTCATAAACCATGTTCATTATTATTATTACTATTGTTGTTATTGTCATCATCATCATCATTGTTGTTATGTGGATGTGTGGTCGTGATAATTATGTCAGAGGATTAGGGCCACGCTAAAAAGAAAAGAGAAGTCGAAAACTTACGAGGAGTTTTCGACTTTTTTCTCGTAAAGTTATCACTTTAATCTCGTAAGTTTACATTTTTTGCCTGTCCCTAATCCTCATTCGTAAATAATAACAATATATGGATATGTATAATATATTAAAACCAGTGTTATTATTATCATTAGTGAACAGTAATATTTCCAAGGAAGCAGGGATATAAAAACTGTTCATATGTGGAGAAATTGGTTTGAATTTGATAAGTTTTGATTTCTTCTCTCTCCTTTTTTGAACGTGCCTCACATTCTCTGTTTTGTTGTTTCGCTTTTTTCTCTTGTATTATGTTCAAAATTAACCTTTTAATCAAATCAAATGTGTTTTCAGAGGAGGAGCAGAGCTGGTCTGTGGAGGAGGTGCTGTCCGGCCTGCAGCTGGACCTCCTGCTGCCTCCCTCCCTCCTCCTGCTCTCCTCCCCGTCAGAACTCCCTGACTCCTGCCTCGCGCTCGGCTGCAGAGACAAACAGACGCGATGGTTCATCTTCTCTGAGTACGAGGAGCTGCAGGAGACACGAAACGAGCTCACACGACTCCTCCAGGTCAGACAAGTTTGATATCCTTCATTTCCCATAATCCACCTCTCCTCTGACTCTTGAAACTAAAACCTCCTCTTATCTCCAGGACTCTCAGACCGACCTCAGACCCTCCATCGCTCCTCAGCTCCTCCCACGTTCACTCATCAACTCCTGGGAGCTGGAGGAGAGTCAGGGAGCTAAAGGAGGCCACCCCGCCCACCTCCTCCTCCTCCTCTCCTCCTCCTCCTCCTCCTCTGCCACAGACTCCCACCACCTCCTCTCAGAGATCTTACCCCAGAATGAGGAGCCCAGCCTCCCCTCTCTCCTCTTCCTCACCCACAAACACCTCTGGGTGCTGAGGATAGACTTCAGGGAGCTGGAGGAAAGAAAACAGGGGAGTACGAACCTTCGCCAACCCTCCTCCTCTTCAAACTCCTCCAGCTCCTCCTCCTGGTGCAGGCTGCTCCGTGTTCCCCTGGGGTCTGTGGTTCCTCACCCCAGTGAGAGAACGTCTCAGGACGGAACCACGACCTTCAGCTGCCAGGACCCAAAACACAAGCACAGGTGAAATTATTCTCTCGTTATTAGAACTGGATAATTAATCACTAATTAGGTCAAATCATAGTATTCTTATCACAAACAGTGCAATATTTCTATAACCTGAAATGTGCCAGAATATCAGATATAGTTCTTGCAGCAGATGTTTTCTGTTCTACACCAGAGTTACTCAACCAAAGAGACAAACTGTTAAAATCTACCTTTACAAAAGAAACTGTACAAGTGGTAAAAAGAGGCAAAAACAGCAATAAAACTTAGTTTTAGGTGGTAAAAATTGCCAAAAAAGCAACAATAATTGGTATTTAAATTGGGATAAAACCTGGAAATACTCAAAAAGTATCAAAAAATGAGACAAAATTCACAAAAACAGAGTGAAAAGTGACTAAAATGCCAAAAAAGCACAAAAAATTATCAAGAAAATTTTGGTGGAAATCTTAAAAATTCAAAAAAAAGCAAAAATTGTGAAAAAAGTGTTGAAAAATAGGCAAAAGTTGTACAACCTTCGCAAGAAAGTTGGTATTTCCCTTGGAAAATAGTCAGTTTGTTGCAAAAAATGATCCAAAAGTGGCAAAAATGGGCAAAAACATCAAAAATTGCCAAGAAATTTGGGAGTGAATCTGGAAATAGTGAGGAGGTATCTCCAAAAAAAAAGGTCACTAAGTGGCAAAAAAGAAGTGAAAAGTAACCAAAATGCCCCAAAAGCACCAAAAATTATCAAGAAAATTCTGGGGGAAACTTTAAAAAATTTAAAATGTAGCAAAAATGGTTAAAAAAGTTAAGAAAAATAGGCAAAAGTTGTACAACAATGGCAAGAAAGTTGGTATTACCCTTGGAAAATCGTCAGTTTGTTGCAAAAAATGGTCCAAAAGTGTTAAAAATGGGCAAAAACAACAAAAATTGCCAAGAAAATTAGGAGTGAATCTGGAAATAGTGAGAAGGTATCCCCAAAAAAATGGTCCCTAAGTGGCAAAAAAGAAGTGAAAAGTAACCAAAATGCCCAAAAAGCACCAAAAATTATCAAGAAAATTTTGGTGGAAACTTTAAAAAATTCAAAATGTAGCAAAAATTGGTGAAAAAAGTCATGAAAAATAGGCAAAAGTTGTACAACAATGGCAAGAAAGTTGGTATTACCCATTGAAAATCGTCAGCTTGTTGCAAAAAATGGTCCAAAAGTGGCAAAAATTGCCAAGAAATTTGGGAGTGAATCTGGAAATAGTGAGAAGGTATCCCCAAAAAGTTCCCTAAGTGGCAAAAAAGAAGTGAAAAGTGACTTAAATGGACAAAAAGCACAGGTTGTTGTTGTTGTTGTGCTGTAATTTAAATGTTCATGTTCTACAATGTGTTTGTTTAAAAACATATAATATGGGAACCTAGAAATGATCGCACAATGAATTACAGTTGCAGTATAGCCCTATTTGTTACATCTGTCTCTGTCGTCAGGCGTCGTAGATGTGTGTTGTGACTCTCATGTCGTGTTCAGGATCAGACACAGTGTCCAGCTGCTCCTCGGGGGCCAGAGGCTGCTGCTGCTCTTCCCTTTAGCCCAGGACAGGAGCTCCTTCCTGGGGGAGCTGAACCAGCGGAGAGCTGCTCTGGAGGGACTGAAGATGGTGGCTCTGCCTCAGCCCTGCTGCTCCCACCACGGACTAAACACACACGGTGAACATATTTGCCCATCCTAAGAAAAAACTTTGAGATAAATGTCATACTTTTTTTTTTAATGTATATTTTTTATTCATTTTTCACATCAACAAAGAACAAGACAGCACAGACTTGAGTTAGTCATAAAGAAAAATATACATATAAAGAAACAATAGTTACACACACGGGTTAGATGAGTGTCATATACATTCTTATCTACACAAGTTTTATGTCAAAGAGAAATAGGTGGTCAAGAAACATTCTTAAAGGCAAAGTGTGGGTACCCTTCCTCACCCAGATTAGTGGGGAGGTAATCTATAAAGGGTTGCCAAACTTTATAAAAGGAGTTGTCATTGCCCTTTAATTTAGCACTGAGGCGTTCCATAGGAAAAACTTTAAATGTTTCTCTGTACCACTGTGTGACTGTAGGAGGCTTCTCCTGAATCCACTGAAATAGTGTACATCGCCTTGCTAGGAGCAAAAGTTTACCAGTTGAACCAAAGTTGAAATTTTGATAGAGAGAACTGTTGAGTTGGCAAATTTAGAAGAAACAATGTCGGCTCTGGTTTTATCGTTCTGAGAAATATTAAGCTAAGCTCCTGGGCAATATTTTTCCAATACCTGGATATCAAAGGGCATTGCCATATGCAAATGTCATACATTTGACTTTGAATCCAAGAAATTTTGAGTTTTTCTTCTAATTTTGATTTATAATCTCATAATTTCTATAATATACTCATAAAGTCAGTGTTTCAAAATTGAGTTTATTTTCTGACAATTTTGACTTGTCTCAAAATATTGACTTTTCTCAGAAATTTGAATTTTCACCTTTAAACTTTGACTTAACTATTTTGAAATTTTTACCTTGTTGTCATTAATTTTGACCTGATTATCTTAGAATTCTGACTTCATCTTACTGTTTTGACTTCTCTCAAAATTTCGTCTTTTCTTGGGATTTTGGAATTTTATCCCAAAATTTGGACTTTCTATCTCAGAATTTTGTCTTTTTATCTTAAATTTTGACCTAATACAGGCTGGAAAACATTCTCAACAGAGACAGTTTTCTTTTTTAACTGGCAGCTTCCATAATAATGCCTCGACACATGTTTAAACAAAAAGAAAAATATTTATATATGTTATTCTTGTAAAGTGACCTTGTGTGCCATGAAAGGCGCCCTTAAATAAAAGGCATTATTATTATATTTCTCTTTGTACAAAAATGCACAATATTATTAGTTTGTTGTTCCTCAGACCCTCACTGATGTTTCAAAGTTAGCTGAACACTTTTTTTTTTAATTTCAGGCTGCTGCAGATCCAGAGATCAGTGCTGCTGTAAAAGTAAATCTAACAGCACCAACAGGTGAGACTCACTTCAGCTCCATCATAGGTTACTTTCTCCCTCCTGGATGTGAATTCAGACTCTTATTTTGAAATCCTGCGTCCCCCTCCTTCCTCCCTCCTCCTCAGCTGGGACTCCTCGCAGCCTCAGCTGGAGGAGAACCAACCGTCCTCCCACCTCCTGCCGGGTCTCTCCCCAGGACTGAAGCTTCTTTCTGGGCTCCAAGGGCAAAACCTGCTGACGTACTTCCACAAACACATCGCAACGGTAAAACACAAACACACTCTGATGTGTCATAAAACCCCAAATTTAGCTTCTTCATTGGCTCCTCTTTGGTTTTACAGTAACTTCTAAAATGGGTCTGGCTTTTTGTAACATATCTGAACTGTTAAACCCTTAAAACATCACATGGGGTGCAGTCACTAAACAAACAAGATCATTAATCTTAATGTGCTGTTACGGAACTGAATCTAAAATTTCAGAAAAACTGAAATGATTTTCTATCTTTCACTTATCTTTATTTGAAGTTGACACAAAAACAAAATGTGCAGGGAGTTCCCAGGGTATTTTTTTTTCTAATTTGAGTTCATACACTGAGATTTTCTTTAAGATTATGTCCTCTTGAACATCATAAAAGTGTCAGAAGTTCAGTGAGCTCAAAGTTTTTCCATTGCACTATTTAATTTAAATGTGTGTCTATTTTTTCTTTCTTCCTTTTGTACAGTTTCTATATTTCTTATATTTCTATATTTCCAATTTGTAGTTACTTAATATCTGTTCTTTCTATATTTGATATTTAATGTATATTCATACTTGTTTTTGTACAAAGAGAGCACAGTTGAAACCAAAGTCAAAGTCCTTGTTTGTTTCTTGAAGATACTTGGCAATAAAGGCGAATCTGATTCTGATTCAACAAATGACCTGAATAAATCTTTAGCTGTTGATTGTTTTGATTTGACTTTTATTTGATGGGAAGAAAAAACTCTGAATTTCCAAAAAATCTCTTTTTTTAAGAGTGTCTTTGTAAAAAGAGAGAGCAGCTGTGACTGAAGACAAAAAAGCAACTTCAAAAGGAAATGATAGATAATTCTTCTGCATTCAATTTGAAGTGATCTGATTTCATGAGATGATTTATAAACTGTCATTAATCCCATATTATGTGGTTTTTTTTGCCCTTTTACTCACATGAAGCTCAATCAACGTTTCTTTATTCCAGTAAAAAATCTAGCTTCATGTTTGTCTTTGTGTTTCCTCCTGACGTCAGACCGAGGACGAGGAGGTGCGACAGGTTTTGTGGTTGTCTGTGGTTCTGTACAAGTCTCCAGAGTCTGAACTCACCTGCTGTCTGCTGCTCTCCACCGACACCATCTACTTCCTGTTAGAAGACTCCGCCTCCACGCTGGGGCATCACTCAGGTAAGAGGAGGAGGAGGAGTCACAAACATCACACATCAGGTGTTTTTTTGTTCCACAGACTGAGTTTTTCTCACTCTGCCTCTCTGTTTCTGTCAGTTTTGGACACGATGGACTCTGGAGACCCTGACGTCCGTCTGTGCTGCTGTTTGTCCATCAGACTGTCCGACCTGCTCTCTGTTAACGTGGGACTCTTCGACCAGTACTTCAGGGTCGTAGGTCAGTGCCTGAACACACACAGGAGTCTTACAGTTTAATAAAAACCCTTCACTTAACGCCCCCTCGTCTCTCTCTCTCTCTCTGTTTCTTCAGGTCGTTCAGCCGATCACATCGTGTGCTGCCTCAGCAGAGACAGTTATGGGACGGGAGTTTTCCTCCAGGAGCTGATGTCTGCGCTCAGTCTGCAGCAGCAGCTTCCTCCTCCTGAGCCGTCAGATCAAGACTTTTACTCCCAGTTCACCAGCACAAACACAGGTCAGACTCCACGCAGAGACAAAAACTCTGCTGAAGCTGAGGCCACAGAAAAAACATTTTTCATCCACAAACCACAAACTGTTTTTAAACTTTTTTTATTTGATAGAACAACTGAGCTGGCTCTTATTTAAGCTGTCCCATCAAATAAAGACAAAAAGGCCCAAAAATTCAAACAATAATTCCTAAAACTTTGTGATGTCTGCTTTGATAAAGCTAGGGAGAAAAATCCTGATATGTAGTGACCACTGATGGGCAGTATTGTGTTAGAAGTAACATGTTACTGTAATCAGATTACATTTTTTTTAAGTAACAAGTCAAGTGAGGGATTACAATTGCAAAAACACTAATTATTATTTTACTGTTACTTTCCCACATACGGGCCGTGTTACTTTATTACTAATTTGATTTCAATTTGCAAAACTGTCCTTTGAGATATGAAAGTGACTTGCAGTGGTAAACAACTGACACTTGTAGTGATCAACAATAAGAGACGACAGGAAGTTTAGGAGAGAGCAGGAGCATACAGCAGTTGATGCAACATTACTTTGAGTTTGGAAAAATGCAGACCAAAAGTGGTGTCAAGCTGCCACATAGAAAGTCATTTTCTGTTTTGGTAAACTCTTTGCACTTAACCCACTGTCAAAAGATGTGAATGTTAATAATATGGACTATAGTCTGGAAAGACTTTGATTTTAGTTATTTTATATTTATTTTTATTGGTATATTTTAGTTAAATCTACTTGAATGTAGGTAAAGAAGCCCACTTACACCAGTTTTATAAGGATTTGTTAAGATTTTTTGCCGAATAATCCAGTTTTAAAACCCTAATTTTTCAGTTTGAAAACTGAAAAAAACGGTATTAAGACAGAAGTAGAATCTTAAAAACTCAAATAGAGTTTTAAAACTGAAATATTAGTTTTTACACTGAAAAATTAGGGTTTTAAAACAGACATAATAGAGATTAAAACTGAAAAATAACGTACTAAAACTGGATGATACCCGTTAAATAATTCTCAACAAAGTTAAGTTTTCATTTTCATTTCTTTAACTGGTGGAAATGTGCTTCCATATGAAGGGGTAAACATATGAAGGATTTTTATTTGATTTCCTGGAATGCACTGAAGTATAAGTGACTGGAAAAAAGATCTGCTTTATTTTATCAAGATACAGTCCTTTCACGACTTTTATTCCAGTTTACAAGTCTTTATAAGTCCTACTCGGGTCTTATAACGACTTGTTTAGTTTGGAGGACTTTCGCTTACTACACTAATCTAAATCTCTCTTTATTTTAGAATTCTTTCTTTGACAAACTAAACTTAGTTCAAATATACTACCTCATACTTCTTCCTTAACTTAGTCCGACTTTCCAACAATGTTTTTACAGCATGTTCAGGAAACACATCATGTTTTTGAAAAGTAACTAATAAAGTAATTGGATCACTATCTTAGAGAAGTAATCAGTAATTGATAATTATTTCCATGTAACTGGTGGTGACTGACGGGTCTTTGTCTCCCCCTGCAGGTAAGATGCAGAACTACGAGCTGGTCCACAGCAGCAGGGTGAAGTTTATTTATCCCAGTGAGGAGGAGATGGGAGACCTGACCTTCATCGTGGCAGAGAGGAAAACTGCAGCCAGCGCAGCTTCTTCTTCCTCACGCTCCTTTAACGTCCTGCTCTACCTGCTCGTCTTTCAGGTGAAGAATCAAAGTCTGTGTTTATTTTTAAACCAGACTGAGTCAGTTACTGATATCAGATGGAGTCTGGTTAGATGCATGTAAACTCTAGTGGAAGTGTTTTTCAGAAAGCTCGTTTTGCAGAGAGGGATTTGAGTTTTGGAGGCTGTTTGGAAACAAAACACCGGAATATCTTTTAGGGCCACCCAGTATTAAGACCCTACTGGATGGAATTCCATAAAACATTGAAAAGTTTACTTAAAATTAACCTACTCCTACAATTTACTACACTGTTCTTGGGCAGTGTTAATCTTTAGTCCAGGCCGACTGATAAATACTTATTTGTTTTTTTGTGTTGTGCTTGTTAAAAAGCCATAACAAGGGGCTGCACTGCAAAAACTGAAATCTAAGCAAATCATTATGTCTCATTTTTGGTAAAAATTATCTTATTATTCCTGATATGAACTACATTCTACTGATAAGTCCAGGAAAATGTCTTAATTCAAGTTATTTAAAGACAAAAATGATGAAAAAAATTTCTCGAAATCAAGACATCTTTTTCTAATTTTAAGAAACTTCACAAGTGAGATTTTCTTATCTCTTTGGCAGATTTTTTTTACTTTTTACAAGTAATTCAGACCTCATTTTGGTCCTTAAATATCTTGAAATAAGACACTTATATGACCCTTTCTGGTGAATGTGGCTCTAATCAAGAAAAATAAGACAATTTTTACGACAAATATCACATAATGACTTGCTCAGATTTCCGGTTTTGCAGTGTGGTTGCTTCCTAAACTTCCCACAGTACAGGAATGGATTGCTATAGTAAAAAATATTTATGTTATGGAGAGAATTACTTTTTGTTTGAGACTAAAAAGAGAAATTTATTCATCTCTGGACCAAATGGACGAACTATAAAACCCCTAAAGATGGATTTTGTGGATGATGCTTCTCTGTTGCTCTTTTCTCTCTAAAATGCTGTATTTAATGTTGTCCAATTGCAAAACAAAAAAAAAATTTAGACTGATTGGAGTAGTACTGATTTATTTCTGTCTGGTCTCCAGGTCCAGGTGTCCAGCCAAAGCTCTTCCCTGTCAGGTCAGACTCTGACGGCTGCTCCCGTCCTCCAGCCCCGGACTCTGATCCTGACCAGCACCGACGTCTTCCTGCTGGACGAAGACTACGTCAGTTATCCTCTGCCCGACTTCGCCAAAGAACCTCCCTCCAGGTGATCACACTGCTCTCCTGTAACACAGCTTCTCCAAACTTCTACCTCCTTTTCTTTCAGGAAGAGCAGAGTTTATAGGTGATGAGGGTCAGGATGCTCGTCTGATTAAACAATAAGAATCAGAGAAACATGCCCTCTCCCCTGATTGCAGCAGAGTTTATTTTTGGTCCCCAGTTAAAAAAAAAACAAAAACAGAAAAACCTCGTGTTTGTTTCCCCGTCTGCAGCAGGAAAAGAGGAAGAAAAAGAGACACAACTGACTGTGTGACGTTTAGAAAGTTCAGTCAAAGGGAACATGATGCACCCAGGAAATAAACAACTGTTTTCATTCAAGCTTTAAAACCGAGATATAAATCATCTTCAAGTAACGTCATCAGTGACTCAGTCCTGCAAAAGTTTTGGTCAAGGCTTAATGTTGGAGTTACACCTCAGAGGAGCGTCTAAATATTTAAAACTTTTAATAATTATACTGTTTCATTTTGATGTTTCCATGCATGCGATGAAGCTGCAGCTTGTTTGGGTTTTCATCAAAGCTTAGAATCTTAATGACAGCTGAAAAAGTGGCGACAGTTTCCTTTAATAATCTGATTCAAATATGCAATGATCCACAGTTTTATAACCCAGCTGTCATTCTATTATCCTTCTATCCTGTTGTTGCACAACTTTAAGGTTTCCCTTTGAACGTTTTTGAAGGGGGATGTTCACAAATTGTGCAACTGGAAATTGAACATTCTGTTCTTCTCAATTTATTCACTTTTCTGGGAAATTTTTTTGAGTATAACTCTAGAAGAGGACGTTCAGATTATATTATTGACTCTCTATCGACTCGAAAAAGTCTAATTTCCGTATATTTGCCTGTTTGTAATCCACGATTCAAACCAGCCAGTCAAATTACAGCTAAGTCCTTTTGACACTGGCAGATATTTCAGTGAGAAGAGAGATTAGTGTTCTCCTCTGCTGAAAATTATTTCTGTGATTTATTGAGTAATAAGGATAGAAACAGGAGCTGGACTGTCTGACTGAAAAGGGACAAACACGTCACATGTTTATTATACATGTTTTTTTGTATATACTTTATTTTTTACATTTATTTGTAACAAGTAAACATCAAATAAGCAAACAAACAAATCAGTATCAGACAGAAAGGGTCATCATGAGTTTAAAAAAAACAAATGTTTTGCCATAACATTTTGTTCTGTAAATGGAAAAAAGAGAGCAAGAAAAGACAGATTGTGTTAGTAACTTGAGGAAAAAAAAAACCCTTTCTGCCACACCCATAAACACACATATGTTGACTTCAATATAAATTCATTTGCAGAAAAAAAAGGGGAAAAGGGGCAAAACCGCAATAAAACTTAGTATGAGGAAGTAAAAATTGCCAAAAAAAGCAACAAAAATTGATATTTAAATTGGGATAAAACCTGGAAATACTCAAAAACAAGCGAAAATTGAGCCAAAAGTGGCAATAAAAAAAAAAGAGAAGTGACTAAAATGCCCAAAAAGCACCAAAAGTTATCAAGAAAATGTGGGTAGAAACAGTAAAAAATCAAAAAAAGTAGTACAAGTGGTGAAAAAAGTGACGAAAAATAGTGAGAAGTTGTAAAAATCATCAACAAAGTCAACAGCAATGGCAAGAAAGTTGGGATGATTTGTAACAGGAAAATGTCAAATAAGCAAACAAATAAACCAGTATCAGACAGACAGGGTCATCGTAAAAACATAAAAACAAATGTTTTGCCATAACATTTTGTTATGTAAATGGAAAAGAGAGCAAGAGGAGACAGATTGTGGTAGTAACTTAAGGGATAAAAAAGAAAAACCTTTCAGCCACACTCATAAACACACATATGTTGACTTCAATATAAATTCATTTGCAGAAAAAAATAAAAAGGTAAAAACAGCAATAAAACTTAGTTTGAGGTAGCAAAAATTGCCAAAAGGGTTAGCAAGCAACAATGATTTATATTAAAATTGGGATAAGACCTGGAAATACTCAAAAACTACAATAAACGTAGCCAAAAGTGGCAAAAAAAAAAGAGTGAAAAGTGACTATAATGTCCATAAAGCACCAACAATTATCAAGAAAATTTTAGTGGAAGCTTTAAAAAATCTGAAAAGTAGTAAAAGTTGTGAAAAAAGTGACGAAAAATAGTGAAAAGTTGTAAAAATCATCAACAAAGTCAACAGCAATGGCAAGGAATTTGGGATGAAACTTGAAGAATACTCAATTTGTTGCAAAACAATGGTCCAAAAGTGTCAAAAATTGTCAAGAAAATTGGGAGTGAACCTTGAAAATAGTGAGACGGTATAAAAAAAATGGTTCACAAGTGGCAAAAAAGAAGTGAAAAGAGTCTAAAATGTTTTGTGTAAGAATCAGTCCCTGTTGTTGTGGTAGTGGGTTGTTGTTGTTGTTGTTGTTGTGCTGTAACTAATGTAACTGTTCATGTTCTACAATGAGTTTGTTAAAAAACACAAGATAGGAACAGAAATAATCACACAAAAATTACAATTGAAATATAGGAAACAATAATCCTGATTAGATTATTTTGTAAATCGTTCAGCCCTACTCCCTGCTGAAGTTACTGCAGGTATCTAATCACCTGGTGGAGGTTAAGATGCTGATCATTCTCCTCCTATTTGTTGTCTTTCTTCCTGCAGGGAGCGCTACCAGCTGCGTGAAGCCCGGAGGATCCGTGACCTGGACCGGGTCCTGCTGGGTTACCAGACCTACCCTCAGGCTCTGACCCTGGTCTTCGACGACCTGCCGGGCCCCGACCTGCTCTGCCACCTCACCATGGACCACTTCGCCGCCGGAGCGGAGGAGACGCCGTCCAGAGGGGGAGGAGCCAGCGGAGGCGCGGAGGGCGAGGTCCAGTGGTGCGTCTTCGTCCCCGGAGCCGACAGCAGAGAGAGGCTGATCTCGCTCCTCGCTCGCCAGTGGGAGGCGCTGTGTAGTCGAGAGCTTCCCGTGGAACTCACGGGGTGAAGATCGTCTCGTTAGAGTCGGAGTATGGCAGGGATAATTTATAACACACGGATTCAGGGCTTGAGTTCACTTTTTCCAGAGGCCTCAGTGTGCTTCAAAGAAAAACAGTCCTCTGATCAAATCAATTTAAAGCTGCTGAAAAGTTACGCAGAGAGCAGAGTGGGATAAATCGACGGAATGGGGACAACAGAGCACAGTTTTAGAAGAAATAGAGCTTAAGACAAACGAGCAATCTAGTTAACTTCACATCACATAAGAACACGATGTTTCAGTAATTTTATCCTCCATCTTCGGGGATTATTCCCAGTGAGCAGACCAATATTAAATAAGGTTGAAATTGAGTCTAAAAGTCTAAAATCAAAGTCCAGGTTTCCTGATGTAACAGCTGCAGTGTCTTTTCCTGTTAAATCAGCTGTGCCTCTGAATTTGCAAAACTCACAACGTTACTTGCGAAGTGAAGTACAAAAATAAGCTTTCAGACTTAAATTGGCTTTTCAAACCAGGCTGTAAACGTGTGTTTCTGCTGTAAGATCAGCTCTTTGAATGGGTGTGTATGTGCCATGTGTGACTTTTGCAGGCAGCCTCTAGTGGACACTTTGGGAACTGCAGTTTTAGCACTTCAGCTTCGGCTTTATTCCTCGAGACTGGAGATAAAATCACCAAAACTTGTCAGAATAAGAAATCTAAGTCAGTTTGATGTTATTTTGAAGCACTCTGAGGTCTTTAGTTTTACCTTTATGGGAATTTGAAGGGACATGACACTACCTAAACACATTTTAATGTCCACTTTGGAAAAACGGACACAAAACAGACAGAAGTAGAAGAAATCGTTGAACTTACATGGAGCAGAAACCTCGACAGACAAGATCATCATTTTACGTATCGACAGACAGACTGATGTTGCACAGCAGGGGGCGCTGCAGACAGTCCACAGGAGCTCTAATAGATTTTAATTCATGTTACCTTAAGAAATATCAGCCAATCCTCTCGTCTTTTTGCCTCGAAACCAGAGGAGGTGCCAGTTATGTTAGCCTAGCTTCGCACACAAACACACTTTCATGATCTCCAAAGCTCACAACGTTTATTTATGTGAAGTCAAACCAAAAAAAAAAACGCTTTTTATGTCATATTCATATTTTTTACGTTCTGACTCTGTGTGAGCTGACGGGGGGAGGACGATGGAGGGTGGGGTGTTGTTTTAAAGAGCACACACACACACACACACACTGCTGCTCGGCACAATCTGCTCTCTGAACATTTTACTCCTTGCACATCCTAACAGACGGGGCAGTATTACTGAAGTGTATATTGTTATAAATATGATATTAATATAATTGTTTGCTTGGGGAATGACAGATGTTTTTCTATCATGACGCAGACTTTGTACTAAACATGTGGATCCTGTTAATATTTCCAAAATGAGCTCTTAAAAGTCATATTTAGTATTATCATTGAGTATTATTTTTTATATTTCCTTTGTTTTGTTTTAAGATGCGTTGTGTTTTTGTACAGTAATATGGACAAACGGGACTCCAGCTCATGTCGGACTCTCCCGCTCTTCACCGTGTTGTTTACATTTACATGTTGTCTTGTTAAAGGGGAATGCCACTTAATTAAAGTGAAAATGAAAAATGAGCCTGAAGCACTGTTTCCCGTTCAGCGACAGAAGTTTAGTCCTCGGAATATCAGCAGGTTAACCTCAGTCTGCACTTTCAGCTGATGCAGCAAAGAAAAAACCTCAGGAGTCACTTCATCTTTCTGAGGAAGGGTCAAATAAAATGCTTTATGATGGACACAGTCACTTTAAAGATCTGAGTTAGCTTCAGTAATCTGTTGGCCTTTAATTCGCTACAAAAGTCAGATCCTGAAAATCAAGATTGAGTAGTTTTCATTTGTAAAGTGTAGCACAAAATTTTGTGACAGTAAAAACATCATCCTGGCCCAGGAATACAAAATAACAACAGGTTTTCACTCAAATTATTTTAAAATATCTGAGCATGAGGAGAATGGTTTAGAATAAACAAGCCATGTTTAGACCAACTGTGTTTTCTTTTTTCAAACAAGTTTATAATAATGGAGTTATTCAAGCAGCAATGAATGAATGATGATATTTCTGTGTTTTTTTCCATCAGGGTTCAGGGGCAGTTAAAGCCAAGTTCTTCCTTGTATGACCAAAAATATTTAGCAGATATTCATAACTCGAATAAAATAATATTCCTTCACATGTTGACCATGTTTGCGTAAATCACTTTTTGTTTTCTTATTGACGGTTTNCCCCCCCCCCCCCCCCCCCAGCAGAATTTCTGATTTCTTGGCCTTTTCTCAGAGAATCTGAATGAAAACACAAAAACTTTTTCTTTCACTCATAGTTAGTGGTTGGGTGAAGACATTTATGAACAAACAACTGTTAACTCTCTTTAAATCATAATGACAACAGAAACTTCCAAAATGACCCTGATGAAAAGTTTCCATCCCCCAGTTCTTAATATCGTGTATTTCCCCCTTTAACATCAATGACAGCTTGAAGTCTTTTGTGCTCGTTGTGGATGAGGGTCTTTATTTCCTCAGATGGTAAAACTGACCATTCTTCTTGGCAAAAAGCCTCCAGTTCCTGTAAATTCTTGCTCTGTCTTGCATGAGCTGCAGGTTTGAGATCTCCCCAGAGTGGCTCAATGATATTGAGGTCAGGAGACTGAGATGGCCACTCCAGAACCTTCACTTTATTCTGCTGGAGCCAATGGCAGGTCCACTTGTCCTTGTGTTGTGGATCATTGTCATGTGTGAACGTCCAAGTTCGTCTCATTTGCAGCTTCTGGGCTCAATGATCTTGAGGCCAGCAGACTGAGATGGCCACTCCAGAACCTTCCCTTTATTCTGCTGTAGCCAATAGCAGGTCCACTTGTCCTTGTGTTTTGGATCATTGTCATGTGTGAATGTCCAAGTACGTCTCATGTGCATGTTGTCAGGCCAAAACCACCGGGGTGTGTAAACTTTTGTGTCAGGGTCAAAAAGTTTGACCCACATCATTAGTTTCACAGATTTACAGAAATTCCTTATTCTTCTGGTTACCAGTAGCAGATAATCAAAATATATAAGAAATAAGACAATAAAAGATTCGATAAACCTGCATTGTTCTCAAAGCTACTATAAGGAACTTGAGTTTTTTTGCACATCTTGTCCAGTATTTGCACAGGTAGAAACAAAAATGTACTCCAGTCATTCTCAGATTCATCATTTATCATGAATCAAAAATACAGTTTTTGCAGAATGCATTTATTCTCCTTACCTGAGAAAGACCCTGCAGTATTGTTCACAGGCGTGAAAATCACTACATATATATCAGTTAATGCTGTAGGAAAAGGGGTAAATCCAGGCCAATGGTCATCAACAGTCTCTAAATCTGTGCAGATGTACTTTTGGTAACTTTGAAGTAGTTCTTCCAGAGACAAGTGCAACTGAAAAAGGTTTGCAAGAATTAAACTGAAAAGTGATGGATAGAAGTTAAAATATGAAACACTTTGGAAATTACTGGATTTCTGTTCCTCTCTGAAAACTCGTGATCTCACTTTTCCTGGAAAACACCGTAAAAACATGAAAGAATTCACCAAACGTCCCCCGTCAGCACTTCACGCTTCCATCGCTCTGAGGTTTTGATGACTCTGCAGATCTGCAGCTCGAAACACGCCGCCACCTCTCAACTCATTCAACTTCCTCTATTTCCTGTCTGCTGGAGAGCCTCCTGGTGAAATTTAGCTGATTTCCTTTTCAGAGACACTTTGACAAACTGAGAGAGCAGAGATACTGTACGAGGAAGTGTCACATCAGCAGAACCGAAGACTGACCTCCAGGTGGCTCTCTGGGATCCACGAGGTCAACGAACTTACGGGAAAGAAACGAGGTCTAAGGCTCTTCTTTAAGAAAAAACATAAACAGCTGTTTGATGATTCTGCAGGAGGAGAGGCTGGATCTGAGTTTGACATCTTTTACAGACATGATATGACAGAGCACTTTTAATGGTTCACATTCAACAAACAGTCCCCAAACCTCAGTGGGTCATGGGTTGATTTTGTCTTATTAGTTTGTTTACAGAATCCTTTAAGGCAAATCTTTTTTACTGGAATTAGTAAAACGCATGACAGGCTGCAGAAAATGTCTACAGTTAATTTTGCCAAATTTTATATTCTACATGTCTCATGTTTCCCTCCTCACCTGTATGGTCACCTGTGTTGAGTCACTCTTTTCTATTAAGTCTCTGTGTTTTTTAGTTCTTTGTGAGTTCACCTCATCTTCTCGCCTTGTCTTTTTGAGGTATTGATGTCATGTACACTGGCGTCTTATTCCTGTCTAAGTCTCTGTAGAGTTTTTTGAGTTCTTAGAGTTTTAGATTTTTGATTCTGGCTCTGTTTGGATTTTTGTTTAATAAATATTTTTAGTTCATCTGCACCTGGATCCTCTGGGTCCACTTGCGTGTTTTTTCACTCAACCAGACAGTTTTATTACAGTATCATCTTGACATCATCAGACTCACTCAAAACCTACAAGCTCGTGACTTAAATTCACTCCTTTACCTGTGTTGCACTAAATGTTAAGTTGTATCTTTGTATACTTAGAGAGGAAGTAGGGAGGCTCTTAAAAGCTATGATTTTCTACAATAAATTTGCTTTGTTATCTCAAGATTACAGGACAGTTTTTTACACCACCCATCCTTCAATTCAGCTGCAGTCACACCGTGTACCTTGGATAAATGCAGTCACACAATCCAGGCTTTAAACTCTGTGAATGGAAATCAAGCCTATTCAGTCTTGCGATCCCAATTTCAATGTTTGAAATACATCAAAATGCTTTCCAGACAATTTGACTTTCACGTCATCATAGTTTAATTGAAGGATGGGTGGCATAAGAAACTATCCCAATATGAGATGACAGGAAAAATAAGACCTTGCCTTGCTATAAGGCTCAAATTAACTTGTTTTCTTGAGAAAACAGTGCAAATTAATAGGAAACCATGGCGTTCAAGGGCTTCAGTAGAAAGCATTGTGTGAGCCCATTTAATTATCGTAAAATTAAAATACCAAGATAGTTTACTTCTACCATGACTACACCTACTACTAACAACAACAACAACAACATTACTAATAACAGGTTTTTTAGTTATTAAAATTAAACCACAAAGTCAATTCATTAAAAAAGATTCAATTCATTTTACACAAACATGTATCTGTTTAAGTTAACCAACATTTGGATAAGTATTTTTTTTTTAGAGGTAGTAAAAGCTCAATCCATTGGTTCACAGTTTATCACCAGGTAAAAATAATAATAATACATTTTACTTAAAGTCACCCAAGGACACTGTACAGAACAAAGTTAAAAACACTACAGGGTTAATTTAAAATATAAAAGTTTAAAAGAACTGTGGTATAGATACGTTGGACAGTTAAATTGATACTGAAAGCAGTGAAATTAGTTTAAGTTAGGTTAACTAACCAAGATATTTTAAATGCTAACATTTTGTCTCAGTTAAGAAAACACAATGTAGAGAAGAAAAAAAAAGAATTAAATGAACAAAAACGGTTTAATACAAGTCCACATAAATGTAAGATTTATAAATATTTTTAAGTTTTAGTTCAAAACCTCAATTTAGTTTAATAACTGAAGCAGTTAAGTGGCTAACGGTGCTAACTAACGGATTAGCTTTTAGCTGATTAGCTAGGTTAGCTTCCTGCCTTTGAGCAGCAAACACGGATCATTATTGTTACAGGTCGATTAATCTTAAATACCACTTTTTCTCTTTTATTAATCAGAAAATACGCTTTTTTTCAGTCTGCCCAACTCTCTAAACAGAAAAACCGTCTTCTTCGTGCTATAGATAAGCTAACAGGTTAGCACAGTAAAGCAAACTATGAGGTTTAGCCACCAAGATTTTTAGTTTTAAAACACTTTAAAAGTAACTTTTTGTCGATTTTACACTATCTACCAGCATTTGGTTTTTCATTCAGGTGGATATTTTGGCGGTAAAAGAGTCTGATAGAGTATAGCCAACAACTATTAGGCTTGGCTTCTGAGTTGTGTAGCTACCAGGTCACATTGTGTGATAATAATATTCGTTTTTGTCCAGGTAGAGTCCGAATTTAACCTTATTTTGGTCAGTTTTCTAAAAACTTAACCTCAGTATCTGAAAATATTCTGTGTTAACTGTCAGGAAAAAGCTGTGTGCATTAGCTTTTAGCTCACGTTAGCTGCTAAACTGGTCTAAATCATATTTGTGTTCAGAAAACTGCTGATTCAGTTTGGCTGTTGGTTTAATTCAGTATCATTCTTTTCCAAGAGTTCAAAAACTGACTGAAGAAACTTAAAACCAACATTATGAAGCAAAAACTTCAGACAGAATTAAATGCTCAAAGGTAAGTCAGCAATTTTATTGTTTATTGTACATTATCTTAAATTTCTTTTCATTACAGATAACTGTGAAATGTTACTTCAAAAAGGCCTTTCTGAATTGAAAACCTAGATTTTATGACTCATTGGCATTTTTTTGTGTCCGAGTACAATATTTCCTTCCATCATGAATTGAGTATTTCATCACATGTATTTCTTTATTCTATGAAACCTGTGTTATTTGAACACATCTTTAAACTATTAAAATATATGTACAAAAAAACACAAAACCAAGGAGTTTGGGGGTTTTACAGTCCACCACGTTGGCAGGACTGTTCATAGGTGTCATTATAAACTCTAAAAATTGAATGTCAGTTATTGTAAATGGAAATTAAAAATACAGTGGCATTATTTTATGCTTGAACCTTTTTAAATAAAACATTCTTTGCAAATGAAAATAATTTTAAAGCGGTACTCTTTACATTTTTTGAAAACAGGGCATTAAAAGTGGAACAGTTTACAGTCCCACCACGTTGGCATTGTAATCTGAAAATAAAATTTCACTTCTCTTATTTTGTCCTTTGTCCTTTGACGTAGTCGGTCTCCTCGGGTTTACTGTAAACACTGGTTCACCTTTTCAAACATCTAAAGAGACTTTTACTGATAAAAAAGGTGCTTTTTTTTAGTCCGTATTCCGTCTGTTTGGTGCCCTTGCAGTATCTCTAGATGATTAAATGCTCAAAAAAGTCGAAAACCCTTAGTTCAGCCTCTGCCTGAAACACTTTGTTACAGTTACTGTCTCTTTAAGGCCCCTGGCTCCACATACCCCCTTCACCATGATTGGTCAAGGTTATCTGAGCTTGGAATTTATGACCCACCCCTCTAATGTGTTATGACATATTTAGCTCCTCATGTGATGATGTCATCATTCCAGGAAGTCTTTTTAAGATCTTTAAGATATGTTTTGAATGTTTTAAATATAGGAAAGCGTGATACCCCCCTCTTTAAGTTGCTCTCTCTCACCTTGCAGCTGTAATCGCCCAAGAAGTCGTTACAGGTGGCTCCGTTCTGGCAGGGGTTGGGGGTGCATTCGTCCACCTGCTCCTCACAGTAACTTCCTGTGTATCCCTTCTGGCAGTGGCAGAAGTGAACGTTTCCGGCGTCCAGACACTGACCTGAGTTTCTGCACAGGTGAGCGACATCGACACCTGCGGGGGGGGGAGAATCAGACGATGACGTACGATGTGTGATATTGGAGTTAAAAAATCCAGGAGCCACTAGTTTTACCTCTCTGTTTGGCTGCCACCTCACAGGAAACACTGGGGACGTCGCAGTAAAGTCCCGTCCAGCCGGTCTCACACTGGCAGCTGTAGGTGGTTTCCTTCTGCCAACATTTCCCTCCGTTCTTACAGGGCGACGAGTCGCACCAACGCACCAAGTTCTGAAACAAAGAGCACGATCCACGCTTCAAATCTAAGAATCCAGTCTGCACTGTTGCCAACTCAGCGACTTTCTCGCTACATCTGGCGACTTTCCAGACCCCTTGGCGACTTTTTCATGTCAAAAGCGACAAATCTAGTGACTTTTTCTGGTGTCATAGGCGACTTTTCTAGTGTTTAGCGACTGACTCATCGAGCAGCGGGTCCTGCTATGAGCCCCTCCCTCGTCTCAAAGCATTCGCAGGTTGGTCAGTCTCGACTCTCGCAGCAGTGGCAGCTGCAGTCAGAGGAGAGGAGACCGCGCGTGCGCTAAACCGCCGCTGGTTTACAGCGCTGGAAGCAGAGGTGAAAGTAGTTCACAAGTACACAGGACCAGGAAGATATTAGAGCGGCTGCTGCTTTAAAGCGCTCGTTCAAAACCAGTCACAGCCGCACGCTGGGTCGGGAAATTAATTCACTCGCAATATGCAGTCTTGAAAACTACCTTGACTTTTAAAAAATCCCCTTTTACGTATTCCAAATTGTTTCTGAAGAGCCTGGTAGTCTCCTCTGCGCCCAACCTTCAAAATAATAAAAATATATCTTATCGTCTCCAGACAATAAAATTTAAAAAAATGGGAAGAAACACTGTAAAACAGTAACTTTTTTGGTCTTATAATGCAGAGAAACATCACCTATTTTTCTCAAAAGAAAAGACACTGAAAATGAGTTAGAAATTTGAAAAAATAAACAGATTAAATTTTAATTAAGCTGAGAGAGACAGAGATGAATATAAAAGCCAATTTCTGCTGGTTAAAAATACAGAAAATTAAAAACAGGATTTAAATTTTTTTTTTCCCCATATTGAGTCAAGACTTAATAATAAAGTGATAGTTTCGACTTTTCTTTTAAAAAAATATGACTTTTTAATCACTCATTTGGAATGACACTGTAAAATGAATCCAATAAAAATCTAATTTGTAGTTCTAAACATTAAGGACGTTTATTATACACTTTTTGTCTCTTCCAGGACATTATTCCTTTCTCCTACAGCGTTCCTTACAATAACGTTCCAATACCTGATTATGCAAATTAGGTGATGACGTCATCTAGCGACTTCTAAAGACTTTTGGGGCAGCCAATAGCTACTTTCCTTGCTGAGGAGTTGGCAACACTGCCAGTCTGTAAATCCAACTTCACACTAGGGCTGGGCAATTAATAACAAATTAGATTAAACTGTAATATGAGTTGTTGCAATATTCTAATCGCAGATAGTGCAATATTTCTTTAAACTGAAATGTGTCAGAATATCAGGTATAATTTTCTGCAGATGTTTTATACTCTACACCAGTGTTACTCAACCAAAGAGCCAAAATGTTAAATTAATACTACCTTTGAGTGTGAAACATTCTAAGTGGTGCAAAGTGGCAAAAACGGCAAGTGGCATTAAAATAAGGTGGCAAAAATGTGAAAAGAAAAAAAAAAAACAGAAAAAATTGGCAAGAAAATTGGGAGGAAACTTGGTTAATATTATAAACTGTTCATTTGTGTAAAATAAAAAAACAAGAAGTCCAAACATGGTTAATCGTCAGAGAGTAGCAAAAAATGATCCAAAAAAGGCAAAAAAAAGATGAAAAGTGATTTAAATGGCAGAAACTGCATCAAAAATCAGCACAAGAATAGTGAAAAACACTTGGAAATTTCTCATAGAGTAGGAATATACTCCAGCATGTTTTTACTCTTACACATCAAATAAACTGCAATAAATGAAATCAAGGCAAGTGAATAACTTTGAGTAAAAAATGTCTCTTTATAAAAAAAAAAAATTAAGTACAAACTGTCTGGCAGATTTGGAAAAATGTATGTACGTATGTTTGGTTCCTTAAAATAAGTTGAATTTCTTAATACAAGAAACTTAACTTCACATTAGTAACTGTTAATTTTTGTTAAAAATAAAAAGAACGAGACGTTCAAACTTGGTTCATAGTCAGAGAGAAGCAGAAATTGATCCAAAAGAGGCAAAAAAAGGGATAAAAAGTGCTTTGAATGACAGAAACGGCATCAGAAATCAGCACAAAAAATAGTGAAAAAAACTGGAAAGTACATAGAAAGTAGCAGAAATAGCCTAAAGGTGGTGAAAGAATAGTAAAAATTGACTTAAAAAGGGCCAAAAAACAGTTAGAGTGGTAAAAATAGTCAAAGGCAACATAAAATTGGCAAGAAAGTTTTGGTAAAACTGAAAAAAATAGTCAGAAGGTAGAAACCAAAAGTTAGGGGTGAAAAAGTGGGAAGTGACTAAAAGTGGCAATAAGTAATAATAAGTAGGAAAAAAAAAAGTAATGATTTAATGTCAGTGTTCATTTCCTGCGATGTTTTTGTTAATAAACATAAAGGTTGGGGGACCTAGAAATACGTCGCACAAAGGAATCACAACCCTATTTTCTTTGCAGAATGTTCAGCCCTTCACCAAACTTCCTGAGGTTCCTCTTACCTGACAGTTGAGTCCCGTGTATCCGTGCAGGCAGGTGCACTTATACGTGCCGTAGCTGTCGTGACACGTGCCGCCGTTCAGACACGGTTTGGAGTCGCACTCGTTGATGTCGTGCTGACAGTAGCTCCCGGTGAAGCCCGGCGGGCACAGACACGTGAAAGCGTTGATGCCGTCCACGCAGGTGCCTCCGTTAAAGCAGGAGCTGAGAATGAGAAACGAATCATGAAAGTTTTTTTTAAATCTGCTGCAGGAAATTAGGGTTCCCACTCTTTCAGCTGATGCTTTATGCTCCACATCGGTGCTACTCAACCATAGAGACAAATTCTGGAAAACTACCTTTGCAAGAGAAACAATCTGTGTAGTGAAAAGATGAAAAAACAGCAAGAACTTCTATGTCTCAATACAAAAAACCTAACTTTACTTTTTAAATTGTTGATGATTTCAGTTGAGAAAAACAAGAGGACCCAATATTGAGCCTTGGGGAACTCCAGAAAATACTCCAGCATGTTTTTCATTCTTACACATCAAATAAACCTCAAAAACTGAAATCAAGGCAAGTTTTAGTGACTAAAATTTGAGTGAAAATGTCCTTTTATAGGAAAAATTGAGTCAAAACTATCTGGCAGATTCAGAAAAATGTCTTATATCAAGATATTGAAAAAAAAAAAGGGGCCTGAATTGCCTAAAATAGGAAACCCACTGAGTTATGCTTGAGCTTTCATTAAAATAAGCTTAATATCTTAATACAAGACACTTAACTGCACATTAAAAACTGTTGATTTGTGTAAAATAAAAAAACAACATGCTCCAGTATGTTTTTCATTCTTACTTATTAGATACACAGCAAAAAAATGAAATCTAAACACGTTTCAATGTCTTATTTTTAAGTTAAAATGTCTTATTTGACTTAAAAGGACAAGAAAATGTCTGAATTCCAGAAGTTAAAAGACAAAAATTATGACTTAATCAAAAAAAAAAAATCTAGCTTTTAAAAAAAGTGGCAAAAACAACAAGAATCAACAATAAAATCAAGTTGAAAATGGTAAAAATGGTTAAAAAGCAGACAAATTGGTGACAGATAGTTGAAAATAGGAAGTAAACTTAGAAAAAGGACGGAAAGAAGCAAAAAAAAAGATCTAAAATCAGCAAAAAGAAGTCACAAGTAGCAAAAATGATGTTGGTATTTTGTAGTAAAGACACTGAATTTTGGTTAACATTATTTTTAAGCCATATTAATCAGCATTTCAAGAAATAAAAGCTTGAAATAATTCACTCCATGTATAAGGAGTCCATGGGTGACACTTTTTGAGATGAGTGACCAAAGGTTTCAGACTCTTTTCATGATATTCTGCATTTTTAGGATGTTTGTGTTAATGTTTGTTGCATATAAGGAAAAAAAAGTGTGAAGAAATCTTTTTCAGATGGCTAAATTTGGAGTTTTTACACACATTTATAAACTTATTCGAAGGGAAAAGCAGCTCAATGTGGGTGAGAAGTATTGAGGTTTTTTGGTGTAATTCCCTGCTCCACCACAGGGGGCAGTAGTTGGCAAGAAAAATGTGTCCAACTCCAACAAGTGGCTGAAAATGAACCTGTTGATCTGGGTCTGATCCTGAAACCCTATGACTCTAGTGTGTGTGTGTGTTTGAGTGTGTGTGTGTGTTGCTCCTCTACCTCTCGGTGCAGTCAGGTGTGTTGTTTTCACAGTGGATCCCGCTGAATCCGGCCGGGCAGGTGCAGGTGTAGCTGTTCACACAGTCGGTGCAGTTGGCTCCGTTTTTGCACGGGTTGCTCTCGCACTCGTTGATGTCCTCCTCGCACTTCGTGCCGCGGAAACCGGGCAGGCAGGTGCAGAGGAAGCCGTTCACCTCGTCCTGACAGAGGCCGCCGTTGCTGCACGGGTCTGCGGCACAAAGACTTCATTCAGACTTTTCTTTATTTCTTTCTTTGTTTAGAGAAAAGAGAGAAGTCTTACTGGGTTTGCAGTCGTCGATGTTGCTTTCACAGTTGCGTCCGGAGTATCCTGGTTTGCAGCCGCAGCGGTAACTGCCCAACGTGTTCTCGCAGGTCGCTCCGTTACGACACGGGTTCTTCACACACTCTTTAATGTCCACCTCGCATGTTTGACCTTAGAGGAGCAGAAAGAGGGAGAAAGTCGTGATTAAATCTCTTTTAAGTGGCATAAAATGATGACACATTTTTGTTTTATAAATACTGAGGATATCAGACCCTTGGTGCAAAGTTTTCCAAAAGACTTAAGGTGTGTTGTATGTCAAATTAAACTTTATACCCACTCATATTTTCATAATCTCATAAATGCTGTAAAGATTCAACTTTTAAAGACACTGGGATGATTTTGCATAGCAGCCTTTCTTTCTAACATCACCAAAAATCCTTGAGAAGATCAAAGATGGTGCAGAATTCAGCTGCCAAGAGCAAAATATATATAATCATATCACACCTTTCTCTGCATCTTTACACTCGTTTTTAAGAATCCACTTTAAAGAGGGGATGTAACAGGTCTATGGCGCCTTCATAGTAGATTTATCTGATTAGCAGCTTAAAAATGTCTTCGTTTTTCTCTCCCTGGTGCTAATTATTTACTTATTTAGCAAGAAAATAAATATTTTAACCTGTAATCATCACAATTGTTTCTTCAAAAGTGGTCAGGATCAGGTGATAATGACAGAAACTCATCTGATAAGGACTGTTAAATCTTAAAGAGGGGTTATTTTGATGGACTTCAACAATTCAGCAAGTCTCGTTAAGATCTTGAAAGATCCTGTTCGAAATTTATATTGGCATTTTGATCAGCTCACAGATAATTTCAGGGATTTCTACAACATATGAATTTGTAAAGGTTTTAAAATCTGCACATGCTCAGTCCGAACATCCAGCATGTTACTCTAGTTCTATGATGTTTAACAAATGGGAAAGTGTTATATCACCTCTTTAAATGTTTCAATTAGGGGTTTGCAGCTTTAGAATGATCTGCCAAGGAAATTTGTGTGAACAGGGGGAGGGGGGTCACTCCTTATTTGTGGCCAAATTGTTGAAACACATGCCTTAAAGTGCCCTCCTTGTTGGCAAACCCCAAAAATCTGCCCGTTTAACTGGTTAAAATATGCTAAAATACCAATTTGGGATGCCAAAACACACACTCTAGTGGTAGCCTGGGAGTCAAAACATGTGCTATACTGCCCTCTCATGTGCCAAATGCCAAAAAAGTGCCCTCCCTGGTGCCAAACTCATGCCAAATTGTCCTCGTGGGAGCCAAAACACAGACCAGAGAGCTCTCTTGGGCACCAAAATATATGCTTAAGGGCCTTCCTGGGAACCAAATGCCTGCTAAAGTGCCCTCTTGGTTCCAAATTCATGCCAAATTGCCTTCGTGGGAGCCAAAACATACACTAGAGTGCTCTCTTGGCCACTAAAATATGTATGATAAACTGGCCTCCTGGGAGCCAAATGCCTGTTAAAGTGCCCTCCTTGATGTCAAACCCATGCCAAATTGCCCTCTTGGGCGCCAAAACATGTGCTAATGTGCCCTACTGAGAGCCAAAATATACTACTGTTCTCTACTTTGTGCCAAACCAACGCCTAACTGCCTTCTCGGACACCAAAACATGCTGTATGTGCTTAAGTGCCCTCTTGGGAGCCAAAATTTGTTTGCTTTGATCTGGTGCTCAGATAGATTAATTGATTGATTTGAAATGTGCTTACATGCCTTGTCAAAAGTCTAATGCTTGCTAAAGTGCCCTCTTGGTGCCAAATGTTTGCCAAATTGCCCTCCTGGGAGCCAAAACACACACTCATGTATGAAAAGATTCATTTGATTTGATTTGATTTGACTACAGTGCTCTCTTGGGCAACAAAACGTACACTGAAGTTCCTTCCTGGGAGTCAAAATATGCTATTGTTCTCTACTTGGTGCCAAACTAATGCTAATGTGCCTTCTTGGGAGCCAAAACATGTGGTAAAGTGCCTTTTCAGGAGCCAAATGCTTGCTAAAGTGCCCTCCTTGGTGCCAAACTCATGCCAAATTGCCTTCGTGGGAGCAAAAACATACACTAGAGTGCTCTCTTGGGCACTTAAATATGTATGACAAACTGGCCTCTTGGCAGCCAAAACAGGTGCCAAAGTTCCCCAGTGCTCTACTTGGTGCCCAACACATTTTATAATGTCCTCTCAGACTCTAAAACATGTGCTCAAGTGCCCTTTGTGGTGCTGAACTTTACTAATGAACATTTTTGGGAGCCAAAACATTTGCTAAAGTGCCCTACCGGTTAGTAAATCACACTTATCTGGTTCCTTGCCTTGATAAAGATGATAAAATGGCCTCATTGGAGCCAAAACATATGCTAAAGTGCCCTCTTAGGAGCCAAACACACACTCATGTATGAAAAGATTAATTTGATTTGACTACAGTGCTCTCTTGGGCAACAAAACGTACGCTAAAGTTCCCTTCTGGGGGTTAAAATATGCTTTTGTTCTCTACTTGGTGCCAAACTAATGCCAATGTGCCTTCTTGGGAGCCAAAACATGTGGTAAAGTGCCTTTTCAGGAGCCAAATGCTTGCTAAAGTGCCCTCCTTGGTGCCAAACTCATGCCAAATTGCCTTCGTGGGAGCCAAAACATACACTAGAGTGCTCTCTTGGGCACTAAAATATGTATGATAAACTGACCTCTTGGGAGCCAAAACAGGTTCTAAAGTTCCCCAGTGCTCTACTTGGTGCCCAACACATGCCTAAGTGCCCTCTCAGACACTCTCAGACACCTTATTGGTGCCGAACTTTACTAATGAACATTTTTGGGAGCCAAAACATTTGCTAAAGTGCCCTCCTGGTTGGTAAATCACACTTATCTGGTTGATAAAGATGATAAACTGGCCTCATGGGAGCCAAAACATATGCTAAAGTGCCCTCTTAGGAGCCAAAAAATGCTATTGTTCTCTACTTGGTGCCAAACTAATCCCAAAGTGCCTTCTTGGGAGCCAGAACATATACTCAAGGGCCTTTCTGGGAGCCACAATGTGCAAAAGTGCCCTGCTGGCAGCCAAAATATATACCCAAGTGCCCCTTTCAAGTGCCAAAACATTTGCTGAAGTGGCCTTTTTGGTGCCAAACTCAACTAATGTGCATTCTTGGAGCCAAAACATTTGCGTAAGTGCCCTCCTGGTTGGTAAATCACACTTATCTGCCCCTTTGCCTGCATTTACATGATAAACTGACCTCTCAGGAGCCAAAACCTTTGCTGTATGTGCCTTTCTTTTCTTTCGCCTTCGCCCTTTAAAAAGATCAGTGCTTGTCACTGCAGAGAAGTTTGCAGACATGATTTCTCACCTTGCCATCCTTCAGGACAGAGGCAGGAGAAGCTCTGATAGTCCTCTGATTCCTGACACACGCCTCCATGTTTACAGGGTTTGGAGCTGCACGGAGCCATCAGGGACTCACAGTTCTCTCCTATAACACAAAAACACACACACACACACACACAGAGCGTTATATCCATTTCAGCTTGCACCGTGTGACATCATGCAGGAGCCGTGAACTTGGAGATAACCCAAACCAAACAGACACAGAATCATCTTTCAATCAGTGCTATCAGAAGATTTTAGCCAGGCTCTGTCAGTGCCAGAGGCCTGCGGAGACATTTCCCTATCTCTTTCCATAACACGCAGCTCCTACAGGAAGCCGGCTCCACTTTCCGGCCATTGTGAAGCCATTTGCTTTTTCTGTGAGACAGGAAGCAGGCAAACAGGAAATGTGTCAAGCGCCCTGTTCCCACCCCGGCAGAGAAAAAGCTTTTTATTATTCAAAGACTTGTAGGTTTTTCCAAAAAAGACAACGACTCCACCAATCCAAGAAATTCTGCCCTTAGCCTTTTCATCATTATCTGTTTTGACACAAAATGAGATGACGGGAGAATATTTTCCAGCGTTCTTATCGGACATGTTTGTATCTCAGAGGAGGAGAGTGAGTCAAAGGTTCGGTATCTCTGAGCCAGGAGGAAGTCTTGCTTTTGAACTTTTCACAACAGCTGCTTCATGTGTCGCACGTTAGGCCGCGGAAACTATTCACGAGGAGGAAACGCCAGAAAACGAACGTATTAAAACTTTCCAGTAATATTTTCATACCGGTGTAGGGCAGGATGCAGATGCACTTGTAGCCGGCGACGTCGTCGATGCACGTCCCCTGGTTGAGGCAGGGGTTGGACGCACATTCGTTGATGTTGGTCTGACAGTTCGGGCCTGCGTTTAAAGACACAAACGCTTTAGTTTAAGGTTCAACGTCGAGAGGTTGTGACTCAGAATGACTCCAAACACCGACCTGTGAAGCCCACGCGACAGGTGCAAACGTATCCGCTGGTCATGTCCTTGCAGGTGCCTCCGTTCATGCAGGGGTTGGATTCGCACTCGTTGTTGTTGATGTCGCAGTTTTTGCCGCTCCAGCCTGAGTCGCACAAACATTTATACCTGAAGAGAAGAAACGGAGTCAGAAATCTCAGCCACAGGAGGAGAAAATGTTATTTTTCTATTACGAGAAGGTGGTTGAAACCTGGAAAACCTACCGTAGAAGAATGGATTGACATAATTTATGATATGTTTAAGATGGAGAGGATTACCTTTACTTTGAGATTGAAACAGGAAATTTTTTTGATTAGATGGGAAAGATGGATAAGGTTTGTCACGCCAATGCGACCATCATTTGTCTGAAATTGATTTCTGTGTCCCCCTTTTTATTTATTTATTTATCTATCTATTTTTATTTCTTGAGGGGTTTGGTCTTTGTAAAATTTTAAGAATTAAAAAAAAAAGGTTGAATTTTAATTACTATTTTATTTCTATTTTCTATTTTTATTTCTTGAGGGGTTTGGTCTTTGTAAAATTCTAAGAATTAAAAAAAAAAAGGTTGAATTTTAATTACTATTTTATTTCTATTTTTATTTTCTTGAGGGGTTTGGTCTTTGTAAAATTTGAAGAATTTAAAAAAAAAAAAAAAAAAGGTTGAATTTTATTTTACTTGGAATAAGTGGCTTGAATTTATTACCCCATTAAGAGAAGACTTTGTATGACTCCACCATTGTTTGTGCCCCTTTACTCCCCCAAATGACACTATTTTAATGTAAACTCTCTTTGTTTCTTTTGTTCCTAGTTTGGTTTCTTGTGTGAGAGTTAGACATATGTGGATGTTAAATAAATATTTTGAATGTAAACAGAGATAATGAATGTGTACAAAATTTTGTGAGAAAGGTCAGAGAAGAAGATGTGTAAAATTCTACATATGTGTAATATATCAAAAACTGGAAAATTACTGTGATCTTTTTGGTCAAAAAATAAAGAATTACAAAAAAAAAAAAAAAAATGTTATTTTTCTGAAAATAAAATCTGGTGTTCTCACCCGTTGACTTTGTCCTCGCAGTGACCGTGGATGCACGGGTTGCTGAGGCACTCGTTGACCTGCGAGAAACAGGTGGTGTCGTGGTAACCCTCCGGACACATGCAGGTGAAGCTGTTGATGCCGTCGATGCAGGTGCCGCCGTTGTGGCAGGGGTTGATGGCGCATTCGTCGATGTTGATGTTACACATGGTTCCTGAAAGAAGTAAGAGGAACAAGAAATTAATCCAACTTTGAACCCAGAAACAACCTTAGGTAACAAATCTAAACTACGGTCATGGACAAAATATTGACACCCCTGGATTCTTCCCAGAAATTGTTGCAATTACAAATGTTTTTGGTCTGAATGTGTTTATTTCCTTGATGTGTGTTGGAAAAACGGCAGAAAAAAGCTAAAACAGACACAATTTGACACAAAAGATGAAAATTATTGGCACCATTTTTTAATTGTGAGTAAATCATTTCATTTCAAACAGTTGATTCTTGTTTAAACTCAGCTGTAGCGACTAACAGGTGCTGGTGATATAGAAATCACACCTGACACCAGTTACGATCTATAAAAGATGAAAGCGTCTGAGGACTTAAATCAACATTCATACCAAAAACATTTGTAATTGCAACAATTTCTGGGAGAAATGGTGTATTTTCTGGAAAAATTCCAGGGGGTGCCAAATACTTTCGTCCATGGCTTTAAATCTGGACTGTTAGCAGGTCAAAAGAGTCTTAAAACTAAAATCCAGATCCTGATCCTGCGATAAAAACATCCCGACATTCACTGCCTGGCCAAAAAAAAAAAGAAAACAATAAACAACCCCAGATCATAGCGCTGCCCTCACAGGCTTGTACAGTAGGCACTACACATGACGGGTGCATCACTTCACCTGTCTCTCTTCTTACCCTGATGCGCCCATCACTCTGGAATAGAGCAAATCTGGACTCATAAGATCACATGACCTTCTTCTATTCCAAGCTTTTTTTTCCAGTTAGCCTCACTGATTAGTGGTTTTCTTAAAGCTTCTGCATCAATCTCCTTAGACGTTTTCTCTGTTTGATGCCAACGATTTGACTTTTCTTAAACAGACAAACATCTTTTCTACGACCACGGGATGTGTCTTTCTCCATGGTTGTTTAAGAAATGAGAAGTAACTCTTTGCATTGACTGGCTTTAAATAACTTGTTACCAGCTGCAGTAATTATCCAACAGGACGCTTGTACCTATTTGCTTTGTTAAACCAAGGTGGAGACTTTTATTTTTGGCCAGGCAGTATCTTTTTTCGCCCCCTAATGGAGAACATTTCCCTCGGTCAGAAGCAGAGTTTGCTGACGTGTATGAAGCACGTAACACTGCAGAAAACTGACCACTTATCATGTAGTATCAAGAGACACCTGAGGGACAGGTGAGCTTTGATTTGATGCCACTTAGTGACTGAGTTTGTTGATAAATATTTCAGTCAGAGCTGTTCTTTGTCCCTCTTTGGAAGAAGCTTGGAAACCCCTGTTTGAGACTATTTGCGGCACGTCCTCCCCACGTTTCCTGTCTCTCTAAAATTCACTTCCTGGAGACCTGTCTTCACTTTTAGGTTGCCAGGTTTGTTTTTAGCAAGAGGAAATGCACAAACCCCTGTTTCTTTTTCAGTCTTTGGCCTTTAACCAAAGATGAGCCACTGTCTCAGCTGATTGTACCAGCACATGATTTGGTTGTATCCTTTTTTTTTTAGGGGGTACAGCGTCACCATGCATACTGATGAATAGTTTTCTTATTTAATGTAATGTAGTTTCATATTGTCACCCTGTTAGAACAAGTTTTTCAGGACACACAAAAAAACAAAATCTGCGTAAGTTACACACTTACATAGGCCATTATCTTAAAGAGGTAAAGTCACATGATCTGATCTATTGAGGATGTAGGTGATTTTACCAGCATCATGAGGAGAATTCATCATCATCATCAATCATTTTGAGAAAAAAAGACTGAGGCGATTATTTTAACATTGTGACGATTAGTTAATTTAAAAGAAAGACTGCTTGTGTCTCCCTGTTCTTTTCATCATCAGTACCATCTCCTCCTCTCTCTCCTCTCATTTTCTGTTTTAACATCATCAACAATGGACGGTTTCATTTCAAGCAACAACTTAAGTAGATTAGTCTGTTCATCAGCTGATCAAAAGTTTAAGAGCACAGTCTTTAAAAGACAAAATCTGCACAAAAATGTTGATTTAACCTCTTTTTTTTGTCAGGTATTCACTCTGACATGACCTCCTGATGGTAAAGACTAAAAAGTTTTCTCTCTTTGAACGTGGTCGGATTGTTGAGCTGCAGAAACAAAACCTATCGCAACGCATCGCATCATTGCTGAGGTTGGACGCAGTAAGACAGAAATTTAAAATCTCTCCAAAGATCCTGGAAGACTCAAAAACTTTTCACCAGGATCTGATTGGCTGTTTGTCAAGACACGGGACGATCCTGGACCCAAATTAAGGTCGTTACTGGAGTCGACTGCAGCCCAATAACCATCGGACGGTGTTTGTGAAAGCTTTTTGCCTGTTTAGACTTTGCAGAAGAGCATCATGGGACATTGAAAAAGTGGAAGAAAGTTTGATTCTCTGAGGAGAAAAAATTGAACCTTGATGGTCCTGATGGCGTCCAACGTTACTGTCATGACATGGGGCGTCAAACGGCAGCTGGTGGATGTTGCAGGGGGTCGTCCTTCATGACTGAGGGCCCTGGCCTGTGAGCTAATGACTGGGTTTTTCAACTTTTGTTTACAATGTCCACCTGATAAAGGACTTTTTCTTCTTCCAGAGGAATAATCTCACTCTTTTGGATCATCCTGGAGCAACGTTCACACCAACCTCCTGGAAACACTCGCATCAAGCTTGAGCTCCTCATTTCTGTCCTGTTTTTTTCTCAGGTTTTTTTTTAGCTGTGGTCTTCAACTTTTGATCAGCTTTTGAACAGACTACTTCACTTTAATTGCTGTTTTCAACAATCTGCTTACTGATTTGTTTTGTCTTGACCCCATTTCTTCTTTTTGCGTTTTGAAACTATATGAGGAAACTTTTTAAGTATGTCTGGATGTAACGTCTTTACTTGTGGTTAACCCCGTGTAGTATCTGTTATAATTTCTTTGAAGTGTTATTCCAAAGAGCTAACTCGAGCTGCTGCAGACAAAACCTCCACACAATGAAGTCTACGTCTCAGCACACTAAACGTATCAATTTCCAGAGACATGAGGGGTTTAAAGTCGCCCTTTGTCGGCCACTTGAAGAGTTGACGCCATTCAGCCGGGTGCCACGCATAGCATAAAGGCAGCCCATTTAGCTTTAAAGCAGGGGCCGCCTTCCCGGCTTTTAACAGCTCAACTTTCAGGAATCTTTCAGAGAATCTTTTCTTCGGCCTAAATCCCAGGTGACCGTGTGTGTCCGACTGTGTGTGTGTGTGTCCTCTTTGTGTCGGGAGGCCAGCCTGTGTGTCCGAGCGGCAGCAGGTTTGAGGACAGGGTGGAGCTGGAAAGCGACACCGGTCGAGCCTCAGAGGAGCGTGCTGACTCGCTCGCCATCTGTCACCCCCACCGCGGAGCCCCCACACTCCTCCGTGTTGTAAATGTTCGCTTCTCCTCTCCTGTGCCTTAACCTCTCAGCATCCGCCCAATTCTTGCTTTTTTACCCTGCTTTGTTTCAGAGCTTTTAACTGCAGAACCATAAGGTCAAAATTCATCAGTGACACCTCATTTGAAAAGTCAAAGTCTCTAGTGTCAGAAAATATCATGTTTTTATATGTGGCTAAAGTCCACATCAGGATAAATGCAGCTGAAACACTTTTCTCTCTTCATTTTTATAAGCAATTTTTGAACATCATTAACTTCAAGACACTTCATAAAACATCCACCACATCACTTCTACACCTTCTCATCTACACCAGGGGGGGACTTGAGCTTTCTAGGTAAAAATTTGTAGGAGTGAGAGAGTTTTTAGTCTCAGGTGAGCAGACGCAAGCAGAAGTCTTACGACTTCGCACAAACAAAACCAGCTTTATCAGTGCTCAGTGTCTTCTTTGCAGTCAACTTTGTTCTCTCTGTGGAAAGGTTTGCAAAAAATTGTGAAATTAAAGCTCCTGGTCACGGATCATACCGCTCCTGTTGCGCACATAAATATGATGGATTTCACGCAGCAAAAATATAAATTTTTAGGCAATCTATCTTCTTGTGAACGGTAAGGCTGTTGGTTACTGTACATGTGATTTTCAGGGCTGATAGCCAAGAAACGAGCCTGTTAAGAGGCTTTAACGCTGCTAGCGCGTCAAGCAGAGAGCACTTCTTGTATAAATCAGGCTCTCCTGGCATCAAATCTAAGCGTATAGAGATTTTGTCTTGTAGCCAGAAGTCTAAGGAAAACTAACACACTCAGCTTTGTCAGATTGACATTGAGGAGGAAATGCTACGAGACTGTGAAGCTGCTGTTATTGATGAGAACAAACAACGGACTTTACAGGAGAAATTTCACCACTTGGAATAATTTGATGAAACAACACTTTTGATATGTTTGAACTCTGGATTCCTCTGGTGGAAAGGAGAGTGAATATTCAGGGTACGGGCGTCAGGATGTGATGTAATAACCCCAAACAGGTAGGACGTCCCAGTTGTTGTGAGTGATTCTCTCACTAATTACGTTTTGTCGGTGAAGAAAACTGTAAAACAAACTTAGCAGCTGAAATGTGAAGAATCGAAACTTTCTAACACAGGTTGCGTTCTGATGTTTGATGAAGGTGTCAGTGTTTATACTTTGATGATGTCAGAGGGATCGCCTACAATCTGGTGGAGGTTAAGAGGTTAAACACTCATTTCACCGACCACCTGAGACAGCAAACACCTTTTCACTCACCTGTGAAGCCGGGTTCACACGCGCACTCGTAGCCGTTGATCCTGTCGATGCAGGTCCCGGAGTCACATGGGTTACTCTTGCAGTCGTCGATGTTGATCTCACAGTTGATCCCTGTCAGAAACACCCATCAGTGAACTTCACCGTCTGAATAAATTTATGTTTGCGTCTCTGAAGTACGTGAGGTGTGGGTCACCTGTGGTTCCCTTGGGGCAGCTGCACATGTAGGAGTTCTCGCGGTCCTGGCAGGTGCCTCCGTTCCTGCACGGCTGGCTCAGGCACTCGTTGATGTTGGTCTCACAGAGTCGGCCCGTGTACCCGGGGTGGCAGTGGCAGCTGAAGGACGCCAGGCCGTCGATGCAGGTCCCGTAGTGGCACGGGTCTGAGGAACACTCGTTGATGTCCTTCTCACAGTGGCGCCCAGAGTAACCTGACAGAAGAGACGTTTTACAAAATCATTCTTCTCCTGTTTCTCGAACCGTGAATATTTTGTTTTTCCAGAGCTTGAATAGGATCAAATGATTTATTGAAGGTGAAACTGATTTCCAAGCAAGTGTTCATGTCATAATTTTAATAAGTTTGTCTTATTACAAAAGCAAAGGAAAATTGCGAGATCTACCTCATAAACTTATGAGGATAAAGTTGTTAAATTATGAAAAACAACGTCATGTACTAACAAGAACAAAGTCATAAACTTACAAGAATAAAGTCAGAAACTTACAAGAATAAAGTCAGAAACTTTCAAGAACAAAGTCAGAAACTTTCAAGAACAAAGTCATAAACTTACAAGAATAAAGTCAGAAACTTACAAGAATAAAGTCAGAAACTTTCAAGAATTAAGTCAGAAACTTTCAAGAATAAAGTCAGAAACTTTCAAGAATAAAGTCAGAAACTTTCAAGAATTAAGTCAGAAACTTTCAAGAATAAAGTCGTAAACTTACAAGAATAAAGTTGTAAACTTTCAAGAATAAAGTCGTAAACTTACAAGAATAAAGGTGTAAACTTTCAAGAATAAAGTCAGAAACTTTCAAGAATAAAGTCAGAAACTTAAAAGAATTAAGTTGTAAACTTTCAAGAATAAAGTTGTCAACTTTCAAGAATAAAGTCGTAAACTTACAAGAATAAAGTCAGAAACTTTCAAGAATAAAGTCAGAGACTTTCAAGAATAAAGTCAGAAACTTTCAAGAACTAAGTCAGAAACTTTCAAGAACTAAGTAAGAAACTTTCAAGAATAAAGTCAGAAACTTTCAAGAATAAAGTCAGAAACTTTCAAGAATAAAGTCATAAACTTAAAAGAATAAAGTCATAAACTTAAAAGAATAAAGTCATAAACTTACAAGAACAAAGTCATTAACTTACAAGAACAAAGTCATTAACTTACAAGAATAAAGTTGTAAACTTTGAAGAATAAAGTCATAAACTTACAAGAACAAAGTCATTAACTTACAAGAACAAAGTCATTAACTTACAAGAATAAAGTTGTAAACTTTGAAGAATAAAGTCAGAAACTTACAAGAATAAAGTTGTAAAGTTTCAAGAATAAAGATGTCAACTTTCAAGAATTAAGTCGTAAACTTACAAGAACGAAGTCATCAACTTACAAGAATAAATTTGTAAACTTTCAAGAATAAAGGTATAAACTTTGAAGAATAAAGTTGTAAAGTTTCAAGAATTAAGTCGTAAACTTTCAAGAATAAAGTCATCGACTTACAAGAACAAAGTCATCAACTTACAAGAATAAATTTGTAAACTTTCAAGAATAAGGTTGTAAACTTTCAAGAATAAAGTTGTAAACTTTCAAGAATTAAGGCGTAAACTTACAAGAATTTAGTTGTAAACTTTCGAGACCAAAGTCACAACTGGGGCGCACGTGTCAACCATGCAGGTTTTCCAACATTTTTGTACCCATGACCTGATTTTTGACCTAATCTTGTAAGTGTACTTCATTTTTTGTATCAGGCCTTAATCCTTCGGACTTGGTTTCTCCCTATTTCTGTGAAAAATCTGAATTAAACTAAATAAATTCCTAAATTTGGGTTTGAATGCAGGCTGATTTTGTGTTATGGACCTTAAACAATCATTTAAAGAAAAGGTGTTAATACCTTCAGTGCACTCGCAGGTGTACTTGCTGGGTCCGTCCGTGCATTTGGCGCCATTTTTGCACGGCGTGCTGGCACACTCATCGATGTCAATCTGGCAAAGGTTCCCAGTGAAGCCTGGAAAAACAACAAGAGGGTGTTACTGTGTGCATGGAGGCATGAAGGAGTGTGTGTGTGTGTGTGTGTGTGTGTGTGTGTGTGCAGAAACTGAGTTCTCACCGTTTCAAACCTCACTCATAATCCTGAGCTCGTACTATAAGAGCTCTCAACGAATCAGAAATCTGCATGTTAATTAACAACTCTGCAACTCTACAAACTCTATTTTCCCTTTCACTTCTTTCAGGGGAGGGGGGGGGGGCACAGAGGGAGGGGTAGGGGGGAGAGAAATGAGCGAAGAATGAAAGTTGCGAGGCCTCCTGACCACGGGGTGAGAGACAAAGGAGAGCCTGTCTGCTCAACGCAACGCCAAACTCAGCCCGTTGCCTCCTTTGTCCCCAAAAACTTTTCCATCACAATGTGCATTCTCCCGTCTTTTCTCCACAGCCCCCACCCCCTCTAAAAGAAACCCGCTTGACCTCTGACCCTTCGCTATTCAACCTCCTTGTCATTCAAAATCAGTCAGGAGGCTCTTTTTCCCGGAGTTATTTTCACCTCTGATACTCCCCCGCCTCCCCCCTCCGCGGTCACATGATGGTACAGTCCGAGGTCTTTTCCTAGGATGTTGTTTGATGAAGAGATAGCGTCCCCCCCCGTCCTCCACCCCCTCCACCCCCTCCAGGAACACACAGGTGGTTTAAGCTTTAAAAAAACAGACTCAGTAGCCGATAATCCGGTGAGGAAGTATTTGTGTGTCTGGCTGCCGAAGTGATTTCTCCCAGCGGACTTTCCTGAAGCCGCTCTCTGCTTCTCTGACTCCACGTTGTTACTCTGTTCAAGCACAAACCAAAATAAACTTCACTTGTTTCCTCCACTCGTTGTCTCCTCTCAACTCTTTGCTGCTCGGCTTTAACCACAAAGCTAAAGTGTCTTGCAAGTAATAATGAAAAATATCTTTGCTTCCCCTACAAGCCAAACTACATTCTAGGTATATGGGTCAATAACAAAAAGAGGGTTTAAAAACGTATTTTTAAAAAGTTCTTTGAAAATGGATAAAAACATATTTCTGAGTGAAGAATTATGTTTTCTAACAGATTTCAGTAGTTGACCAACATTTCAAAGTTTTTAGGTTCATTATTTTTTAGTATTTTTAATTTGAGCACCCAAAAATGTCAGGTGGTGCAACCAAATATATGAAAATATATTTATATGTTCCTGTTATTTTTTCTGTGTGAAATTATTGGCAAGTATCTCTCAAGTGTCTGTAGTGACTCATACATTTTCATTTTGTGTGTTTCATTTCTTTTATTTGTGAATAAGATAAATAATTTGATGTTAAAATAACATTTCACATTATTACATTGGTTGTACCACCTGACATGGAAATTGTTCCAGTCACCAATGAAGTGAAAAAACCTTTTTTATCAGTATTTCAGAGAAATCTACAAACTCTTCCACTTGGTCACAAATGTCATTTGGGCTCCTCTGGCTGATGCAGTTTCCTGTTTCCTGTTTTATTCTCTTCACTTTAAAGTAAAAGTCTAATGTTACGGTTGCACCACCCTGACATTTGACAATGTGAAAATTACGGGACAAAAGTTTTTTAAATTTCTCAACAGCTTTAAAATTCTTTTCATTTGCAAAGAATGTTTTACTTAAAAAGGTTCAAGCATAAAATAATGCCACTGTGTTTTTAATTTCCATTTACAATAACTGACATTCAATTTTTAGAGTTTATAATGACACCTATGAACAGTCCTGCCAACGTGGTGGACTGTAAAACCCCCAAACTCCATGGTTTTGTGTTTTTTTGTACAATATAAAATTATCAAATTTCTACACAAGTTTATTGTGAGGTTTCATAGAATAAAGAAATACATGTGATGAAATACTCAATTCATGATGGAAGGAAATATTGCACTCAGACACAAAAAAAAGGGACGTCACGTCATTGACCCATATATATTCCTATTATATATAAATAAACATACACTACTACCATCTGTTCATTTATGGTTAAAGGAAATTGCAATGTATCTTGCTTTGTAAAGACTAACATATAATTAGAGGGAAAAGAAAAAGTTTGATAAAGTATGGAAAACTTTTTGGGAATTTTTGGAGAATGCGAATGTTGTAATAACTTGAAAACTCTTCGTTGCCATTGCTGCTGTTTTTTTCAGGTATTTATTTTGTTCTGACCAATTTTCTGTTTCTGATGGTTAAATTTTTATTTCAATTTAACTTTTTTATTATCGCTATTATTTTTCTATATCCGTATGTATATGTTTTATCATCATAACTATTATCATCACACAATTACCATCACTGCTGTTTATGTTATTTGTATTTGTTTTATTATATGTCAGAACTTAATAAAATATTGTTAAAAAAACCCAAAACCTTAATATCTTTGGTGTTGCTGTTGCTGTTGTTATTCAGGAATAATTACATGATTAAAACATACATATTTTTAATTTTTGTTATCATTATTTTACAATCGCTGCATAGATTTTTGTAAAACTACCTCAGGTCAACGTCAGCTTCTTTGCACAACTGCACTATTATCATATTTTTTTCAGCCTGTGCATATTAATCATGCTTATTTGTTATTATTTTATGTTTAAAGTTGTTGCTAATATTCTATGTGTACAATTATATTCTCCTTTGACGCCTTACTTGACAAATTCCTTATGTGTTCAAGCATACCTGGCGATTAAAGTTGATTCTGATTCTAATTGTCGAGGAGTTTTGACCAATCAGAATCAAGTATTAAAGAGGGGTTATTGTGCTTTTTTTTTCTAAACTTTATTTTGTCCCTCTAGTGGCTTAAAATGATTTGAAGCTCAAAACAAAAGCTGGTTTTGTCGTTGGTGTTGTAGAAATTCCTCTGATACACATCATTTTAGCAACTGTCTCTTTAAGGCTCACCCCTTTCTACTGATTGGTCAGACCTCTAGAAGCAAGACTTTGGTGTTTGAGGCCCGCACTGCCAATGTGCTTTAAGCCAGTTAGGAGATTCATACACAATAATGTCATCACAACAAGTCTCATAAAGATCTTTGCATCTGTGTTTACAATATTAGAAAGCAGAATACCCCCTCTTTAAAGTTCAAGGAAGTCAAATAACTTGACTCTCTGCACGTTCTACCTCATGACTTGAGTAGCCACTTACGTCACCCTTCTTCCCTTACGTTTTGGTCCTATTTACCTCTAAATTTCTTTTTTCTTACTTACTACAAACCTTTCTTTGTGGAGGCATTCTCTCCAATAATTCAGACTCCGCAATGTTTTCCCAACTGATAACAACCACTTTCCACTTTCCTCAAGAAAACAAGTCCAATTTCTTTAAGCCAGTGTCCCCCCTTAAGCTAAACCTAGTCATTTGATTTGATAGAATATCTGACATAAAAAAAAATATTGATCCTTTTGCCCAAAAACGATGTGTAAACAATGCTGTTTCCATGGAAACCTTATGGGACGCTTAATACAAGTCAGAATTTCATAATAAAATGAATCGATGTGCAGAAAAAAAGTTACTTTCTTTGGAAGTACCTTCACTAAATACATTTATATTACTTCTATGAAAATTAAAATACTTTTTTCCCCACCTTTTTTGCCCTATCAGGTCACCTTAGAGAAGGAAAAACAAGCTTTACAGTGATATCCGGGTATTATTGTTTTACTGTTCTCATTACCGTAACTCTTCAACTATTTGGGCAAGAGAAAATGTTCAAATGGTTTCTAAAAGAAGGGGAAATGAGCTCTTTTAAGGCTGAAATACTTACAAATAGTCCAAGTAGCCTGTCTACAATGAACGACTATGAAGATGTGCAGATGTTAGAGAAATGCGCTGCATGTAGACGACAACACAACAAGTAAAGAAAAGGCGCAGCAAAGTACGAGACACAAAACATTAGAAAAACGTCCTGCAAATACCACAACACAAAGGCACTGTTTCCAGAGGACACTAAAAAGTGATGCACACGTCCAATAAATCAAAAACACTTACTTCTGTCTTATGGTAAAATGCTTCTTATCATTGCACTGCAAAACAGTAGCAAAACTTCATGAACAAAATAACTGTTTCATTATTTTTTCCGATAAAGTCTTTTTGGGAACTTTGCTTCATTGAAATGTGAATTCGTAGGAAGGGAGGCGGTTCTGTTGGATAATGTTAAAAAGTATGTTTCAAGTCTTAAAATGTAAAAAAATAAATTAAAAAAACACTTTTACTGCACTGTTTTTGCAGTGTTGACATTTCAAAAATCCTGTCTTCCGTGTCGTTAAACTGATGAAGTTGTTTTTCATAACCTGCTTGTGTTTTGCCTTTTTGCATGTGTTTTGAGCACTCAGGGCCACCGTAGATATCTGTTTTTGACAAATCTGGGGGTTTATTAAGTAAGAAAACAGATTTTTCATTTCCAGAAATTAAAGGATTTTTTTTTTGTGTGTGTGTTTGCAGGAAAGTTAAATTCCTTCACAGCTCAGTAACAGTTTTCACCCCTGAGTGAAATCAAAGCAAAAACTCAGTGAAAGAATTTCTTACACAGATGCACACATATGCATATCCACACAATGGTTAAAGCTGAAATACACACACATGCTCTCTCTCACACACACACACACACACAGCAAAGGGGGATTTATCCCCAGACTGCAGGAATCAGACATTTCAATGGCTCACAGTGGGGTTTCCATGGCTATTCCATGTACAGAAATAATAAGAGGGGACCCTCGCCTCGGGCCTGGCTCGCAACGGGGACAAATTTACATCTCAAGCAGGGCGGTTAAGACCCCTTCCCTTCTCGTACCCCTCCCTTCCTGCTTCAACATAACGGTCTGTGCGTCTCACCCCCCCCACCCTCCCTGAAAACACTCTCACTGCCACCACTTTGTGCTGCTTCCTCACATAACCCTTTCTCACACACACTCACACACACACACGTCTCTGAGCTCTTGTTCACTCTTGTACCCTGTAAAGCCTCCTCGTTGGGTGTCTCTTCTTTCTCCTACTCTTTCTTTTCTGACTTTCTTTTCTTTTTCTCTCTCAACAGGAGGAATCCCGCCGCCTTTGATCCACCCGTCGCTGTTTTTTTCCCCCCCCGGAGAAGAAGAAGAAGAAGAAAAAAAAAAAAAAAAAATCACTTCCACCTCAATGATCCCGATGAAAGAATGCAAAACAAAAAAAAAGTGATTTGAGGATCGTTCTTTTGCTTTCTTCTCTTTCTCTCTCGCAGAGTTTCAATAGTTGCATTCCTTCGTTCCTGAACAAAACATCAATACCTCCTGTGTAAACAGAGGAGCTCAGTGATGGTGAACTGTCCTCGAATCAGACCAGGCAGATTTTTCAACTTCTGCTCCTTCATAAAACTTTGTTAACTCCTTACACACCTACTCCTTAACGCCTATATACCGTACCAAGTTTCAGGGCTTAAATGAGAAGACCCAAAAGGCCAAAACTCATCAGTGACACCTCATTTAAAAAATTAAAGTCTCTAGTTTCAGAAAATATCATGTTTTAATTCATGGCTTAAGTTCACATCAGGCTTAATGCAGCTGAAACACTTTTCTCTACGATTATTTTATAGCCACTTTGGAAAATCATTAACTTCAAGATGCTTCATGTCAGACATAAAACATCCACCACATCACTTATACACTTTGTCATCTACATCTGGATGAAATATGAGCTTTCTTGGTAAAACCTTGTAGAAGTTAGAGAGTTTTTAGTGTCAGGTGTGTTGTACTCACTGTCCATGCCCTCGTCCGAACTGTGCAAAAAAACCCAGCTTCATCAGTGCTCAGTGTCCTCTTTTTAGTCAACTTTGCTCTCTTTGTGAAAAGATTCACCAAAAGTCATGTATTTATAGGTTTTAGTCACGGATTGTTCCTCCTCTGTTGTGCACATGAATATAAACGAAGAAGCAAGGCGGTAAATACATCTCACCAATGATCTAAATGGCTACAGCTGACTTCACGTGAACGGTAAGGTTTTTAATTAGCTGTTAGAGTGATTGACAGGACTGTACGCCAACAAACTTTGATAGAGCTTGTACACACGACCACTGTGTGATATCGGCCAGTGAAGCAAGGAGTGCATGTTGTCTTTCACAAGCTGTCCTGGCATGATATCGCCACTTTTTTTGCAGTTTGAAGTCTAAGAGAAGTGAACGTATTTAGTTTTGCCAGATTTAACATTGAGGAGGAAATGTTATAAGACTGTGAAGCTGCTGTTATTGATGAGAACGGACACGACAGACAAACAACGGACTTTACAGGAGAAATTTCACCACTTGGAATAATTTGATGAAACAACACTTTTGATATGTTTGAACTCTGGATTCCTCTGGTGGAAAGGAGAGTGAATATTCAGGGCACGGGCGTCAGGATGTGACGTAATAACCCCAAACAGGTAGGACGTCCCAGTTATTGTGAGTGATTCTTTCACTAATTATGTTTTGTTGGTTGAGAAAACTGTGAAACAAACTTAGCGGCTGAAATGTGAAGAATCTAAGTTTTCTAACACAGGTAGGTGTCACTGTTTAAACTTTGCGGAAGTGATAGGAATGACAAACTGGTAGCTGACGAGCCAGTGGAGCATAAGAAGTTAAAGAAATAAAAACTTGTTTCAGAACTTCTAACTTCCTGAAGCCCTTCCCTATAGATTTTCTCTCTCTCCATCTCGACTGCTGCGTTCGTTCGGGGCAAACCGGGCCCGCGTAAGCCTGCCTCAGGGCTGGGATTAGTGCCCGTCCAGAAAAAGGTGTTTGTGTGTGTTTGCGAGGTGCAGAGAGAGAGAGATCGACCCCCGTGCCCCCTGGCCCCACGCCTCCTCCCCCCCTCCTCCCCTCCCTCCCTCCCTCCCTCCTCTGCAGCAGTTACAGCAGCCTCACCTGTGGGGCACTGGCAGTGGAAGGCGTTGATCTTGTCGATACACTTGCCGTTGTTGAGGCAGGGGCTGTTGGCGCACTCGTCCGTATCGATCTCGCAGAACTCCCCCTCGTAACCTGGCCAATTAACGAGGGAGGATGAGGAGGGAGATGGATTGTTAGACAGAGAGAAGAATCTGAGCACTGCTTTAAAACACCAAAACTCTCCACGGTTCTTACCATCCAGGGAGTATCAAAGCAATTTGCAATGATACTAATTAATTACTTCAAATCAGTGTTAGAGAGTCACAATATATGTCTCACTGAAAATCAAACAAACAACAACTGCATCATGTCATGGTGCAGGTCTGTTGCATAATATGAATCAAAACCAGTTTCACAGTTTATTCAGCTATTTTTTGGCTACAAGAACTGGGATCTTAAGTTTGTTCCTGCAGTCAAAAAGCACATAGCTCCTCCAAAAGTGCCAAGCTACGGTGGTTGAAAAGACACTGGTTTTGATTCATTTTATACACAACTTCTATTTCAATGAAGTTGGGATGCTGTGGAAAACATAAATAAGACGTAAATGTGAATCATGTTTAACCTACATTCAACTGAATACACAACAAAGACAAGATAGTTACGGTTATGATTTTGTGCAAATATTCACTCATTTTGAGTTTGATGCCTGTAACACTTTCCTAAAAAGCTGGGACAGGTTCATGTTTCCCCCTGTGTTACATCACTTTTCCTTTAACAAAACTCAGAAAGTGTTTGTGAACTGAGGAAACTAATTGTTGAAGCTTTGGAGCAGGAATTCTTTCACATTCTTGTTGATGAACAACTTCAGTTCCTCAACAGTCCGGGGTCTCCGTTGTTGTGTTTTGTTTTTCATAATGTTTCACACATTTTCAACAGCGACAGGTCTGGACTGCAGGCAGGTCAGTCTAGTAGCTGCACTCTTCTACTACGGAGCCACACTGTTGTAACAGGAGCAGAATGTGTCTTGGTTTCATTGTCTTGCTGAAATAATCAGGGACGTCCCTGAAAAAGACAAAGTGTCTTGGATGGCAGCAGATGTTGCTCCAAAACCTGTTTGTACCTTTCAGCGTTAATGCTGCCTTCACAGATACTGGGACAGTTACCCATGATGCCATGGGCACTAACACACCCCCATACCATCACAGATGCTGCTTTTCAACTTTGCCCTGAGAACAATCCTGATTGTCCTTTTCCTCTTTGGTCACCACGTCCATGGTTTCCAAAAAGAGTTTAAATGTGGACTCGTCAGACCACAGCAGACTTTTCCACTTTGCCTCAGTCCATCTCAGACGAGCTCGGGCCCAGAGAAGCCGGCGGCGGCGGCGTTTGTGTGTGTTGTTGATGTGTGACTTTGTCTTTGCATGGTAGAGTTTGAACTGTCACTTGTAGATGTAGTGATGAACTGTGTTAACTGACAATGGTTTTCTAAAGTGTTCCTGAGCCCACGTGCTAATACCCTTTACACTATGATGTGGGTTTTTAATGCAGCGCCGCCTGAGGGGTCAAAGGTCACGGCCATTCAATGTTGGTTTTGGGCCTTGCTGCTTACGTGCAGAGATTTCTCCAGATTCTCTGAATCTTTTGATGATATTATGGACTGTAGATGATGAAATCCATCAATTCCTGTAGTTGTATGTTGGGAAACATTGTTCTTAAACTGTTGGACTATTTGCTCACGCGGTTGTTGACAAAGTGGTGAACCTGGCCCCATCTTTGCTTGTGAATGACTGAGCCTTTTGAGGATGCTCCTTTTATACCTGATTATGACACTCACCAGTTTCTAATGAACCTGTTCACCTGTGGATGGATCCAAACAACTGTTTTTTCAGCATTTATCAACTCTCGCTGTCTTTTGTTGCCGCTGTCACAGCTTTTTAGGAACGTGTTGCAGACATCAAATCCAAAATGAGTGAATATTTGCAAAAAATCAATACAGTTTATCAGATTAAAATAGAAATATCTTGTCTTTGAGATGTCTACTGAGGTGTCAAAACTGTCTGCAGACGTCTTACCCGGCATGCAGATGCAGTGAAAGTCTCCGATCTGGTCCAGGCAGGTGGCGTCGTTCTGACATGGCGATGACATGCACTCGTTGATGTCCAGCTCGCAGCGCGGCCCCACAAAACCCTGCTGACACTTACACTGGAAGGAGCCCTTGGTGTTTATGCACTTTCCTGCGTGCTCACAGGGGTTTGAGCCTGTTCAAAGAAATAAATAAATCATCATTTCTAACATGTTTCACACAGAGACACTGAAATCTGAAACGTGTCGGTTTGTGAGACGTTTTACCGAGCGCGCACTCGTCGATGTCCTGACTACAGGAAGCTCCGATGTAACCTGACGGGCAGGTACAGAAGTGGTTTCCACTCACGGGGTTGGTGTCACAGTTGGAGCCTTTCTGACAGGGGTTACTGATGCAGGCGTCGTTCAGCTGACACAACAGACCTACAAACAAAAAACAGAATTAGACACACTAGACCAGCGATTCCCAACCTGTGGTCCGTGGCCCCCTGGTGGGCCGCGAAGGTATGGCAAGTGGGCCGTGAAATCATTTCCAAACAAGTATTTTATTGGAGTGTTATTATATAAAGATACAAGGTACAAATAGAAAAATTAAGATACAAATACAAATAATAACATACAAAATGTTTAACTCGGTTAAGTTTTAAAGGAAATTAAAACAGTTCTGATTTTAATATATGAAAAAAGTCCCCAAAGAAGGCATGTTATTCCTCTTTAGGTAGCATGACCTGAAAAATAACAACAACCTGAAATGTCATTGAAAAAAATGCAATAAATCCCAAATCTTAGAATTAATCTCAGAATTTGACTTCATATGGACCAAAAAAATTCTAAACCGCCATCAATCTTTTTATATATATTTTTTTTTTAACTGGCTCTAAAGGCTTCGGTGTTAATGCTGCACCATATCCTTAATAAAGAGGAAAATATGAATATTTCTCTAGCGAAAAAAATATAAATAATGCCTTAAAACCTAAGCTCAAGTTGAATTTAGACTTTGACGCCTTCAAATTTTGTGTGTGCCAAACACGAGGAAAAGAGGAATACTATCATATATCTGCAGTTTATCTGTGAAAGTGCATTTCCACTTCAGCATTAACAGCATGTTAACATGTTTTCCTTCATGCACAACATCTTGACAGGTTGGTGCATCAGAATTATGTCAGTAGCTCAGTGCAGCTTTGCTTAATTGTAAATGTAATGGTCTGTAGAACAAGCTGAGAAAAACCCTGGAGTTTTAGAAATTGGAGAACATGTCCTGGCAAAAGAGGATGTTTGGTCGCCTTAGTTTTGTTTCTGGATTTCTCTGGAGCTTCAGTGTCTCACCTGTTCGTCCTTTGGGACATTCGCAGAAGAAAGAAGCCACTCGATCGTGGCAGGTGGATCCCTGATGGCACGCGGCGCTGGCACAGTCGTCGATGTTCTCGCTGCAGTCGTCTCCCGTCCATCCGTTCACACACACGCACTGGTAACTCCCGTAAGTGTTGTGGCAGGTCCCGCCGTTCTGGCAGGCGTTTGGCATCAGCTGACACTCGTCGACATCTTCGGTGCAGAGCTGACCTGCAGGAGACAAAGAGGCAGAAGAATTAGACATGAGATAAAGTTTAAAGAGGGAATACTTATTAAAAACGTGGCACCAACCTGTGAATTCAGGTTTGCACTGGCAGTTGTAGGTGTTGACGCCGTCCACACACGTCCCTCCGTTCTGGCACTCGTGACCGGGACAGTCATTGATGTTGTGGTTGCAGTTTTTCCCTGTGAAACCTGAAACAAAAACACCAACGTGAGTTCAATTCTGCTTTCCCGCTTCGTGTTGTTTCAGTTGCTCCAGGTTCGAAGAAAGGGAGCGAAACTCTTCAGTTAATGTGGTAAACTGTCGTCTTCCCCTGGCAGAACGGCAGCTGTGCCCTCCTGAGGTCTTTGGCGACCTCACTTCAACCGCTGGATCGAACATGTGGCATGTTGGGTAATTTAAAGAGAAACCTAAACCAGCGTCAGTCACTTTTAAGCGTCTGGGAATCTTTAACCTCATTATCAACTTCATCCATGAAACACTTTTCCATGAGGATCGAAACACAAACAGATCCTCTCACCTCTCTAGGAACATTTTTTAATGACATGTTGGTATGAAAAGCTGCCAAACAATTTCATGACGTGATCTTCTGGACGTGTAGTAAAAACAAAAACAAGTCTGTGCGGAGGTGATGAGGTTTCAGGGAGGACTTCAGTCCCAAACAAGCTTTGCTACACTTCGCCATGTGAAGAGGATGTTGTCCTTTGACCATTTCCTTACGATAAGCCTCAATGCTTTCCTGCTCGACCTCGTTCACACACTGAACACACACAGATACGCACACACACACATAACATGCGCAGGAAGAGCCCTACCTTAAACGACATCACCATTTAAAGGGTAAGAAAGAGGAAAACAACGCTGAAATACAACGTGAGAGGTTAGAATTTAGAAATGAATGACTTTAAATGACTTCATATGTTGCTACTAAAAACATTTTTCCGTTAATTCCTGTTGTGAAATGTCGCTGACTTTTGATCTCAATGTGTCAAAAAGAAAAAGATTATTTCTTTGTTGTAACAATTATCTCATGGTTTTGACTTTTTTTCTCAGAACTTTGACTTTTCATCTCAAAAATTTGACTTTTAACTCATAGTTTTGACTGTTAACCTCAATATTTTGTCATAATTGTAACTAATCTCATGCTTTTGACTTTTTTCTAAAAAGTTAGAATTTGTCACTCAACATTTGTCTTGTAAACCTACATTTTTTAAAACTTTTCCTCATAATTTTGAGTATTTGTCTCAAAAATGTGACTTTTTAACTCAAAATGTTGACTTCCAACCTCAATTTTTTTTATTTTCCACATAATGCTGAATTTTTGTCTCAAAATTTTACATTTCCTCCAAAAATTTGAGCTCAAAATTTTGACTGTTCACCTCATTTATCTTTACCTATTCCTCATATTTTTGACTTTTCGTCTCCAGATATTCTCCACTAAAAAGTTGGACTATTAAATATAAAATGTGACTTTACATCTCAGAGTTTTACTTTGATCTCAAAATTTTGACTGTTAATCTAAATTTTTTTTAACTTTCCTCATAATTTTGACTAATCTCAAAAAAAACAATTGTTGTAACAATTATCTCATGGTTTTGACTTTTTTTTTAGTAACTTTGACTTTTCATCTCAAAAATGTGACTTTTTAACTCATAGTTTTGACTGTTAACCTCAATATTTTGTCGTAATTGTAACTAATCTCATGCTTTTGACTTTTTTCTAAAAAGTTTGAATTTTTCACTCAACATTTGTCTTGTAAACCTACATTTTTTAAAACTTTTTCCTCATAATTTTGAGTATTTGTCTCAAAAATGTGACTTTTTAACTCAAAATGTTGACTTCCAACCTCGATTTCTTTTATTTTCCTCATAATGCTGAATTTTTGTCTCAAAATTTTGACTTTTCCTCCAAAATTTTTACTGTTCAACCGCATTTATTTTTACTTTTTCCTCATATTTTTGACTTTTCGTCTCAAGATATTTTCCTCTAAAAAGTTTGACTATTTAATATAAAATGTGACTTTAAATCTCAGAATTTTACTTTGATCTCAAAATTTTGACTGTTTATCTCAATTTTTTTAACTTTCCTCATAATTTTGACTTATCTCAAAAAGAACATTTTTCCTTTAATTCCTGTTGTGAAAAGTCGCTTAGTAAAACCTGGAAGTATTTGTAGGATTGTAGTATTAAAGCTGGAGGAGGGAATTGAAGGCTAATATAAGCTAACATGCTACTTGAGCTAGTTTGAGGCTTGTTTCTATTTTCTTTCACTCCGCTGCCGTGCGTGTTGACTGCGTTTGTCGACTCTCACCCGCTGCGTGTTACGTCTGCCAAGCCGTAGGTTGGTCTCGCGAGATCAAGGAGTTCCCGTGCTCCCCACTCCATACATAAGTCTCTCTTCACTCATGACTCCTGGCGTATCTCTGCCCGCTATGTCAGTTTATCACAGTAATCAAGAGGAGTACAATCTAGTTTTGACCAATGACTGTATATAGAATGGACAGCGTGCTTGCGCCTGTCACCGTTCTACGTTTTTGAAGCCAAAAAAACCCGTTTCTCTAGCCGCCATTGTGCAGCCAGAGTCTGCGCAGTAGAGAATTTCCAGTGGAGCCGAGTAAAAAAGAGAAATAAAAATATTTATTTCTTCTTCTTCAGAAGGTTTAGTCTCCTTTTGGCTCTTTCCTGAAGTTTCTTATATCCCCAATTAAAACTACTCACGAACGGCAGCTGTCAACTATCGTAAACGAAACTTATATCGCGGTTTTTAACGTCCAATAACTAATGAGAAACTAACTTCTCAGAAAAAAAACACCTGAACACCATGCAGCCAGATGACATCGTCATACATACTCTCCAGTGTGCAATAATCTGTTTTACTTTAAGGGCTCCAAATCCATCATTCTTTGTTCTATACTGTACATACACTGATTTTCTTATATATTGTAAAATACTGTTTCAGATCTGTTACATATGTTAATCTTGTAAATACAACTGAAAGGCTCATGCTCTTTCATTTATTTTCATTGAATTGTATTTATGTTTATTGTCTATTTTATTCTAATTACCTAAAGTTTCATTTGTAAATCTTTCTATGTTTCTTTTGTATCCTGCTGCTGCTGTAAAGCTGAAATTTCCCCTGTGGGACTAATAAAGGTTTATCTTATCTTATCTTATCTTATCTCTTTACTACCTTAGAGTAAGGATGAGAGAAACGTTTCTACCAGGTATCGTAATTTTTTAAAGTTTGACCTATACTGCAGCCAGACACCAGGGGGCGGGGCATCTGCTGGAGGTTTCAGTTTGAGCCGAACGTCATTACGTCCACTCATTATACAGTCCATGAGTGAAACCAACATGAAGTTGATGCCTTGAAAATCTGCGAAACCAAGGAGGCAGCCATGTTGGAAGTGGCACAGCTCTGGCTTTGGTGTGATAGTGGGGAACTGTTGGTTGCTAATACACAACTGAGTCCTGCAGTGGTACTTCTGAGTACAAAAGGCTTATAAAATATGGATGTGGAGTAATTAGGTAACTAGCATTTAGCTGTTGCAAATCTGCAACGCCTGCCTCGAGAGGGTTATTATCATCTTTTAAATCTCTTCTTAAAACACTTTTACCGTCTTGCTTTTATGTGATGTCGTCCTCTTCCTCTTCTTCCTATTCTTATCACTGTGTCTATTTCTTCACCTCTCTATTGTCGTCTTTTGTATTTTTTACCACCCTGTTACAGAGCTGACTCACTTATTTATTGATCTATCTATTTACCTCCTTATTCATTCATTCACTTACGAGTTTATTTTAATTATTTATGTTTTTATTTATTTATTCAATTATTTTCAATGAGTTGAGCCCTCCAGTTTTCATTTCCACTTTAATTTTTAGGCTGTTTTATCCTTTTATTACCTTATTTATTCACTGATATATTTCATTCTTGTTTTTATCCTCTATATTGTTCCTGTTTGCTCTTTTACTCCTTCTCACCTCTAGTCCTCATGGTCTCATCATAGGGTCTTGCACTGCCTGAGTTCTCTCCTCTTTTAATTTTGATTGGTCCGTATGATTATTAATTTTTATTGTTGCTCGCTATTTGATTCACTGCTTGTTTGTTTGTTGATTGTTTGTTTATTTGTTTGTTGATTTTGTCCTTGCTGTAAAGCACTTTGCGAACTGTTGTTTTTAAAGGTGCTCTATAAATAAAGTTATTATTATTATTAATCAAGTATTTCGTCTTCTAATCCTTCCATGTGCCCTCTGCATCTCATTTTGTTTTGGTGATGGATTTCCTCTCTCTAGTCGGCCTGTTGTGATTTCCTGTCATTGGTACAAAAGTCTGAACCTTTCAAAATAAAGCTTCCACCAAACTGTGGTCCTGTTCGGTCCCGTTTGGACTTTGGTCTGATCAAAAGAAACTATCTTTTTAGTTTGAACCATCATCTGTATGCAGAATCGACAGAGTGGCTCCACCTTTCGGGAGATCGGAGCCACCATTGTGCAGTTAGAGTCTTCACCATAGAGACTTTAGGTGGAGCCAGGTAACGCAAAAGCAATAAACATTTTTTCTTTTTTCAAGAGTCTAATTTCTTTGTGGCTCTCTTCCTTTTTTGACATGACTTTGAGGTCTGTACCTGGCACACAGGAGCATTCATAGCCGGTCTCTCCCTTCTGGATGCACGTGCCGCCGTTATGGCACGGCGACGGGTTGCAGGGCAGGTAGCGGCTCTCGCATTGTTTCCCTGTAAACTCCTGCGGGCAGTGGCACCTGTAGCCGCCGACGTCGTTGATGCACGCGCCGTCGTTCTTGCAAGGCGAGGGGTTCACGTCGCACTCGTTGACGTCCTGCTTGCAGGTTTTGCCGGTGAAGAACGGCGTGCAGGTGCAGATGAAGTGCGACTCGAAGGCGGAGCACTGGCCGCCGTTGGCACAGGGGTTTGAGGCACAGGGGTCGGCTTGTTGGCACAGTTTACCTGACGGCACAGAGAAGTGTTACTTCTCCTAACACTCACGGAGTAATTCACCTGAAAATACAAAGACAGAGGAGAGAGGCGTGTCGTGTTTCTCTCACCTGACCATCCAGGCGGGCAGCGGCACTTGAACGTGGTCAGACTCTCCAGCTCACAGGTGCCTCCGTTGCGACACGGCGAGCCGCTGCACACGTTGCTGAGCTGCGTCGTGCAGCGGCGGTCGGTGAAGCCCAGTCTGCAGGTGCAGTTGAAATCCACTGTGTTCCCCTTGGACACGGCCCGACACGTGCCGCCGTTCGTGCATGGCGAAGTGGTGCACGGGTCACGAAACTGGCACCTGCTTCCTACGAATCCATACGGACACCTGAGGGGACAGAGCGAGAGGTGAGTTAGAGTGACAATACTCTAAAGATAACCAGAAAGAGGACCCCTACCCTGACAAAACTGGGTTAATACAGACAATTTTTACCAATACTATATCAAAAGCTTTAGATTAAAGTCGAATTAACGACATAAAAAGCAAAAATTTCCACTTTTGTATCCAACTTAAGACTTTTTTCTTGATAGTTTTCACTTCATAATCTCAACATTTCCACTTTACTGTTTAAAAACTTGGACTTTTTTCCACTTAATGATGACTTTCTTTAAATCCTGACTTTCATCTCAACTTCGTGACTTTTATCCAAAAATTTTGACTTTTTTCTCTCAAAATTTAGACTTCCTTTCCTGATAATTTTCACTTTAGAATCTCAAAAAATTGACTTTTTAATTTCAACATTTTGACTTTTTCTCTTGAAATAATGACATTTATCTCAAAATTTTACTTCTTATCCTAGAGTTTGACTTTTTTATCTTTAAATGGACTTTTAATCTCAAAATTTTGACTTTTTTTGACTTTTGACAATTTTTAATTCATAGTCTCAAAAAATTACTTTATTGTTTTAAATATTGGACTTTTCTCTAATAATTTTGACTTTTTTCTCAAAATTTGGGCTTTCTTTCCTGATTATTTTCACTTCACAATCTCAGAAGATTGGCTGTAAAATTTCAAAATTTAGACTTTTTTCTCATAATGACTTTTACCTCAAAATCAGGACTTTATCTCAACTTTTTGACTTTTTATCTCAAATGTAGACCTTTCTTCATGATATTTTCACTTCATCATCTCAAAAGATTGACTGTAAAATTTCAAATTTTTGACTTTGATCACAAAACCATGACTTACATCTTAAAAATTTGATTTTTTATCTCCAAAGTTAGACATTCTTTCCTGATAATTTTCACCACATAACCTCAAAGATTGACTGTAAAATCTCAAATTGTTGAATTTTTTTTCTCAAAAAATTGAATATTATTTTAAAATTTTACTTTTTATCTCAGAATAATGATTTTCTCAAAATGTTGCCATTACCTCAAATTCACGACTTTTGTATCACAAAATTTAGACTTTTTCTCTCAAAATTTAGACTTCCTTTCCTGAGAATTTTCACTTTAAAATCTCAAAATAATTGACTTTTTAATTTCAAAAGTTTGACTTTTTATCTCAAAATCATGGCTTTAATCTCAAAATTTGACTTTTTTTTTCCCTGATAATTTTTACTTCATAGTATCAAAAAATTACTTTATTGTTTTAAATATTTGACTTTTATCTAAAAATTCTGACTTTTTTTCCCTAATAATTTTTACTTTATAGATAGAAAAATTGACTTTATTGGGGCGCAGATGGCCTAGTGGTAATAGCAGCGCACCATGAGGTTTGCCCTCGAGCGGGTGGCCCAGGTTCGATTCCCGCCTGTGGCCTGTTTCCCACTCTCTCCCCCTTTCCTGCTCCATCCACTGTCCTCCTCTATCCAATTAAAGGCAGAAAAGCCAAAAAAAATCTTTAAAATTGACTTTATTTTTTCAAATATTGGGCTTTTTATCTCAAAATCATGACACTTATCTCAAAATTTTAACTTCTTGTCACATAATTTGACTTGTTCCTTCAGAAGTTTGACTTCTTAGCAAAAAAACTTCTACTTTTTATCTCATAACTTTGACTTTGAGGTTAGGCATAGGAATAATACCAGTAGCCCAGTGCAGCGACTTATTATCAATATCAGGGGTCTGTTGATCAAGCTGAGAAAAACCTGGATATTTTGGGTGAATTTATAAAACCTCTCCGGACAAAATCTTACGGCCGAAAAGGAGGAAATGTCCAGGATAAAGAGGACGTTGGTCACCCTTGGTAAGCAACATTTTCAGAGGTGGTACATATTTAAAAAATGAATATAAAGGGAAAACTAAGGTTAACTTTCAAGTAACGTGTTTAAATCTGATTATTTGGAAATTTGCACATTTTTCAACCAACTTTTTCAACCAAGCTTCCAACTCTGTGATATCTTGAATAAATCTGCATCCTTTATTTGTTTATTATTTGCATCACAAAGAGAGGAATTCACACAAACAGGAGTCAACTCTTCGCCTCCGTGCAGCACTTTGCACAAAATCCCATCCTCCTGTTTTTACGACACAGAAAGAAGAAAAAAACGTTCAGGCTGCGAACAATGAGTCTCAGGCTGTAAAACGCTCTGAGCAGAGAGAAGGAGGAGCTTCAACTCTTGTGATGTTTCTCACAGGTCGTTGTACGTGTCGTAAACGCTGCTCAGGACTCAGGACGGAGCTCGCAAACGAGTTCCCAGAGAGAGAGAGAGAAAGAGAGAGAGGGGGCGACGGATTCACACATTAACAATTACAATGAGAGCGTCCCCTGAGGATACGTACGACTCCACAAAGAGGCCACACACACCGACACAATGACGGCATGCACACACTCATACCTACACAGTCTGTCACACACACACACACACACACACACACACACACACACACAGGAAGAGTCTGCAGGAAGGTGATGCTGCGGGTACGTTTACGTTGAGCGTTGTACATTTTGTGCAGATCTACATGTGCAGTTCTGAGACTCCAGGTTAAAGGGTTCAGCCAATAATCCAAATAAACAACTCTTTGTTTCAACTCTCTTACAAAAATATTAACTTAGGATTTGTTATTTTCAGTATTTTATCTACTGAACGACCATTCTTTAACCCCCCTGTTATATTCAGGTCAAGTTGACCCAGGATCAAAAGTAATTTTGTCATAACTTTGGTTTTCTTTCATAGAATCAGTTGCAAAATACATGGATGCTCTATGCTCTGTTATTTGCATGTAAAATTAGTTATGACTGTTTTTGTTAAATTATTAGGGGTGTAATGATTAATCTAATAAATGGACGTATCAATTTATATTCCTATGATCGAACTTCATTGATCTGTACTTAGTGAGTTGGCTTTTCAGATGACATGAATCAATCTAATACCATTTTAAACAGACAAAATCAAATTGATCGACACTAGGAAATAAAGCAGAAGTAGCAGGCAAACCTACGAATGGAATCGTGGCTACACTTACTGAATTATTACAGAAATTAATATTGAAAATAAAAGCAGATGGTTAATCTGTTAATTCAACCTGAAGTGTTGGTTGTACTTTTTTCAAATAAAACGTGAATGCATTTTCCATTAACTGTTGTTGACTTATTTGTTTCTATCCACAATTACATTAAATTATATCTGATTACCTGACAAGAAACTTCACTTGCAAAACTTCAATATTGACAAAAAAAAAAAAATCACCTCATGAAAGTGTAAAAACCTTTAATCCAAACTTGAGAGTTTTTCAGAATTTTTTGTGTTTTTTACAACGCGATATTTAGATTTTGTGCAATTCTAGGTGTAATGGAAACACACCAGCAACTAGTCTGTCTGTCTTTTTTGCTCTATTAAATTTTGTCTCTCCTCTTAGGCCTCATTTACACAACACGCAGTACTACACATGTCAGGACTGTAGGCGGCGATATAACTGTAGGAGCCATTTACACAACAAAAGTTTAGAGGCTGAAGAAGAGATGAGCTGATCGTCTGGAGTTTATACTAAATACTTTTTCTCGGATTGCAGAAAAAGTGCAATAAATGCCTATTTTGTTAGAAAGCAGTCTGTAGGTGGTTGCTACTGTTGTTTTTCGGTTCCCACATGGCACAGTAGAGGTTTAATACACATGAGTAAAAAAGCTGAGTGTTACGTCAGGGTTTCCACTGAAAACTCTGGCTTGATGTTTACACAGCAACAGTGGAAATGGCATTTCAGAAAAATTCCACTCTGGAAGACGTTTTCAAAAGTTTGCGTTTTAGGTCGGCTGAAACGCCACTTCTGCGTAAACGGGAGACCGAAACGCAACAATACTTCAGTGTTTCACCCTAAAACCGGTCTCATGTATATGTGTTATTTTGTCCGTGTGCTCCTGCCTTATTTATGGGGAAACAGGCCCCCTGTTATAAGCTTCAAATAGCCTCTTTGGGGTCACTCTTTCCACACATTCACTGAGACATCTATTGTACATAAGTCTATGTATACGCATGTATATATATATATATATATATATATATATATATATATGCATGTGTGTATCAGTGTTAATCAAGGTTGATGTGTGTGAATAAACTAAACTAAACTAAAAAAAAAAAGCTCCTTAATGCATCGCCTTCTATTCTTCTCTTGGTGCTTTTCTTTCTCTCTCTTTATCTCCACCTTCCTCTTCCACTTTTTTTATCCATACCCCTTTCTTTCTGGTCATGTCTTTCTGTCTCTTTCTGCATCTTGATTTTTTTTCTCTTGTTCCGTCTTCCTTTTCTTCTTAGCTCTCTTGCTCTCTGTTAATAGATAAAGACTGATTGATTTATTGACTATTTCACAGTCACTCAAAAAGTCCTCAGGGAGTCTTTAAGATAGAAAAACTTCTGATTTTCATCCAGTATTTACCAGATTACTTAGCTCTCATGTTGTTACCAAAAACAATCCCCCCCTCCTCCTTCTGCTGCCACATTCCCATATCCATCACCTCCAGAGATTCAATACCGTCCTGAACGGCTCTGGGTGGCCGATAAGGCCTCGTCATTACAGAAACAAAACATCCCCTCAAAAGCTCCAGTGACAAGAAGAAGAAGAAAAAATCTGTCGTATTTGAGATTCTTCTTCCTAATCCGCCTTTTCCAGCATCACTTTTTCAGCCATCAGAGCTGAGGCGAAACTTTTGTCAGCGCTCATTCATCCTGAAGACAAGGAAGCATCTATGGTTCGAGCTGTGAGCCAACGTTATGGAAACTTCTTCCCCCCACAGAGAGGATTCGAGGAGAGGATTGGAGAGGAGGAGGAGGAGGCTGAAGTCAAACTTTCCAGGTTCAGAAATGTCACCTGCACCGTGCCCAGACCTCCGAGGCTTTGTTTTCTTTGAATATTGTTTTCGTTGGACAAACATTATTGTGCAGAAAACATCCTGCAGACATCAAAGTCGACTTCCCACGATATTAAAACCAGCCGTCGTTCTCAAATACCTGAGCAGAGCCAGCGAGTCTGTGCGCCCTGAGGGGCTGGCAGGACCGTGTCCCCAAACATTCCCAGGGGGTCCTGTGTGTGTTTCTGTGTGTGTGTGTGTGTGTGTAAACGGGGGCCGAGCCGTGGCCCCTCTGCAGGGACAGGCGTGTGTTTGGACAGGGTCTCCCTCTCAGGGGGATTAGGTGGCCTTAGGACTGTGGTAAGGGAAAGAAAACATCACATGCTACGCTGCGCGCTGCACAAACAGCAGCAGCCAGTGGTGGCCTGTCACCACGTACAGAGCAGAGAGCAGAGGTCGTCATTTAGACCAGAATCACCGCAGCTTTAAAGTCAGACAAGTTACAGGAGAGAAGTCAGAGCAGATACATGTAGGAATAATAATCTCAGGTGTGTTTTCATGATGAGTTCTCTGACAGGAGTCAAAAAACTGGGTGAGAATGAAAAAGTTTCCCAAAACGGGAATAAAAGGCAGTCTGTAGATTCAGCAGCACAAGAGCGAAACAGTAGGTCGCTATTATTGTTTTTTTTTTTAGTTCCTGCACCGCACAGTGGCGGTAAAATGCTCATGAGCAAAGCTGAGCGTGACATCAGCGTTTCCACTGAAAGTGCCGGCTTGGTGTTTACACAGCAACAGTGGAGATCGGTTTCAGAAAAACTCCTCTCTGGAAAGCGTTTTCAAAAGTTTGCTTTTCAGGCCAACTGAACCACGGTTTCCGTAGAAACGGAAGACTGAAATGCAACAATACTTTTGCGTTGTACCCTAAAACCTATGTCATGTAAACGGCTCCGTCTCTCTCTCTCTTGGTGCTTCTCTTTCTCTCCATTTCCCTGTTTATCTTCCTCTTCCTCTTCCTTTATCCATACCTCTCTCCACTGTTCGTGTCTATCTGTGTCTCTCTGAATTCACCTTTTTCTCCCCTTCCAACTTCTCTTGCTGGGTGAGAATGAAAAACTGAGTGAGAATGAAAAAGTGCCACTAAAACAGGAATGAAAGCTGCATTTTTTTTGCTAGGGACTGGTTTGAGAACCACATGCTCACTGCGCTCAGCCTGTGAAAGACGCCTGGTTCTCCCAGCCCAGCGTGACTCTAAATCTCTATCCAGACTCTTCTCCTTTGTCGCTCCCAAATATTGAAAGAAATGCCAAGCTTCATATGATCAACAAAGCCCTTTTCTGTAAAAGACGCCTGAAGACTCATCTGTTCAATAAACATTAAGGCACTTAATCTGACTCAGGTCTCAGCCATAGGCTAACTCTAAGTGAATACTAAGCACTCAATATTGAATGTTGTGGAATGAGGCATGTAAAGAATTAATTTTGGGTAAGTGAAACCTAAACTTGGTCTATGTAGAGGAAGTTATGTTTTTAGTGTCATTAGTGCACTATTTGTTTTCTTACTGAAAGTGTTATTGTTCATACCTATATAGTTTTTCCTCTTAAATGGACATAGCGTTGTGATATCACTCCTCCAGATGTGGCTATGAATCAAAGTTTATAAAAATGAAGTATCATGAATCTGAGAGGAAAAAAACGTAACCCTTAACTCTTAAAGCGTTAAAGTTTCAAAATTGTGACAAGCAACATTACTGAATTTAACAGATCATGGCTGCAAATGTGGTGCCTCATGTAGTTAGTACTTTACACCAGGAGTTGGCGGACATCTGTGACTTCAATCTAAGCAATATTTGTGGGCATGTTTCTGTTGAAAGTTTTGGAGTAAATACAGTTTGAGACTGCGCTTTGGTTGATGTGAATAGGAACATAACAGAGAGCAAGAAAGCGAAATTTATTTACGAAGTACTTCATCAAGTAATAGCTGATTCAGAGGTGACGCTGCGAGTCCGTTCACCATGACCATCACGGAAATAGCAGCAGACAAGATAGAAGCTGTGTATTTTTGTTGATGTTTACATATTTTCTGCACTTGAGTGACTTTCCCCCTATCACAAACTTTGGGTCATACTGATGCTTTTTCTTATGAGTAGATGATATAGCCACCTGATGATGTCATGACATGTAAACTTGGGTCATACTAATGATTTTTCTCATTTACAGTTTGCCTTTATCTCCAACCGTTTTCAAGCTACAACTTTTTGAAATAGTAATTTCAAAACTGAGTATCTTATTGAAAAAACTGTGGCGCCTAAAGGGTTAAGAGGATAAAGTGGAATATGAAAATCCCATTTAAGTGTAGGGTGATGAATTTGTTTGAATGAAAATAAAATTGGACACTGCTTCTGAAAGACTGGATTTCTTTCTCATTATATCATATTTCAGGACAGTAGTGGTGTGTGTGTGTGTGTGTGTGTGTGTACATGTGAGTGACGCTGGGGTTCAGTGGTGAGAAGCTGCTAGAAGACCAGTCCGGTTAAAGTCCCAGCGGTGGCGGGTGCTGAGGTCGTGAGGCGCCACACGAGCTCGCTGGAAAAAGGCCGCAGGGAGCAGGTGCGCATGTTAATGAGCAGACGGCAGCTGCTGCCCCGGCTATTCACACACACACACACACACACACATCCCCCAATCCTCTCACATCCTCGATCCCAACACTCAGCCTCCTTCCTCTCTTCGGTACCCCAAACTACTCACAGATCCAGCAAAAAAGGAGCATTTCACCCCAAAATGAGCCCGAATTTAACACTAAATAGGAATTCTATAATGAAATCGAGATGAAAAAGAATTGAGGAGTTTTTTGAAGCAACAAGATGTTTCAGAAAGTTGAACAACTTCTTGCAGTGTTTGCATCTGAATGGCAGCTCTCTCCTTCCCTCTCTCTCGCTACTTAGCCGAGAAACGAGGAGCGAGAAGGAGACGCAGAGAGCGAGCGAGGGATGAGTGGGCTCATTGTTTCTCCTCCCCATTCAGATCTGACCACAGGCCGAGAGTATTCAGCTGCTACACCTCCTCTTTCCTTAAAAAAAAAGTCTCTTTGAGTCGTCGTTTCTCACACACACACACAGGGGATGCTCTCCCTCGTTGCGCGTTTCACTTCCTGTCTTTAAAGTTTGATCTCCAGGATTTATAATTCTCCGCAGAAACTTTCCTCCGAGTGCTTTTTTGTGGTCTGACATTTTTGAAAGGGGAGCTTAAAATCCACACACACACAAACACACACACACACGCAGCGGGACAAACAAAAGAGTCCCAGAGAAAGGAAACTGGAACTGGTTTGGTTGGGTTTTTGAGGCGAGAAAGACAGAAAGGAAGCAGGAATTTTGGTGTTTACTCCAAAGAGTCCCTCTCGTTCTGATTCCTCACCCGAGGCTCGTCGACCGCCTCGACTTTGCAGCTCCTTGTAAAAAACTTGCACTAGCTTTGAAACGGCGCAAAAACAGCCTCGGCGTCTCGCACCGAGGCCCGAAAGACAAACAGAAGGAGCTTCGGTGTACTGTGCAAACACGCTTCAGCCGCGGTGTAGCACACGCTCGGCGGAGACTGGTAACAGTTTGAACTTTAACCCTTTAAGTCCGACTGTGTCGGCGACAACACATTTGCATTTGAACGTCCTTTACTCCTAAAACAGAGCAGAGTTCGTCCAAAAATGCCAAAAAGGAGATCATACCTGGTTATAAAACCTCCTCTGAAGCTTCTGCATGATTCGGAGAAAAAAAGGAGCAACTTCATGAGAGAAAAGGTGACGTTATACAGGATGAATGAAGCTCTCTCTAGGTGCGTCTCCATTACCCGTGGATATGCGCAAAATTTAAAAAACTGGTAATGGAAACACCTGAATTTTGAAAAAGCACTAAAATATCGCTTAAAAGTTTTTACGCTTTCATGATGTGGTTTTTCAGATGTTTCGACATTCAAATATATCGCAAAAGCGCAATGGAAACACTTTTTTTCCGCAATCATACGTCACAGTACGGGACGTACCTGGTCACATGATCACTTCTACGTTTGGACAGAGGAGGAGACGGAGACTTTTCTGGCAGTTATATTCGAGAAAAACATAAACATAAACATTAAAATAAGTAAAACACTAACATCACTTAGGTTTTTAGTGTCCATCTTCCAGCAGTGAAATCTCGCGGGATGATATTTGCCGAGAGTTATGACCTTCAATGGAAACACGTTCAAAGCGCAAATATACTTTGTTGAAATTTTAGGAATATCGCTTTTATTTTGCCAAAAACTGTCATGGAAACCCAGCTTCAGTCTAGTTTGTTCTTCATTTGATGCCTGTATTGTGTGGTGACTATTTTGGAAGGCTGTACCAAGTCTTATTTATACAATATGAACATATTTCAATGTTGACAATACGTAGTTACCTTTTTAGAACGGAGTAACCTCCTGTGTTTGTACTCTAAACGAGAATGTGTTTTACGTGTTGTGCGCAAAATAGCACATGAAGTTTTTCTGTGGTCTCATAAATGTGTTTCCAGTCTTCTTTGTGCTGTGTGAGCCTGATTCGAGGCTTGTCTTGTTGCTAATCTTTATAAATACTGAACCATGTCTTGTTTGTACTGTACAATATGCATGAGTAGCTGAATATTTTTCTCCTCTTCTTCCAGGTTCAGTTTTTATGTCATGAAGAGGAGAAAACATCCTTCAATGGCTTTTGTGCAAAGAGAGACAAGCTGTGAGATGCTGGATGATGTGCTGTCAAATACCTATTTTTTTACAAAATAAGAGAAAAAAACTCACAAGCACTGTTGTGCGTATATTTGTTAATGTTCAAATTTTCAACTTCTACGCTTAAAATTTTTCCATCTGTTTGTTTGAAGTGTTTTTTTTGCCATGAAACCTCTAACATCCAATTCTCTCTTTGTGTTTTTCTCTCACATAACATGCAGTTAATTGGAAATGACACCAGATATTGAAAGTTTAAGTATTCCAGATTTTAAAAATGGGCTTAAACACTGACTCACAGGATATTTTTTTGACTGTTTTATGGTCAAGATAAGCAAAATAGTCCAGGCAGGCATTTTGGGGCTCAGGCCTCAAAGGGTTAAGTTAGCATGAAGATGAAGAAAAAGTGAGACAAAAGACACTCAACGACTCTTTTATGGAGTGTTCAGAACAAATATCGAAGCAGCTGCTCCAACAAGAGAAATCTGCAGACCTGGCGAACGGGGTAATCTCAACAGCAGCAGGTGAAGCGGGCGGCAGGAAAGGTAAATAAAGCAAAGGGCACAAATCAGAAGCTGTGCAAATATCAGGTGTTTGTGAGGGATCGTATGACTTCAGAGCAGCAGTGGAGCGATCTCCCCTGGAAGCCTGATACTGTCTCCATGCTCCTCTGTTGCCGCCGCAGCCGCCGTAGCCTGTGGCAACAGGTCCGCGACACTGATGGGATGCATGACAAGGGCCGGGGCGGCGGCTCCAGCCTGCAGCAGATGTTGTGGTGACATCTGACCCGCAGCCAGGCGTAGCTCTAAAGGGGTTTTCCTCACCGACGGGCCAATCCGCCATCTGCTGCGTCTCTGAGGTCGCACGCAGATGGGGACGGTGGCTTTGAACGTCATGTTCAGGCGGCACATGTGCACTGTATACAAATAAAAACCTAGAATCATGTTTTGGCAGCTGTACAGGCCTCAAATCTGGGTTTCATTTAAAGAAGCTTAGTGAATTAGGTTGTGCTTTTATTCAATTACTGCGCCACTTAAAGCTCTGTGAGACACAGGATCAGGGTCAGGCTCCAGTCCTGTAAATGGCATAATAATTAGGATTATTTGAGGATGAGGCTTCGTTTATCCATCCTGTCGTCAGTTTCAGAAAATATGAGGAGATAACTGAGGAGACGAGGCTGTTAGTCAGGGCTGGAAAAGAAAACACGCTCTGGTTTAAAGTGCAGCTTAGTTTTTGGGGTCACTGAGTTGAATTTCAGAGCATTTCAGAACAGAAATCTGCAGTTCCTCAAGTGTCCACTAGGGGGCTGGCTTCAGAAGCACCAGAAACCACATACACATCCATTCAAAAAAGCTGATCTTTGCAACAAGAATAATGGTCCCCAAATTACCAAGCAACAGCAACATTACTTTATATCTATGTTTAAAAAATGGGAGGGCAGAATACCCCTCTTTATTATTTAAAGAGGGGTATTGTGGGACATTCTGGTAGCCACATGATTTATGAATTAACATAAAAACGACCTTGATTTATGAATACTTAACAAATATTAAGACATATAATGTCTGTTTTTCTTATAGCTAACAATTTGGCGTTGTCAGCAAGCTCCCACACTTCTTACTTTATGTTTAAAAAGACATAATTAGGAAATAAAATGTGAAAGTTTTTCATTTATTTCTCTTTATCACAGATAAGTCTCTCATTGAGCCCGAACAACCAGAATTGTTACTTTATATCCATGTTAAAAAAAAATGGGAGAGCAGAAGACCCCTCTTTAATATTTAAAGAGGGGTTAAGTTAGCGTTTTTTTTGTTTTTTGTGTTTGTGAGGCATTCTGGTAGCCACATGATTTATCAATTAACATAAAAACAACCTTAATTTATGAATATTTAGGAAGTATTAAGACATACAATGACAGTATTTCTTATAGCTTACAGTTTTGGCGCTGTCGGCAAACTCCCACACTTCTCACCTTATTTTTGAAAAGACATTATTCGGACACAATATGACAGAAAACGATATTACTAGGACACAAATTGCCTTAACATTCTGTTTTGTTACTTTATATCCATGTTTTAAAATATTGGGAGAGCAGAATACCCCTCTTTAATATTTAAAGAGGGGTCAACTTAGCGGTTTTTATTTTTGTGTGTGTTTGTGAGGCATTCTGGTAGCCACATGATTTATGAATTAACATAAAAACAACCTTAGTTTATGAATATTTAGCACGTGTAAAGACGTACGATGACAGTATTTCTCATAGCTTACAGTTTTGGCGCTGTCGGCAAACTCCCACACTTCTCACCTTATGTTAAAAAAAGACATTATTCAGACACAATGCGACAGAAAACTATATTATAAGGACACAAAGAGCCTTAACATTCAGTTTTGTTACTTTATATCCATGTTTAAAAAAATTGGGAGAGCAGAATACCCCTCTTTAATATTTAAAGAGGGGTCAAGTTAGCATTTTTTGTGTTTTTGAGGCATTCTTGTAGCCACATGATCTATGAATTAACATAAAAACAACCTTAATTTATGAATATTTAGGAAGAATTAAGACATACGATGACAGAATTTCTTATAGCTTACAGTTTTAGCGCTGTCGGCAAACTCCCACACTTCTCACCTTATGTTGAAAAAGACATTATTCGGACACAATATGACAGAAAACGATATTATTAGGACACAAATTGCCTAAAAATTCAGTATTGTTACTTTATATCCATGTTTTTAAAAATTGGGAGAGCAGAATACCCCTCTTTAATATTTAAAGAGGGGTATTCTCAAGGGGCTTTTTTTCTTGTGTGTTTGTAAGGCATTCTGGCGCCATATGATTTATGAATTAATATAAAAACAACCTTGATTTATGAATATTTCAAAAGTATAAAGACGTACAATGTCTGTTTTTCTTATAGCTAAGATTTTGGCGCTGTCGGCAAACTCGTATTTGGACATATAATGTTAAAGTTTTTCATTTATTTCTCTTTATCACAGATGAGTTCCTCGTTGAGCCTCAGGCAGGAGTCAAACTGTGTTAGTGGAGCATTGTCCCCCCCCCCGCCTTGTCTTCCCACCACCCCGTCTCATTTCCTGGCTGTTTGGTTCTGTGCCTCGGCTAAGTCCCCTTTAGTCTCGTCTGATCTGTTTTAAAAGCCCGAGGGAGGGTGGGGGGGAGGTAGGGAGGGAGGGGGGACCCTGCTCCTCTCCCTCTCTCCTCTTCGACTCCTCTTGTGAGTTTTCCCTGCAGCGCAACGCGGCTAACCACGGTGACAACTGCGCCACCGCGGGCGGAGGAGCTAAACACTGCAATATGAACGTTTTAAATTCAGCTTCAGTGACATAAATCACAGAAATATAAATAGCTCCGCACATGAAACCCAATCTGGCACAGAAAAGGAGGGTTGTTGTTTGTTGTGGAAGAGAAACCAAAGTTACCATAAATCCCCGCTGGCTGCAGAAATTACAGGGAACACGCCGCCCCTCGCTCCCTCTCCTTACATCCCTCCTTCTTCTTTCCTTCCTCTCTAATCGTACAGGAGAGCTGACCTGGCCAGCCCACATCTGGCAGCCTTCATTAGAGACCCTGTTTATTTGGGAGCATTAGGGACACGGCCCATGGGAACGACAGCTAATATACGTGTGTGTGTGTGTGTGTCCGCTCTAATGACTTCTGCTACTACCTACTTTACGATCCTGGGAACTACTTAAAGGCTTTAATGGGTGTGTGAAGGTGTAGCTGACAGAGCAATCGGACACTCGAGTTGTTACTGTACGCGGTGACTTCAAAGGTTACGCCGGTGCTTAAATGTCCCATCGCTGCTTCCTGACTGATGCTGCTCCATAAATCAGGAGCAAAAAGCGTCACTAACACTCTCAAATAGCTCTCAAGTTACACAAACTGTTGCAGGAAGTTGCTTACGAGACCAACAGAATATTTAAACTCTTTCAAGCTGCGTCCAATCCAATGACTGTATATAGAATGGACAGCGTGCTTCCGCCTGTCACCGTTCTACTATTTTGAAGCCAAAAAAAACATTTCTCTAGCCGCCATTGTGCAGCCAGAGTCTGCGCAGTAGAGAATTTCTGGTAGAGCCAAGTAAAAAAGAGAAATAAAAATATTCATTTCTTCTTCTTCAGAAGGTTTAGTCTCCTTTTGGCTCTTTCCTGAAGTTTCTTATATCCCCGATAAAAACTACTCACGAACGGCAGCTGTCAACTATCGTAAAACGAAACTTATATCGCGGTTTTTAACGTCCAATAACTAATGAGAAACTAACTTCTCAGAAAAAAAAACACCTGAACACCATGCAGCCAGATGACATCGTCATACTACCTTAGCGTAAAGATGAGAGAAACGTTTCTACGAGGTATTGTAATTTTTTACAGGTTTCTCGGCTCTTATGTGGAATACATGGGGAGGCGGGGCTTATGACCTATACTGCAGCCAGACACCAGGGGGCGGGGCATCTGCTGGAGGCTTCAGTTTGAGCCGAACGTCGTTACGTCCACTCATTATACAGTCTATGGTCCAATCACATTACTAATGGATCTAAATGAGCATAAATTTATATATTTGACCACAATACATCAACAACTCACACAGTTATTTCACCTTCTCAGCGATGTCATCTCACATGCTGTTATCAGGGTCGGGCAGAGTGACGTGCAGCGTGAGAGGTAGCGGTAAATGTGAGTGGAGCATAGTAGGAATTTGGACAATCTGACAGTTTGATTATAGTTAATATCTCATAAAGTGCTTTATTTAACACTTTCAAGGTTAAAGGCAGCAGCTTCCAGATTTGTTTACACCTTATAATTTCACAAGCTGCCATAAAACTTGAAACACTCGCAGTTTAACCTCTTGAGATGTGGCGTTCACATATGTGGACATTACATTTCTGCTTCTCAGACCTATGAAACTTCATTTCTTAGTCACATTTAGGGTCACTTCCCACGCCATCTTTTGGTGAAATTAAACCTTTAGACCCACTTCTGGGAACAAAAAACGTAGTTATGAACAATAACACCTATAACTAAAAACTAGTAGCTAACTAATAACACTAAAGACGTAACTTTCTGTACAAAGACCAAGTTTAGTTTTTATACTTATTAGGTCTTACTGATCTAAAAACACCAGGAGAAATAAAAAATGTACAGCAGACAAATGCTCAGGTCTTGAGAGGTTAATGTTAAAGTAATCTGTAGCTTAAAGTTTGTTTTGCTTCCTGCAGAAATCACCTTTTTCTTTTTCCAATCTTCATAAAAAGCAGTGTGCTTGTTCTAGAAATGTCTCGAAACATTACTTTTCTTTGCTTAACATCTCTGGAAAAAAGTTTATCAAGCCTACAAAAAAGGCAAAATGCAGGAGGTGGACAAACCCTGGTAGTGCTTAAAAAAAGTGATTTTCTGCGTTTCTTCAGGTGGATGTCCCGATTTTATGTCCACTATGTGAAGCATGTGTGCGTGCACTTTTGATTTCCTGTGTGTGTCTGAGCAGGACGCGCAATAGCGAGAGACGAGAAACGGGAACGCGCGTCTGAAGAGACAGATATTACATCTCGTCATGTTAATAAGATTAATAACATAAGGTTGTATAGTTTGTTAAATGAAAGCTGCACTGTCAGCTTTTCTTTTTTATGAATGTGTTGCCGCCTGTTACCGTGACAACACATCCACGCACACGTAGCAGTGTTTGTCAGAGGCTCATGTGCAGGTACAAACACTGGAACATGGACAGTAAGAAGGGCCGGGGTGAGAATCAAAGAGAGAAGAAAAACATAGTCTGATGCCATGTGCCAGAATAACTTTTTCACTCTGACAGGATGAAAAAGAAACGAGGGGATGAAAACTTACGGTGGCCCTGAAGTGCAAATCACAACAGAAAATCAGAAAACACAACCACCATCTAAGTAAATTGTGTGGAATCATAACATAAGAATGGTTTTAATACCACAAAAGTTGTGTCATGATCGGTTTTTCGGTCTTGTTTTCTTCAAATGTAGTTTTCGGTTTCAGCCAAAGAGTTTTATTTTGGTGTATCCCTACTTAAAACTCAATAAATCTTTCACAAAACCTGTGAACTTGTAACTTTTAGGGCACAGAAAATTCACAGGAGGAATCGAGGAAAAGAATTGGTATCAATAAAAACTTATCAATACCCATCCCTAGTTTTAATATTCTGCTTTTTTCTCTATGAAGAAGTCTCTAAGGATATCTTTATCAGTATCTGTCAGTCCACCTGTTTATCTACAAAGACAGAGCGCTCAGTTTCCTGTGAGTGACCGAAAGCTTAAAGCACACCTGGCAGACAAACTTCATCTGTTACTGAGCTGAATGGACAAAAAACCACAAGTAATCATGGGTATTATGAGGCGGTACGGGTGGGTGCACGTCGCTCTGAGTCGCTTTCCTATCACTCGCAGACGGGCAGGTGGTCCGTGTGAAAGAGGGAGTGAGAAAGAAAAGAGGAAGTGTGGTTTGCAGCACGCCTGCTGTCTTTGTCTCACACACACACATGAACACACACACTGTTTTTTTCAGACCTGATGTAAGTTTGTGTGATTTATCCAAACACCAAACCTCCACCTGAAAAAGTTCAGTGTTTGTGTTGATGTGATGTTATGATCAGATACAGCACCTTTTCTTCTCTCAGGACGCTCTGAGGCTGTTTCCTGACTCTGAATGGAGACGCAGGAGAGGAGGAGAGAGGAGCGAGTGTTGGGGGGGGGGGGCTAAGATAGACTCATCTGACCCCAGCGAACAGAGGTGCCATTAAGGAATCCCCAGGACCGCGGAGAGACAAGGGCTGACTTTCATTGAAGTGGTTAGGATACTGTAGAAGTCTCTGCACATACCGGGCGAGGATTAAAAGACTCGGAGGAGGCAGGAAATCACGATGAAGGGTTTAAAGTTCTCACATTTTGGGTTTAAAATGTTCCTTCTGTTTCAGATTTGATACACTGCCATTACGGACGCAGGAAATGTGTTTTTGATGCCGACGAGACTGCCTGCAGTGTCCGAAGCCGGGGAGGAAAAAATCAAAGCATCTTCTGTTGTTGATATTTGAAAACATAGAGGAATCATTAACTGATGACTTGTTTCTCTTCCCCCACATTTCTCATCTCTCCTCTGCTGGCTTGTCTAATAAACCTTAAAACTACAGTGACTAAGAAGTGCGAACCAAAACTACAAGGTTTGAAACACTGAAAAATAATAAGACACTCTTACAAGTCCTGACACCAATGACTGTATATATAGAATGGACAGCGTGCTTCCGCCTGTCACCGTTCTACATTTTTGAAGCCAAAAAAACCCGTTTCTCTAGCTGCCATTGTGCAGCCAGAGTCTGAGCAGTAGAGAATTTCCGGTGGAGCCAAGTAAAAAAGAGAAATAAAAATATTTATTTCTCCTTCTTCAGAAGGTTTAGTCTCCTTTTGGCTCTTTCCCGAAGTTTCTTATATCCCCGATAAAAACTACTCACGAACGGCAGCTGTCAACTATTGTAAAACGAAACTTATATCGCGGTTTTTAACGTCCAATAACTAATGAGAAACTAACTTCTCAGAAAAAAAAACACCTGAACACCATGCAGCCAGATGACATCTTCATACTACCTTAGCGTAAAGATGAGAGAAACGTTTCTACAAGGTATCGTAATTTTTTTAAGTTTTCCCGGCTCATATCTGGAATACATGGGGAGGCGGGGCTTATGACCTATACTGCAGCCAGACACCAGGGGGCGGGGCATCTGCTGGAGGCTTCAGTTTGAGCCCAACGTTGTTACGTCCACTCATTGTACAGTCTATGGTCCTGACACCAATTAACTAACCTCCAAACACCTTTACAAGTCCTAGAACAAATTTAAAAGAGCAGAACACTTTAACAAGTCCTAAAACCAATAAACAAACACTAGAACCTTTTTAGAAGTCCGGAAACTAATTTGCAAATGGCAAAATTGTTAAACGAGTCTTGAAACTGATTTAAAAACACCAAAACTTTTTTTCAAGTCCTGAAACCAGTTTACAAACAGCAAAACACTTAAACAAGTCTTGAAATCAATTAAAAATACCGGAACACTTTAACAAGTTCTGAAACCGTTTTACAAACAAATCGATACTTTAACAAGTCCTGAAACTGAATAAACAAACACTAGAACTTTTTCCAGGTCCTAAAACCAATTAACAAATGCAAATACACTTTAACAAGTTGTGAAACTAGTTCAATAACAACAAAACACTTTTACAGGTCCTTGAAACCAATTTACAAACACTAGAACCTTTTTACTAGTCGTGAAACCAACTTACAAACAGCAGAAAACTTTTACAAGTCCCTAAACCAATTAACAAAAATGAGAACCTATTCACAAGTCTTGAAACCATTTTCCACACAGCAGAACTTTTTCCAAGTCCTATAACCATTTAGACAACTAAACATTACAAGTCCTTAAACCAATTTACAATTGGCTAAACACTTTACAAGTCTTGAAACAAATTTACAAACAGCAGAACCTTTTTACAAGTCCTGAAACCAGTTTAATAACATCAAAACACTTACAAGTCCTGAAACCAATGTACAAACACTAGAACCTTTTCACGAGTCATTAAACCAATTCCCAAATGCAAATAGACTTTAACAAGTCCTGAAACCAGTTTAATAACAGCAAAACACTTTTACAGGCCCTGAAACCTATTTACAAACACTAGAACCTTTTTACTAGTAGTGACACCAATTTCCAAACAGCAGAAAACTTTTACAAGTCCTAAAACCAGTTTACAATTGGCAAAACACTTTACAAGTCCTGCATCAAATTTCCAAACAGCAGAACACTTTAAGAAGTCCTGACACCAATTAACTAACCTCACAACACTTTTGAGAGTCTTGAACCAATTTCTTCACTGCAGAATACTTTACAAGTCCTGAAACTTATTTTCAAACAGCAGAACCTTTTTACAAGTCCTCAGAGCGAAATGGCTAAATTTGGCTTCACAAAACTGACAATGCATAGCTCAATCTTTTTTTTCTTAAGTTATAATTCTGGGGGCTTTTCATGCTTTAATTTGATAGGAGGAGAACAGTGGATAGAGTACGAAATGGGGAGTGACATGCAGGAAACAGGCCACAAGTCGGATTCGAACCCAAACCTCATGGTGGGCATCCTAATCCACAAGGCCACTGATTCCCAACCTGTGGTCCGCGGCCCCATGGTGGGCCGCCAGGGTCTTACAAGTGGGCCGCCAAATCATTTCCAAAATAGCATAATTTTAGTGGAGGGTGATAATATAAAGATACAAATATACAGAATAATGAATGATGTTAAAACCGAGATAAGTTTTAAAGCAAATTAAAACTGTTCAAATAGTCATATAGAAGAAAGCATGCTAGAGCCCAGTATGTAACATGACCCAAAATGCAACAACAACCTGAAATGCACAAAAAAATAAAAATAATAAATATAATAACTGACCCACAATGGAACAACTTGTCACACTCTGTACTTATTGGGTCAGAGGTGGGCCGCAAACATTTTTGAGACTCAAAAGTGGACCCTGAGTTGGAAAAGGTTGGGGACCACTGCACTAGGCCATCTGCACCCCAACATAAATCACTTTTATAAACTTTTATAAACTCGTATAAAGTTCGTAAATCACACATCACCCTCTTTACTCAACACCTTCCATCATCACAAACTGCCGGACCCCTCAGGTGATCACTTCTGGGTCACATTCTGTATTTAGTACATTCTCTTTCCGTCATAATTGTGTTATCAGGACTTTTATTTTGGTTTGCACTTCTCAGCCACCGTACAAAACATCTAAAAATGTCTGAAAAACCAAAGTAGAAGAATGTCTCTGTTGAGCAATAATCCACCACAGGAACCGTAACTCCCATCATCAGACTCCCAGCGTTCAACGGGCCGTCAGAAATCATTTCTTCATCACTCTGAGGGACTGAAACTGGAGGTATGTGATCTCTCTGCAGCTTCATCCCTGCCAGCCTCACGTCTCTCACCCCCCCCCTCCCCCGTCCTGCAGAGGAGAATTACTGTCAGAGCTGCTTTCATTCGCCTCATTGTTGTGCCACTGGAATCTGGGAGTTATGTTTCCTGGTCTGGATGGGTTCGGCTCTGTCAGGCTCCTGCGGCCGCTGAGAGGCCTCCTCGGAGCAGATAAACTTCAGAGAGGAGGTATTTATGGTATGGCATGTCGAGGAGGCATCCCTGTCCGACTATATAAAACTGAAGCACTCGATTATAACACTCCAGTTCAAGAGCAGCTGCTTCTTGATGGAAGTGACGCCAAAACATGACTAAACGAAAGCTCAGGACTGAGTTAAACACTGCTGAACAAAGCCAAGTTAGATATTAGTTATAAAACTACACCGAGTTACATCTCTGATGAGTCACTGCAACAAAACACATGTCACTGAAGTTTTGAAGCTGCCAGTTTGTCTCCACACAACCTTTAAGTTTGGTCACTGAAAAGAGAAAATTCAAAGTGTTTCTTAAATAAAAAAACACAAGCTTTATTGCCAAGATATTACTGTACTGCTTATTCATTCAATCACAAGCAAGCTGTTCTGATTACCGTAACTCTTCAACTATTTGTGCAAGAGAAAAAATTTCAACTTTCAGGTCATGATCTCTGACTCTTTCAAGAACCAAAACAAAACTCCTGGTGACCTTAATGACACTTGCTATAAACTTACACCCCTGAAAGACACAAATAACAGAACATTAAAGCCACTTTTTCCAAGGTTTTAGAGCTTCAAGCCTTTTGCACACCTTGCAAGTGAACCTGAAGGGACATATGGATTTTTAATTTTTAAATTTTAAGATGAACAAGGCTCCCATGTCCAAGATATTGTCACCAAAACCAGGGAGCATCTAAAAAAATCATGATTCAGCTAAAACCATGTCCACACGTAGCCAACTATCTGTGAAACCTGTTAGTATATTTTTATTAGTTTAAGCCTATCATCTGCAAAAAAGCACTATTTTTAAGTCACTAAATTGATCTTTTCTGAAACTAGATTTCAGGAAAACTCCAGTTTTATGGTGTCGTGTATACACAAGTAAGGTACAAGGTTACTTTATTTGTAGCCATAGGTAGATTTGTTTGACGCAGTACTAAAACACTAAAACACCAAAACACTAAAAAGTACTCTAGTTTCCAACCACCATAAAAAAAATACCTCTATGGAAATAAATAAATAAGACCAAATAGTAAATAGACTTTTAGGATCTCAAACTGCACAGCTTGCTTCCAAAAAAAGCTGACATCATCAAGACGTTATACAGAGCAGGTGCGTTTGTTTTAACACTGATGCAAACACTTATTACTGCATATTTCTTCAAGTGTATCTTAATACTTCTTTAAAGAATAAAACTCTTTATCGATCCAAACTTAAGATCTTGGCACCATGTTTAAAGCTGCAAGAGTAGACAGAATGATGGAGCTTCATTCTAATTGGCTGGCACGGGTTGCACGTCTGAAAAACACTGCCCCCTATGGGTCTGGCATGGCTAAAGCTGCACTTTTTGACAAATTAGACCCCGATGTGTGCGAACAATTTTTGGAAAAATGTATTTTTAAAAACGAATGAGGAGAGGTTATTTGCTTTTAAAAAAAATTCCCGGCTATGTGTGGACAAGGCCTAAGAAACAGCGTTTCAAACTTTTGAAAACGCAATCCAGAGTGTAACTTTTCAAAAACACTGTTTTCAGCCTCTATGTAAACACTAAGCCAGGGAAAACCTGGGAACGCTGAACGTCACGTTTAGCTCTGCACGTGCGCAATAAGCCTCCACTTCGGGTACGAACCGAAACAACAACAGCGACCGACTGTTTCGTTCTTCTGCTGCTGAATCTATTGACCGACTTCTACCAAAACGAGCATTTATCTCACTGTTTCTGCAATTAGAGAAGAAGTTTATAATATAAACTCCAGATGATCAGCTCAGCTCTTCTTCAGCCTCTAAACTGTTGTCGTGTTAACGGCTTCTACAGTTATATCGCCATCTTCGGGCCTGACATACGTATAAACGGGGCCTCAAGGAGTCAAGAGGGGATCAGACGCACAGGTGAGACTAGTGAAGGTAATCAGGGAAGAAGGCAGGAACCAGGATACGACTTCAAAATAAAACAGGAAACACTTGAAAACTTCACTAAGAAACATGAACACGGCAAAATGCTCAACACAACTTCTTGAAGCCAAAGTGACGTCTCAAAAACACGCTTCTAAGTCAACTAAACCCCCCCCCCAAAAAAACAAATATTTAGATTACACTCATACATTCATACAAAAAAAGCAACAAATCTGTTCATTTTAAGCTTTAATCTGGAAATATTAAAGCTCAAATGGAAGGTATATGCCCTTCAAGAAGAGTTTTTTAACTCTCAACTTGTGATGTCCCGGCTCAGACTTTTCCCAGCCCTCTTGTGGCTCGGTGACGACAAATACAATAAGAGAGCAATGCTTTAGAAACACACACACACACACACACACACAGATACACACAATGCCACAAACTGAGCCCTGTGTACCCGCTCAAACCTTTTCAAATCTGCGGGCTCGTCCATCTCCATGTTTAATTGGAGAAGTCTGAGGAGGAGGACGGTGCGGGGGCACAATGATGGCTTTGTGGCCCAATGAGGAGGTGGGGAAGGTGATGTGAGGAGGAGAAGGAGGGATGGAGGGGGGGTGAGTGTGTAATTGAGGGACGGACAACAAAACCAGACCAAATTAAGATGTGGCGGGGGGCCAGGATGGCTGCCCGAGTCTCCAAACTGTGACCCAGTCGGCCTGATCACTCGCAGTAAGGTGACACTTGCCGCTACTGCTCATGCCAGGTCGTAGACGGAGCCAAGAGAAAGTCGGCTTTTGTAGTAAAAACCAGTTCTGGGCAGAGTTGGAGCGTACTGGTTTACATGAGGAGTGAAAACACCCAAACATGGGACAAAGTGCAAGACTTGTTTTTCAGCGGGTTAAAAACTTCTACCCTCTGCCATCTGTCTAGTGCAGTGTTACTCAACCTCTGGTTCGGGGCCCCATGTCGGGTCACAAGATGATTTCTTCGGGGTCGTCATGTCTGACTGATATTAAACTACAAAATTTGTTGTATCAGCTACGTTCAGGGTTCCCACTCTTTTCTTGAAATTATTCTCCAGGACATTTTCAGCTGCAAGTTATCAAAACATACACTAATAAACACCCCCACCCCAGCCCCAAGCTTTGGAGAAGTGTTATTTTCTACAATTGTACCTTATATTTTGTACATTTAACCAGAGTGCTTCCAGAATCAGAATCAGGATCACTTTTAATGGCCAGGTATGAACATACAAGGAATCTGCTCTCTCGTACAGGTAATAGTAAGGCATAAAAAGGGAAAATATCAATACAAATTTTACATATAGAATATTATCGACAACCATAAACAACAAAAGAATTTCTCCATAAAATATTTTGATATGTTCAATTCATCACCAAAACATTTTTCTTGACTCAGATGAAGAAACTACGGGTTTTCCAGGGACGCATGGAAACCCTGAAGTGTCTTTAACCCTGAAGTTTCACTGCAAAAACTGAAATTTGAGCAAGTGTTTGTCTTATTTTGGTGAAAAATTGCGTTTTTATTCTTCATATGAGCCACATTCAACTGACCAGTCCAGAAAAAATGTCGTATTTCAAGTTTTTAAGAGACAAAAAATGAAGTCTGAATTGCTTGTGTATATGTATGTATGTGTATATATGCATATGTATATAATAAAAGGTTGGCTAACTAGACTGGCATAATTAAAACTGGTTTGGGGGTGGAAATTAATAAGTTTTATTTCTTTACACACCTTTTTGCAAATGTCAAAGAAGAAAATTACTGATTTAAAAGTTTCTTTTGTTTTGCATTAACAGCAAAGTTTCTTTGTTTTTCTTTTGATTCAATGCAAAACTGCAAAATTCTTTGCTTTAGCTCTATTTTTTCTTAGAGTTATTCTTTTACAACTTTCAAAATAAACATCTTCATTCATTCATTGACATTATTTGTATTTCTAAGAACTGGACGAGCTATTTTTTTTTTACTCCATTGGCAGATTTTTGGACTAATTGAACTGAACATACTATATTTCTGCCTGATAAGATTTATAAAGACAAAAATGAACCATTGGCTGTTCTTCTCCCCACTTTTTTGTTAAGATTTTAATAGGTTTGTGTTGATTTTTGTATCTTGGGGGGGTCACAGACATTAGTTAAACTTGGGGTCGCGACTCAAAAAGGTTGAGACTGGCTGGTCTAAAGGAATGAGAGAGAGAGGGGAGAGAGACATGAGGAGGGGACACAATCCCAGGAGAGAGGAGGGGGGGGGGGGGGGGGGGGGGGGGGGGGGGGGGGGGGGGGGGGGTATAAGGACAGGGTCTGAGGGTCTCTCTGGGAAGCCTCACCCAGATTAGTCACACAGAATTAATCGCAGCAGAGAACAATGGTCGCCGGGCTTCTGGCAACCCCAGCTGTCGCTCGGTGGAAGAAAAGAAAAGCAAGATTTAGGGCTGCGAGAGTTTGGCTGCAGAGGGAGAGTGGTGGCACCAACACACACACACACACACACACTCACACACACTCAGAGGGTGAGTGAGTGACCCCTGTCCTCATCAATGTCCACTCATTCCTGTCTCCACTCTGGGACCATTTGCCTCCCAGAAATAGCAGCAGTGGTGTGAACGCTCGCCGCTCGCCTCCTCCTCACATGTCAACCAAAAATCTGACTCATCCCAAACTTCACATTCGCACATTTCCACCTCTTCCCACAGGTATTCTTCATCACACACACACGCTTCTTACCCAGTCAGGAAAAACTTACTTGCACTCTCCGTTTCCTTCTGGGGTTGCTTCACATTTCCCCTGGTTCAAACACGACTCCGTGGGCATGGAGCATCTTAGACCTGTGAGGAGAAACTTTTAATACACCTGCAAAAACTTCACACAATTGGACACAAGTCTCCTCAGGTGGGTTTAAAACAAACAGCATATGTGGACTTCCATAAATGTGGAGACTAGGTGTGACTTATACCACCTCAAAGTGCAGGTTTTTGGACCTGGACAATGACTTGACACTACTTTAACACATGCATGCTCCTGCTTACAGAATGTGCCATTTTGGAGGTTAACACATCTTTGCTATGTTATAAAAATAAAGTAAAAACACCACACCTGTGAGTAAAACCTGCAACAGACATGCTTTAACATAGGAGTGGGAAAAGTTGGGTACTTGTTGGGCATATGCACAACTTGGCCAAGCAAAGAAGAGATGCTAGATTAAAGATATGTGCAGAAAATATGAAATTTAATGAAGAAAGAGTGGATTATGTTAGTATTTTAACAAAAGAAACTTGCAGAAAAAGTTCAGAAAAGTTTGGGAACATGATACTGGAGGCTGAGTGAGCTGGTGCAACAAGTTTAAATAAAATTCCTACAGATTTAAATGAGAAAGTAACAACATAAGTTTGTTTTTTTCCACCTTTTGGAGTGTTAATAGTAACAAAAAGAAGCTGAAAGTTTCTGACTCACCTCGTGTTAGTGCTATTAGCGACAACAAGAAAATAAGTTTCACAAAGAAAATATGCATTCCTTCTGGTTGATACAAATCCACGTAGGTTTTTTCATAGATCCGATATAGTGTCTTCCTCTTCGTCAGGTAAAAAAAAAACAAAAACAAAAACTCTTTCAGTTCATCCCTGAGTACATCCACAGCAGAGAAAGTGAAGCGGCTCCGTCTACTCCGCGCATGGGATGTTGTCACTTCAGATCCCGGGTTGGAAATGACTTGAGGGGACGAGTCTGCTCCAGCGGCTGCTCCGCGTCGAGGGGCGTAACACACACACACTCACACACACACACTCTGAGAGGCTACATGAACTCTCTAACACACACACACACACTCAGCAGTTTGTCTCAAGTACAAAAAACTCCCAATTTTGATGAGGAGAGAAGTTAGTAAGTTTTCCCGCGTTGTGACAAGCTAATTAACGGTCGTCAAATCCAGAGATTAGTCGGTGCCATTCAACGCAGCTAGCGAACTTTAGATTAATTTATTCAAAAGTTAGGCTTGGATTGTGTACAAGGCTCGATTAAAGTTATGGAAAAGTATACAAAACTAAAGGGGGAGGGAATTTCCTCTCAGAAAATGCTGAAAACCACATTTCAACACTCTTGCATTTCCTTGCAAGAAACGCAGTGTTGAAATGCTGAGCCCCATTCTGGCATTAAGGCCCAATTCCAATTCCTTTCTTAACCCTCAATCTTAACCCTCAAGCTCAACCCTCAATCTTAGTAGCCCTCAAAACCAAGTGTTAAGGGCTATCTTGTGACTTAGAAATGGGACACCCCTTAAATGCAAATGAAATTGTTGTGGATTGTCTGTCAGTTATTCCTTCGGTCAGCGTTATCAAAAAAAATATCTGTATAAATAACACAACCACGGACATATTCAGCTGTCACAGCAAACCATAGTTTATTGAAAGGTAAACACCAGCTATAACTATCGTTACATAACTCTGCGGCTACAGGAGATGACATTAGCCCGGTCATCTTATACCATTATCGGCACAAGCATGTTATATAGGCTGTTATCTTGATAAAACAACTACATTACCACAGAGAAAAATGACCATTTTGTAACGTTAACTAACTTAAACGATAGCAACATGGCTTGTCCGCACCGGACGCTATTGACAAAAGATCGTAAAATAAAAATAAATGTTATGCAACAACGAGGTAAATAATCCATAAAATGGGTCTAAACTAAGATAATACAATGGTTTTCGTAATATTTATATCTCCATTAACTAAGAAAATACTATATTTGTAGCTCGCCGTCTCTGCCGCTTTGGACGCCATGTTTATTTACCGACAATACGCAATGCATTCTGGATGTCCCTTATTCCCAAGGGTGGTGTCGGAGAATCTCAGTAATGAGGGAGATACAGCCTCAGTCTTAACCCTCAACCTTAACATTCTGAGAATCGGGACAGCACTTACACTTCGCGGGAGTGCGCATTTTGAGATTGAGGGTTAAGACAGGAATTGGAATTCAACCTAAAAGTGAAGTATGCAAGAATTTTGATAACTTTCGTTTATTTGTTTCGACCACAGACTCTTATCAGTGGACGTAATGGCAGTCAGCTCTAACTGAAGCTTCCAGTAGATGGAAACAGATTTTATTTTATGTTTTTTATTTATTTTTTTGGCTTGGAGCCCCATAAGGGTCACGGCCAGTTATTTTTTTTTCTTGTAGGAAGACTATTACGTTCCCTGGCAAAAGTATTGCGAGATAACACAAAGTTCCAGTAGATGGAAACAGATTTTTTTTTATTTTTTAATTTTTTGGCTAGGTGTGTACGTGACTTCCGGTACTTCCGAAGCCAGCCTCAACGGTCACTCGACAAACAGCAGCTTTTTAGTAATTCAGCATTGACTCATTCTATTAGACTGGAGGTTGCCGCTTGGCTATGATAGGCTAATTAACGGTCCTTAAATCCAGAGATTAGTCGGTGCCATTCAACGCAGTTAGCTAACTTAGCTTTATTTATTCAAAAGTTAGGCTTTGATTGTGTACAAGACTTGATTTAAGTTATGAAAAAGTGTACAAAACTTGAGGGGGAGGGAATTTCCTCTCAGAAAATGCTGAAAACCACATTTCAACACTCTTGCATTTCCTTGCAAGAAACGCACAGTGTTGAAATGCTGAGCCCCATTCTGGCATTAAAAGTGAAGTTTGCAAGAATTTTGATAACTTTCGTTTATTTGTTTCGACCACAGACTCTAATCAGTGGACGTAATGGCAGTCAGCTCTAACTGAAGCTTCCAGCAGATGGAAACAGATTTTATTTTATGTTTTTTATTTTTTATTTTTGGCTTGGAGCCCCATAAGGGTCACGGCCAGTTTTTTTTTTTTTTTGTTGGAAGACTATTGTTGTGACAAGCTAATTAACGGTCGTCAAATCCAGAGTTTAGTCGGTGCCATTCAAACAGTTAGCTAACTTTGGCTTAATTTATTCAAAAGTTAGGATTGGATTGTGTACAAGGCTCGATTAAATTTATGGAAAAGTATACAAAACTAGAGGGGTAGAGATTTTAATTTTTGGCTTGGTGTGTACGTGACTTCCGGTACTTCCAAAGCCAGCCTCAACAGTCACTCGAGGAACAGCAGCTTTTTAGCATTTCCACATTGTCACATTTTATTAGACCGAAGGTTGCTGCTTGGCTATGATAGGCTAATTATCGGTCCTCAAATCCAGAGATTAGTCGGTGCCATTCAACGCAGTTAGCTAACTTTAGCTTTATTTATTCAAAAGTTAGGCTTGGATTGTGTACAAGGCTCGATTAAAGTTATGGAAAAGTATACAAAACTAGAAGGGGAGGGAATTTCCTCTCAGAAAATGCTGAAAACCACATTTCAACACTCTTGCATTTCCTTGCAAGAAATGCACAATGTTGAAATGCTGAGCCCCATTTTGGCATTAATACGGAGCCCCCCTTAGAGTCAAGGAGGGATTTTTTTTTTTAGGAAGACTTTTGTGTTCCCTTCTGATTAATTTTTTCACTTTCACTCAGGTGCTTAGAGAATGGATCAGCTCAATCCAGAAAAGTTAGAAAGATAGAGAATCAATATGATAATACATAAGAATCAATAACTCATCATCGGAGCATTTCAGACACAAAACCGACATCTCTGCAGTCACAGCAATGTTGACTGTGAGCTACAATTATAATTTCCTCAAAACAAGCGGCAGCTGGTGCTGGGATGTTTAAAGACCGTCTGCAAATTGCAACATGGAAACAAAATGGGAAAAAAATGTTAATTCAGTTTCTTGAAACGTGCATTTTTGAAATTAGAAACTAAACAGCACCTTAAAAACTGTTGATGTAAGAGGAGAAAAAGAGCAGAATGACCTAACATAGAGCCTTGGGGAACTCCAGGAAATTTTTCATTATGTTTTTCACTCTTGCGCACAAAATACGCTGCAAAAAAAGTAACTGAAAGTGTGAAGTCTTAATTTGAGTCATAAATGTCTTTTTAGACTTAATATGAGCCACATTCCCCTGAAAAATTCAGAAAAATGTCTTAATTAAAGATATTAAAAGACCGAAATGGCAGCTAACAATCTTATTGGTTGCTATCCAAAACTTCTCTGTCAACGCTGACGTTGACTCTCCTGTGTTTTTATTTACAAAGTCTGCAGATTTAGAAGCAGATTCCTACTGAGCGGTCTGTGAACTGGGACTGAACACCTTCTCACAGGTAGCTGCTGTAATGCACAGGTGAGAACACAAACTGATAACAGGTGTGTTTGTTTACTTTTACATGTTTGACTCAGCAGGTGAGGGGGGGTTTGTGGTTTTAACATGGGAACAATGAGAAAAAATGAGGGTTCGTGTGTCAGGTTTCTGTCATTTAAAGAGATCAAATATCAACACTTAAAGATATTTGAGTTATAGTGAAGCTCTTTCCTCAAAGTTACACAGAAATGTCAGTTTAATATTGTGAAAGCTATTTCCTGATTTGCTCTGAGACTTCGGGGAAAAGTCGGTGTCTTAGCCAAGAGAGGCAAATTTATTGTGGACGTTTGAACAACTGACTCTTGCAGAAATTCCTGAAGTCTACAGATTTATGTCGTGCTTGCACAAATTTGTGGTTTATTTCATGTTCTAACGGTTTGTAGTCGTAACTAAGTAGATATCCAGTTTACAACAGCTGAAACTGTTTTATAAACACATGTAGATATGCATCATAGGGTTTTCTTATTCGATAGAAGTTAATAATTTTTACAGCTTAAACGTTGGTTGAATCAGTCCAGCATGATTTTACTTTCTTGCTGCCCTCTACTGGTCATGTGGTGTCTTGCCATTCCCGTTATTTTTACTTCTCAACATATTACACCATTAGCTGCATTTTCATTACATTTTTAGTTTCCATCACAACTTGAATTGCAAACAAATTGAGTAAAAATCTCTTCCTGCAAGATTCAATTTGCGGAATAGTGTGCAAGGAAGGAGGACTGTAACCGGCGGTAACCATGGATACCACAAACATTTTAACCCTCTGATGCATGAAATATGAAAGTAAGTGTTAGGATTTTTCCCTTGAGTGTTTTTAATTGTCTTAAGGCATGAAAAAAAGTTAACCATATTTTTTTTTCAAATATTTGTAACTGAGCATTCAATATAAAACAGTGTGAATTTAATGTAAATATGACCCCTTTTTTATTTTTTTTATTTGGTAATTTCATGAATAATCTTTTTTTTAAGGCTTTCCAAAACATTGTATCTCTCTTTCATCCATTTTAACACTGAATAATTTATAGTTTATAAGCTTTTTCACCCTCAAATGTTTGTCTATAACTTTTGAAAAAAAAAAATGTGTGTTTGGCAAAAAATTTTTTTTTTTAATTTTCAGGCTCTAAGAAGAATAAAAATACCTTGAAACAAGCTAATACGAACTTTCACCACATGAACCATTGAACTTAGGAGTAAATAACTTTTAAATATGCACCACAGCATTAAAGATCTTTAATGATTTCAAAACAATATCCTTTCTGTGATTTTACATCAATTTATGCACCTCTGATAATAACTTTAGAGCAAAAATAATAATAATAATAATGTCTATTATACCATACATCACAAAAGTAATTGCGAAATATATGTGAATGTGTCAGAAACATCTTCACAAAAATGGAGAAAAAAAAATCTGAAGGAAATTTCTCACGTCGTATTTTATCTCAAAGTGGACAAAGTGTGTTTTTCTGTTTTTAAAGCCTCATTAAAATCTGTTTGAAAATTCTCAAACAGGCGAATTCTTCTCAGAGGAGCGTTGAGGTAAAGAGTTGTCGGGCCACTGCGCCGCTGACTGAGCCGCTTTCAAACCACAGCTCCATAAAATACTTTGAGATTATAGCGTAAGCCAACTGCCAAACAAATGATGCTATCATGTGAACTCCATGTAGGTGGGAACTGTCTCTTTCAACACCATCAGACTCTCATTATTCTAAACAAACCGCGGAATGACACTTAGGAACTCCACCAGGAACGTTACAGGTAGAACAGCTGCCGCAGAGAGAGAGAGAAACAAACATGAGGCAGACGTTAAAACCCTGAGGGCAGACGGCGTAGGAGTGCTGAGAGAGGCAGTGATGGAGAGAAAAGTGGTGTCTGACTAACCTCAATCAGCCTGTTTACATTCACGTTCATAAAATGTTTGCAGTCAGATTAAACGAGTATTGTCATGTTAATGTCTCAGTCACTTTATCTCTTAATCAGCTTTGGCTGTTTGGCTATTAACCCACCTAAATTTCAGATTAATTATTCTAAATGGTTCGTCTAATTTCAGTTTTAATCTTCACATAATCACACGACATACTTACAACATCGAAGTAGGGCTGATAGGGGTGGGAAAGACTAAACAAAAAAGCCTCACGCTAACATAATGGTAGCATCTTAAAGAGGGGGGTATTATTATTATTTTTTTGTATATTGGCCCCCTGGTGACCCTGTAGTAGCTTCACACAATTAATACACACATCCAGAATTGTTACTTTGTCTTCATGTTTGATATTTTTAAATCTGGGAACGCAGAATACCCCCTCTTTAAACTTTAAAGAGGGGGTATTACTTTTTTTAAAGCTTTATTTTGCTCCCCTGGTGACCCTTTAGTAGCTTCACACGATTAATACACACATCCAGAATTGTTACTTTGTCTTCATGTTTGATATTTTTAAATCTGGGAACGCAGAATACCCTCTCTTTAAACTTTAAAGAGGGGGTATTACTTTTTGTAAAGCTTTATTTTGCTCCCCTGGTGACCCTGTAGTAGCTTCACACAATTAATACACACATCCAGAATTGTTACTTTGTCTTCATGTTTGATATTTTTAAATCTGGGAATGCAGAATACCCCCTCTTTAAATTTTAAAGAGGGGGTATTACTTTTTTTTAAGCTTTATTTTGCTCCCCTGGTGACCCTGTAGTAGCTTCACACAATTAATACACACATCCAGAATTGTTACTTTGTCTTCATGTTTGATATTTTTAAATCTGGGAATGCAGAATACCCCCTCTTTAAACTTTAAAGAGGGGGTATTACTTTTTTTCAAGCTTTATTTTGCTCCCCTGGTGACCCTGTAGTAGCTTCACACGATTAATATATGCTTCCAGAATTGATACTTTGTCTTCATGTTTGAATTATGGAAAGTAGAACACCCCCTCTTTAAACTTTAAAGAGGGGTCATATTGGCAGTTTTTTGTGTGTTTCTGAGACATTCTGTAAATCAGAGGATTAATGGAAAACAACCATGATTTTCACACCAAATGGAAATGTAACTACTAAGGAAACTAACAGCAACTGTTTGTTTCTGCCCTTCAGCTAGCTAACATCTTAGCTAGGGCAAGCTACCACACATCTGTCATGAAAGAAAAAGTAAAAAAAAAAAGATTATTTCATTCATTTCTCTAGATTGTTACACAAATGAGAGACCACATGCTGTTTTGATCGAGATTCCTACAGAACATACCCCCTCTTTAAAGTTTAAAGAGGGGTTTTATTTTTTTTCTTTTCAAAAAGTCTTTTTGTTGCCCCCTGGTGACCCTGTAGTAGCTTCACACGATTAATATATGCTTCCAGAATTGATACTTTGCCTTCATGTTTGAAATATGGGAAACAGAACACCCCCTCTTTAAACTTTAAACTTTAAAGAGGGGTTATATTGGCAGTTTTTGTGGTCCTGAGACATTCTGGAAGCCAGGAGATTTATGGACTGATGAAAAACAACCATGAGTTCCACACCTAATGAAAATTGAAATACTAAGGAAATTTAGAGCAACTGTTCGATTGGTCCCTTCTACTTGCTAACATTTTAGCACTGACATGATGGTTAAAAAGACGCAATTAAGACATGAAATTTAAAAAAATAAGAAATACTCATTTACTTCTCTAGATTGTTGCACAAAATAAAGACCTCATGCTGTTTTGATCAGGATTCCTGCAAAACATACTCCCTCTTTAAGCAGAATACCCCCTCTTTAAATGTTGAAAATGAAAAGAAAATGTACATGACACGCTTTAAAATAGACAAATGAGACTCACATCAATGAGATAACACTCAAACTAACATCTTATGTTTCTTTAAACTTTGAAAACTCTCAAAGTGGAACTGTTATATTTATTTATGGGTCAATGACAAAAAGAGGGTCTAAAAACGTATTTTTAAAAAATTCTTTGGAAATGGATAAAAAACGTATTTCTGAGTAAAGAATTATGTTTTCTAACAGATTTCAGTAGTTGACCAACATTTCAAAGTTTTTAGGTTCATTATTTTTTAGTATTTTTAATTTGAGCACCCAAAAATGTCAGGTGGCGCAACCAAATATATGAAAATATATTTATATGTTCCTGTTATTTTTTCTGTGTGAAATTATTGGCAAGTATCTCTCAAGT